>JBAIZL010000003.1:92232515-92565015 GCA_036971475.1 Prosapia bicincta | reverse complement strand
TCGTAAAGTATTGATACGCAAGGGAACAGTTTTCAATTTTTATAATTTAGGCACAAAAGATGTTTAAAATGTTTAAATTTAAATTAATTTTTCAGGCAAACTATTTCTTCCTTGTATTTATATGTACTGAGTAATGCAAAACTGTCTCTTACGTACACAAATATTTACTCTGAAATAAACATAAATAAACATTATTCGTTCGTTAAATGTAATTATTAACAAACAAAATCGAATTATAATATATTTAGAAGGTTTTATTTTCAGTTATAATCTTTTGCATACAATTTTAAATTCTAAGCGAAAATGAATAATAATAACTAACGTTTTTAAATAAATTGTAGCCCTAGGTTTGTAATCTTTTGATTATGTAACTAGATCCTGTGGAATTCATATCTTTCTGTACGTGTGTTTACCCTCCCTGTCGGTTTTCTTTCCCTTATTATTTCACTTTTTTACAAATTTTCAAAGGCAATTTGAGGGAATTCAAACTTGAACATATTTATTAAAACCGTACAATAATATTAAAACTATTTTTTGGGAAAAGGAAATGATAAGAATTTAGGTAATTAATGGTTTGTTTGAAAATATTTTTATTAAAAAATTGGGAAATGATTACAATCAGTGAGAAAACGTTAGCATCTCATTGCATAAGACCGTTGTTACTCTTTCTATACAATTATAGAAATCGATCGCAGGATCCATTATAGAAAATCAACATTACTGAATAAAAGTTTCAGGCAAGATAGAAATATAACCGAGAACCAAAAATCCCGTATCATTGTTTCTTGCTTCAGAAAATGAAATGAGTAGTATTAAATTTTAAATTCCAAAATGTAAATTAATTACCTCTACGTTGCCTAGCATATCTAGCTGCTACACGCGGATATTTAAACGTTTTCCACGTTATCATCTCATTGCAGAAGACCGTTGTTACTGTTTCTACACTTATCGATTTCAGGAATGAGTCAGTGAAATAGTTGTTTAGTGATCCATTATAGAAAATCAACATTACAGAAAAAACGTTTTAGGCATGTTTTAGGGAAATATAACCGAACCAAAAATCCCATAACATTGTTTCTTGCTTCACTAAATGAAATGAGTAGTTTTAAATTCTAGAAACCAAAATGTAAATAAATTATCTCTACGTTACCTAGCAAATCTAGCTGCGAATATTTTAAATACATTCAATATAATTGAATTTTAAGAATATTGAAGACAATATTTCATGAATAGGTTCCAATTTATAGTTTAATCTTAAACTATATAAATTTTAAAACAGATTTTAACTTATGAACCTAAGTAAAATTTCATCAATAGAGTAATAGCAGAACATAAAGGTTATAAGTTTGAACTGTTTTTCATTCAATAGTAAGACACTTTAATTTATTAATAAATAAATTTATATATACATATATATGTATACGTATATATATATATATATATATATATATATATATATATATATATATATATATATATATATATATATACATATTTAGGTTAGTAATCGGACTATTAATTCCTTCCATTATTATTACTTTTACAAATACACAAATACAGATACTTCTCTTCACTAATATTTTACGCATATGGTAGAGGATAAACATCGTTAGCGAAGACACGAAGACTTCAGTTTTATATACACATGGGAATGGAGTAATGTATATTCTATGTAATTCGCACTTCTCTATAGCAAACCTTAGTTTCTAGCCTCGTTATTTCGTTTGATGAATCGATGATCGTTAGCACAAGCCGGGTTTTGTTCCTCGCGCAACACAAGTTCTTGCTAACAATGTCTGCTGCTGTATAAAGCTATTATAGAATGAAACCACAGTTTACGTATAAAACGACGTCACTTAGTTAAATACAAACAAAGCTCAGAAGGGTCGTGACCAGGTCTAGAGCATCAGACTTGAGCGTAGAATTGTATGTCGAGTAGTTCAAGGCATCAAGATTATCGTTGATTGTCCATTTTAAACCCAATTAATAATTATAATCAATCACAAGTTAGTATTGTAAATTTGCTTCGCCGACTTAGTACTTTACATTTATTACTAAAACAATGTCCAATCTAAAAATAAAAAATTAAAAGAAGGTTTTAACACAACAAATAATTTACGTTTAGAAGAATAATACTTAATATATACCTAAACATTTTGTATAATAAAATTAAACCAATTGTTATAATATAGTAAAATATTTCTTGATTAAACAAACAATTAAGGCAACTAAAGCAACTGTCATTGAACATTGCATTACTCTGTTATGTAACTAATCAATGAATCCACTAATAACCTAAACAGTCATGAAATATAAAACTGCCACAATCCGCTTCTTAACTTGCAAACATATTATGCATATGTTTGCTGGAGCGTCTAATATTTGCGTTTTTACCCAAGAAAAGGGAAATGATATGGTATTTTGCCAATATCAAGTTTTAAACTCAACCATTTACAACCCTTATCGAGTTCCAAGCTCCTGCATTGGAAAATTTAAAGATTCTGTTCGAACTCTAACTTTTGTTATGTGATATTGAATCTTTTGGAATCCTAATGCAATAGCATGAATACAATTCATACATAGCGTGTTGGGCAACTTTGAAATTGAAACTTGATTATTAAAACCGGAATCTCGAAATAGAAAGATTTCTTTGTTTTTATTTGGTTTTTAATTATTTGCATACATTTAGCTTTTATATGTATGTATGGGTATTGAAACTACACTTTACTACGAATTTTATCTAGGAATTAAACTTTACTTAATGCTATCTTTACAAAATAATTTTTCTTTTTCAGGATCTTGGTAAAATAATTTTAGTTGGTACTAAATTACCTATAGAACCCGTTTAATGTATCTTTAAGCAATACAATTGTTAAGTGCTTTGAAAATGTATAACCTAACACGTTTGCATTAAAACCC
Source organism: Prosapia bicincta (assembly GCA_036971475.1). Classification (NCBI taxonomy): domain Eukaryota; kingdom Metazoa; phylum Arthropoda; class Insecta; order Hemiptera; family Cercopidae; genus Prosapia; species Prosapia bicincta. The sequence continues at coordinate 92,562,096 of JBAIZL010000003.1, read as the reverse complement.
ATAAAGTACTGTATCTATTACTAAAAATAATAATATGTTATACAATTAAATGCATATTATTTATTATAATTAATATGGAGAGTGTCAAAAATTCACTGTTACGTTTTTTGGCAATTTTCTAATATATTTTTACGGAATCCTCGATATTTAATAATACAATTAAGTGGATGACATTTAACTTACACTGGGTTATAATGAACCTGAACTAAAATTAATAAAATATAACTATATTTAAAGATTACTATTGAGGTATGGAAATTTTAATTTTAAAATATTAAAATTATATCCGATTCTACCCTATTAATATATATATATATATATATATATATATATATATATATATTGTAACGAAATTCATTAAGTTAGGAAAACTGTTTATTAAATTTAGTTACTTTTAGAGCTTAGCTAGTGAGAACTATTCACAAAGGTAAGAGTCAAAATAGCGGACTCAAAATCTCACAAAAAATTAGTTTTTAATAAACACACACACGCCTTCCTCAGTGCTTGGCTACTACTAACATATTGTCAATCAAACGTACAAATCAACTAAAATAAACAAGATAAAATATAAAGTGAAGAAATAAAATTAATTACATAGTACAACCCTACTTACTCACGAGAGATAAATATTTTTTAATTATTTATTTAATTTAAAATTTTTACATAATTGCTATTATTATTAATATTTTGTTCTTTATCTTCCCCCCTTATTTCGCACTATCATCAATAAACTAATCCTAAACACAGCCTACACAGTTAAAAAATAACAATAATATATTATATAAAAATACACGTTATACACAATTCACTAAAAACCAATTAATACATAAATAAAAACAGAGTAAAGATAAATAAACAAACATCAACACTAATACATATTTTAACATTATTAACAAGGTAGTAGTAGCAACTAATTTAACACTTAATATAACACATACATTAATTTAAAAAAAATAATAATAATAACAATAAAAATAACACTTATGAATAACATGCTAGCGGAACAACACAGAATTTGGAAATAGAAGGGAGGAACCCTGGACTGGCCCCGACTCATTGTTTACTGAGACATCTTGCAATTTATTAATAAACCAGTTGCATCCATAGCATTGTGCCTCGTGACTTGTTTCAACAACTTAGGATGATCAGAGGTAAACTAATGCTGGTTGTCCAGGCAATGCTTGGCCATAGCTGCGTATTCCGGTTAAACAACAAGGCAAAACACAAAAGTCAGTCAAATATCAGGACTCGAAAGGGGCAAGTTCTAGGAATCGAAGGAGTCAAAATGCAAGACTCGAGTGAGAGCTATGTTAAGTTTTTAGTAAGAAATATTAACATCAAATAAAGTAACGTCGCAATGTAGAGTAAATGACATTAATAAGAGTGATTATTAGTTATTGAGTTATATTAAGTGAGGAGATAGAAAAGTAGTACGAAAAATTAAGTAAGGGAGATAACTAAATAGTAAGTGGAATAATAAGGGAGTGATTTAATAAAGTCAGTTACGGCATAGAGGCATTTCGAGTGATTAAAAATTGTAAAATTGAAAGGAAGATATTAATAAGTGAATTAGTGTCAAGTGGAGTGAAACAGGGAACCACGCAATCAAAAAGTAATAATTTATCTCTGGTCTAAAGCCAACTCTTTAAAGTAAAAAATATTAAGAACCTTTTAAACTCTAATAATTCTTTAAAAAGTAATTTTTCAATCAAATATAACATTTATCAAACCGCAGTAACCTATACACGCCTTGATAAAATTAAGGACAGTTTAAATAAAATGGTTAATTTAATAATAATTATAAGGGTCTTGATGCCTACCTGCCAAAGTAGATTTAGCTAAAACTAATCTTATATAACTATCTATAAATGCTAACGTTTGAAGTCAGGGTTGAAATAATTTAGTTATTGTAAAAGCAAGTAGCTGCGTTATTAGTTGATTTCCTAAGAGTAAATTTATCCTGAAGGACGATTAGAGAAGGTATGTTAATGTGGCCCACCTGAGTGCCAAACATACCTGGCAAGATAGAGGTAATTTATTTTCCATTTCTGATTGCTCTTACACATTTACTCCGAAGAAACCACGATCCTTAACTTTCGAACTGTCAGCTTATGAGTTCTAGTTGATCTTAAGATTGTTACTCTAGACAAGATTTTTGTATCGAAAAGTTTGTGTATTAAATTTGTAGGGCTACCTGATGAAGAAATGGGTTTGTGGAATATTCAACGGGTACATCTGTTTTATAAATTTATAAAATTATGAAGTTATGTAAAAGGAGAACAATACACTATATAGACCTATATACATACACACACAAACAAACACACACACACACACACACACACACACACATATATATATATATATATATATATATATATATATATATATATATATATATATATATACAAAACTACATAGCACAGTGTTACAATCTATTATAATAATAATTTTAGAAATAACCCAATACTACGAAAATACTTATCACAAATTACCAAATTCAGTATTAGGATCCAAATAAGATCTTACATGACTGGCAGGTTCTTTTAAACAAAACATTTCAAACAATTTAAGTAATATTTTTTTAAACTTCTACGCAATTATTAAATAACAATTACTTTTTGTGTTTTGTTACACCTTTATTTATTTATGTGAAATATAAAGATGCAATGAATACAAAAAAAAAAATCAAATACTTTCGTATGATAAAATTGTTTTATCTAAATTTACAATCATTTAGTTTTACTAATAAGAAATATAAGTTACTGAATCCATCTTGAAATTCGCTTATTTGTATTTGTACAAGTCAACGCATTCTATTATGTAAACAGTTTCCTAAAGTAGAAGTAGGACTTTGTTAATATTAGGACAGAATAAGTAAAAGTATATAACTCAGTCCATGTTGAGAATGGAATATATCTCTAGAAGCATCCGTCCTCATTTATATAAAAATTAGGTGTTATACTCGTAAGTAAGTGTCTACAACTAACATATGTTGAATAAAATAGAAAGAAAACATTGTTAGATTATCTTACTTTTTAAAATTGCTGCCATTAAAAACTATAATTTACTTTACTTTGCTCGAAAAGTGTCTTGCATATATATATTTTGCGAAACTACAGAGCATGTTTAACAAATTCGAACTCTACGCAAACTGTTGATACTAATGTTAAATAAACACCATTAAATATTAAATAACATTTGACAAAACACAAAATATTGGTCATTATTTAGGTATTACATTAACTATTTTCCTACTTTTTTCTGTAGCTTCTATCCGAAAAAACAGAAAAAAAACAATACTCGTATTTGTTTGTGTTCACAATTTCTTTTAAAATAATTATAATTGCCACGTAATTCTTATTTTAAAGTTTGTTTGAACAAGTTTGTTCTGAATCTTCTGAGACAAAATACATTTTGTTTTTTGTTTGTTTGTATTCATAAGTGATATTCATTTATTATTGCAGTTTTATTAAATTATGTTAAACATTACAATTACCATATTATATAATTATTTTGACTAAGTTTTCACGTATAAAGTTAACACAGATAATAAAAATTTACGTTAAGTCCGCTGTTCTAACCAATGTGAGAACTCTTTCAAACTTGTAGATTATCTCTTAGAAAATGTAAGCATAATGCGTCTATTGCTGCGAGGCGCTTCTAAAGAAATGGTGTTGTAGTAAATATATTTCTTAAAAACATTATAGATGTTGGACTCCTATCAAGAACTAATGTTCTATATATATATATATATATATATTGGTTTTAAATGTAATCCATAACGTTCACAAAATGAACCTGAACTAAACCAATTTGTCATCAACATCTACAAATTGTCAGTACGTTTAAAAGGTTGAATAAATAACATTTTATTTTACCTTAAGAACTCAGTTGAAGGTAGGGAATTGTTAATTTTGTTTGAGGGGGGAACTGTATACAACGAAACGCGCCGTAAGGGGTAGCTCTTTGTCTTTTAGCCAGAAGTCGTTTTTGCGTTGATATATTAAACCTAAGGCAGTAAAGAAAAGAAGAAAGCTCCTTAATAAGCTATATCCCGTTTCGTAAAGATTTGCCAAAATAAATCTTTCTGTGAATCAAACTGTGAGACTTTCTGAATACACTTCACACGGCAGAATAATAAGATTTAAAATATAAGGACGAGAATTAAAATTTAATACGGTTCTGCCTAATAATTTTGTTATTAGTTTTAAAAATACCTGAAAAGTATTGTCAGTTTATTTTAGTGTCGAAGAAAACATTTATTTTTTAAAGAAAGCTATAACCTTGTTTTGAATGTATACAACATTTCCTAAAATCCTGGGTAAGCGTATAATATAAATAAATAATAATGCCAATGTAATAATTCAGTACTTTTAAGTTGTAAACTGGTGGGCTTTTTTTACTTAGACAATTACCTATCTGTGGTTGTAGAGAGATTAGTAACAATCGAAATCCCCTAAGAATGATAACAATTTGTAGTATATTTCAACTATTTTAAAGCTTAGAATAAACTATTAACGTAATAATAATTGCATGTAATTAACTAAAGACAAAAGCCAACAGTTTAAAAAATTAAATAACTTCTCATCCGGTTGAAAATGATTGTAATTTATAAATATTAATTACTTACTTACATGTTACTTGACACCCTAGCCACTTACGGGTAAGGGTTACCTAAAAGGAACGAGCAGACCGTTCCTTCCCCTACATCCATAAAACATCCCCTCAACAACTTTGTTTCACCACCCTTAAGACTCACTACATTACAATAATTATTGATAGCCACTACATTGCAGTTTTTTGACTAGTATAACTGACAACAACTAATAACTCCAATAATGTTTTAATCAAACTCCGGAATCTGCATTTACATAGCAATCAAGTCATAATCGATTCCTGGTTGTCGGTTGGACTAATACGCTATAATTACGTTTTACAATTATTGCTTTTTCATTAACTATCTCATGGCTTTCAAATGTAAAATACTTTATACCAAGAAAAAACGAATAATATAAGAGTCCATAACACTTTATTTCAAGACGTTTCAACAGCTATATTGCTATTCTCTTCATACGATTTCTTGAAAATGAGATATACGTATGTGTATGTATGTATATGTATGGATGATATATATATATATATATATATATATATATATATATATATATATATATACATATATACTAGAAAATGTAAGCACAATGTGTCTTTCGGAACGTTTTCGTTCTTAAATAATATACGTTTCATTAAATATATTTCTTAAAACATAATGCATTTTAGATTATTATCAGTATTCTAGTCGTTATAAAAATGTGACTTTAACTTTAACCCATAACTCTCGAAAAAATTAGCCTGAGCTAGAGCTATATGTCATAAACATGTAAAACTTGTCAGTGCTTCAAAAGTTTAAATAAATAACATTGTAATCTCCTTGAAAATCTCTGTTAAAGGTAAGAAATCGGTAATTTTATTCGAGGGAGAAATGTGCTCACAACAAAAGCGCCGCAAGGGGTAGCTCTTTTACCCAGAAGTCATTTCTGCGAGGGTATATTAAACCTAAGACTCTACTTAAGGTAAAAAAGAAATCTCTTTAATAAATTATATTCTGTGTCGTAAAGGTCTGCCAAAATAGCTCTTGCTGTGTTTTAAACTGTGACACTTTTAGAATAAACTTCCCTCGTCAGAATAATAGGATTACGAGACAAAGACTGAAATTTAAATTTATTACGTTTCTGATAAATGTTTTTATTGGTAGTTATAATAATGCCTTAAGGTCTTGTCAATTTAGTTTTAATGTTTATTAAAACCTTTATTTCTTAAAGAAAGCTAAAAAACCCTCTTGTTTTTAATGCGAACATGATATCCTACAATCTTGCATAAACGTTTAATATAAACAACAATTTAGCTGTGGTAAATATAACAGTTACTAATCTACAAGTTGTGAGTTTTTGTTTGTACTCACACGTTAAACTATCTGTGGCTGTATAAGGAATAGTAAAACAAAATCTTCTAAAAATGATAAGAACATGTGGAATAAACAAATATCCTTTGAGCTTAGCTTGTGAGGTTATGTTAAAAACATACACAAAACTCACAAATTAATCATTTATTTACTCATTCGCGTTTCAATGACCAAGTCATCATCATCAGTGAGTGTTACTACTACAAACTCTAACTTACAACAGTTGTAAGTTAGAGTTTGTAGTAGTAACACTCACTGATAATGATGACTTGGTCATTGAAACCCGTATGAGTAAATAAATGATTAATTTGTGAGTTTTGTGAATGTTTTATTTGTTTTTAACATATGGAATATTTCGAATATTTTATATCTTAGATTAGACCACTAGCATTATTTTATTTTCCTGTGGTTACAAACATTTAAAAATATTTGTATCCATAGATATTAATTATAACTGAATGTATGTATTAGGGAGTGATGGCCTAACAACTGACACGTGAGGGTTTATGAAGGTAGCCGGCAGACACTTTCTCACCTACTTCGTCCACTCAATTCCTGAACAACTTTGTTTCATCCACCCTTATGGTCAATATATTCCAATAATTATTGATAGCAACTACATTAAAGATTACTGACTAGTATAATTGACAACAACTAATAACTCTGAAGTAAAGTTTTAATCAAACTCCGGAGTTTGCATTTACATAGCAATCAAGTTATAATCGATTCCCGGTTGCTGGTTGGAGTAACAAGCTATAATTAAACGATTTTCAATTATTGCTTTTTCACTATATAGGTCTACCTCAGTATTTTAAAATGTAAGCAAATTTATACCAAGAAAAAAACAATAATTTGAGTAAATATTACTTTATTTAAAGACGTTTCTCCAGCTAGATTGTTGTGGTCTTCTTGCTATCACTTGAACGTTTTGCTATGCGAAAACTTGGAAACCATATTGGACGTATTAAGCTGAAGAATACATGGTAAAATAAAGTATCTGACCCATTTATAACTTGTGATTGTGTACTCATGTGTCTGAGACGCAAAATATTTTTGGAAAATTAAAGAAAATACAATTATTGTTAGTTTCGTTTTTTGTTAAAATATACTGATGAAAACTGGTTGAATCATAAATTATTTGAAACAAAATTTTAAATTGAAATTAGCAAAAATATTATTATGAGACAAATAAATTTAGATTAACGTTTCAAATAAACGAAATTATAATGGAATGAAAAAGATGGACAGGCAAGAAGCTACATCACAAAAAGTCTTATTAGGTGAATATTATTTAAATGTTTTTGAAATGTATTATTAAAAACTAACACGTAATAAACGATTTCAGTGAATAACAGAACAACTTAGAAGACCACATTATAATATAAATTCTTGAATTATATTCTACTAAAAATTATTAGGCCTCTACAAAACAATAAGTGAAATAAATGTTACAGAGAAACGTTCCAAGGTTCGTAGTAACCAACCATGCGGATTTAGTTAGACTCATAAATAATTAAACTTCTTCCAAGATAGTTATGTTTTCTTAACTCCCAGGTCTACAGAAAGTTTAGGGTATTTACAGAACACTTATACTATGAGTTGGGGTGAGCGTTATGTATGTGAAAACTATTTTGGAAACGTTGCATGTATATTTTTCTGGACATTCAAATTTGAAATTAGTATAGAACTGAGTTAAATTTAATCCAAAAGTTAAGAAATAAACAATACTCTATTAGGATTATTAACGAGAATTAAAAAAAAAAATACAGTTTCGAATTACAAATTTTTTAGTCAACGTCTCACAAACAAATAAAACTCGTCATAAAAAATACCAAACCAAAGACATATTGTGATACAGCAAGTTCTTTACATTTGTTAATGTTTTCAGACAAAATATTTTCTTCTCATTAGCAATATCATATATACAAAAATTAAATAAAACGGAAATATTTTATATAATGTTTTCATTTAACACTTTCAAAATAAAAAAACTAAAATATTTATAGAAAGAATTTTCTAATCAAGGTATAGAGAATAAACGTAGTGAATAAAGGTAATTGAAGAATTTAAAATAGAAATAAAGCCCACACGCCTTTTGTTTATATCGGGGGAGGGGCGGTTACAATATATATATATATATATATATATATATATATATATATATATATATGAATAACTAATATAAAATGAAAAATATTAATACTTTTGTATTATGTCTATATTTTGTTAAACGATAAAGAATTCTGATGCCAGTATTAATAGACAACTATCTTAATAATGCCAAAAGTAAAATACACAGTCTGTAAATTATATATTTGGCTCTATATTGTTGGATCTCTTAAACCGAATTAATTGTAAACATAAAAAATATAATGTTGCATCATTCAATATAAGAATAAATTCCATTATTAAACTGAAGTGATTTTTTTAAGCGAATGAAATACCTTCAATAATAAAAATTGCATAATCTCGAAAGCATTGTTTTTGTGAATCATTCTAGTAAGGGTTCATGGGTTTAGATTAAAAATATTTATTGCACAGTAAACAGGTGAGACGTCAGAATCTGTAGATACAAAATTATTAAAAATATTCCTCATCGTACATATCCTTATAAATCTACAACAAAATACCATTTTTTGATTTAAATTATTATACAGATTTCGTTTTACTTTAAACGAATTATTAGTATTATTTTTTTGTGGGTTTTATACCGAATTTTGATTTTATTTAAATATCCACACTTTCTTCCTGATATTGTATACATTTAAACTAACCTGCTTTACATAGTAAAACTGTAAAATACGTTTCTATGTCTGCATCATATTATAAAATATCACTTTTTGCGCAGTTTAGTATGAAATATTCTGTAACATAAAATGCTTTACACGTTAAAGGTAAATTTTAACACTGAAAAAGCCATGTTTATAAAATTACTGAGTTTGATGTACTCAGTGTCACTGTGATGGCGTATCTCTCTGGGATAAACAATATAACGTTGCCATGAGTGTAACAGCTATACCAGTCATACACGTCTCTCCGATTTACTGTTTGGTAAACAGCCTTTATAAAAATACACTACAGTTTGTCTACATGTGTAATGGTTAAATTGGTCCCTTATATACTTTAATGTACGAATATAATTGGCAGTGTTTATAAGAACGTCCAATATAAATATATGTTTACTACCTTCACTAGATTGTAAATGCAAGAGATTTTAATTTAGTAATTTTTACTAGATATTTTGAATTATATTTATTCGTGTATTTAAACAATTTTAAATTATTGTTACAGATCATTAAGAAAGTTATAAAGAACAAATACACTGGTAATGGTTTGATCTAACAAAATGTTTCAATAATATCCAGATTCAATGAAAAGACCAAATTCAAGCAAAGCTATTTAGTTTTCTTGTATTTTCTCACATGTCACGCTTAATATTTCCTAAAACAAGAAACTAATATATGACTACATAAAATAAACTAGTACAAATACAAATAGCTCAACTTTTGTTTATCCCTTCGTTAATGAAGTATAATTACTAAAATGATTTATGCTATGAAGTTGTCTTTGATGAGCTTAACTTTTGCAATAAATAAACGAATAATTAACTAATTCTGCTCTCTCTCTCTCTCACTCTCTCTCTCTCTCTCTCTCTCTCTCTCTCTCTCTCTCTCTATATATATATATATATATATATATATATATATATATATATATAAATATATATGCATCTTTTGTATTAATTTGAAAAATTAAAAATTTGATTCCAATTGCTAAGGTTGGAAATCCTCGTTTGCTAAACCGTATGCAAGCTTCCATTAGAAATTAATTAGGTTTTCCGTAATTGACTAAAATCTGTCCATAATATCACTCGACTAATCTGTCTTCCTTTATACAGCCGTCAACCCCTCCTACTGGAATGAACTTTGACGTATTTCTTCGGGGCAACGGATATTTTGTTCAATAGATTCAGTTTTATGTGATGCTATAATGGTATCCCTCATGAATACATAACTAAAAAGGCTTGAATTTTTTTTAAATAAAACAATACCTGAACCTATTATTCTTTTATACTAATGTTTAGTTCTTTTTTATTTTGGCACATGTTCATCAATATCTTACCCAATTATTACGATGTTTAGAGGTTATTGTTTTCAATTTTCAAACTCTGTATATTTTATTATAGTTTATTTGAAGAAGCCAAAATGTTATCAATAACCATCATAGCATACAAATTATTGCAGTCTTGATCTCAAAAACCTGAATAATTTATAGGTTAAATATTTGTTTTAAGAAACGGTTAAAATATATAGGGATGAAGTTCATAATTATTTGTTACATTTATTTACGAATATTTAATTAAAGATTTATCAGAACTATTCGTAACCGTTGTTAAAACTAAACAAGATGATCAGTTATATAGACGATTATTACATTGAATCAAAGTTCCCGGCGTGACGGTGAGAACCCTATTGGAGGTCTGGAGGAGGTGTTCTAAGTCATGAATATAGACTGTACCCGGGGGATTGTATGGTGAAATCAGTGTTGTCACACTAACACTGAGCTCTAGCTTTAACTGTACGTTAAAACGACGCCGCCTCTTCCAGTTTTTCCGTTTGGCTTTATTTATTTATAATATCTATTGCATCATGAGATTGACAAAACTGTAGTAATATCTTGACCGTCCAACTCGGTTTAGTTATATTAGAGAGTAGATCTAAATGAACAAACTTGTACTTATTGACTGGTTAGGAGTTTTACGGTGAAAAATCTTATAAACTTATTTCGTCTTTAATGATGTGTATTTATTTTCACCTCACTCTAAATAAGTATACATTTCTATTTTTCATGTGGAAAGCAACAACCGTGAGCATAAAATAAAAAAATGGATTTGACAAACCCCATTACATGATTTGGTCACTGGTACTAAGTTATTAATTCATTATGATGTTGGTAGAACAGTATATGCCTTAGAACAGACCGTAGGTAACTGTGGAAAATAGAACAATATGCGGAAGTAGGACTACCCTCAGCTGGGCGCGCACCACCCCTAACTCGGCCTCTACGTAACCTAGGACTATAGGGGTAGTTTTGGATGATGCTCAAGGTCATCCCTGCCCTGACCCTAGACCAAGGGGTGGTATCGACCACGGTCAGGGGGGTAGGGGGTAGTTTTTCGAAAAAAAAAGAAACTCGGCCGCTACGTAACCTAGGACTATAGGGGTAGTTTCGGGTGATGTGGGCGGACGTCGCGACTCTGATCCAAGCCCCAGGGGTGGTTTTGAACACGTCCAGAGGGGTGGGGGGTAGTTTTTCGAAAAAAAATAAAATTCCGGCCAACTAACCTAAGCTAGCCAAAATGGATCTAACCTAACCTAACCTACGTGTGGGGGATGACCTCGGCCACGTTCAGGACCATACCCGGGGGATGCTCCGGGGGTGGATTGGGGGGGGTGGGGGTTAGTTTTCGAAACAATTTTGGAAAAACGTGTCTTGACCGATAGGGTGAGTTTAGGGTCTAATACGGGCTGCTGGGGGGTAGTTCCACCTAGGGGTAGTTTTTACAAAAAAGATGAAATTGCCGAAAATCGACCGGATGGATGAACAGACAGTACGGGATATGTCTAGAGTCCCTTTTGGACCGTTGCGGGGGCTGTTTACCTAGGGGTAGTTTTTACAAAAAAATATGAAATTGCCGAAAATCGACCGGTTGGATCAAATGACCGTATATGGTATGGTTAAAGTCTATAATGGACCGTTGTGGGGGCGTGTTCACCTGTTTTCAGATTGTCAAAAATAGTCGGGTCCTAGGTAAAAATCACCCGGGCATTAGTTAAAGCCGCCAAGGTAGAGCCAATATGGAGCAGGCTCTCGGTTAAAGCCAATCCGAGCCTAGCCACCCAGCAGCTAGGCCTTAGGTAAAGCTAACACGGATTTAAATAAAATATGAAAATGCCGAAAATCGATCGGTTGGATCAAATGACCGTACGGGATATGTGTAGTCCATTATGGTAGGCTGTGTGGGAGGGTTCACCTGAGGGCCGATTGTCAAAAATAATCGGGGTCCTAGGTAAAAGCCACTCCCGAACCGGCGCCAGTAGTTTAGTTGAAACGTTGGTTATTTGATCTAGCCTACACAGGCCATCACGGTATCAACACTGCCACCATCTTGTTCTCCACCTGAATGACGTCATATTCGATCCTAGGTTGTGTATCGGATACTATGTGTTACCTTATATCACGCCGCTCATGAGATGCTGTGTGTTTGTCAAGCTATACTTCGGGTGCTATATGACGAAATTTAGCCGAGCTATGCAACGGATATTATGTATTCATACTTCTCATCGGATACTATGTGTTAACCGTAGTCAGGCTATGGTTTGAATATGTTGTGTTAGCCCTAGTCATGACTTGCATCGGCCGCTATGCGTTAATGATTATCCGGGCTATGTATCAGGTATTATGTGGTAATTTGTGGGCAGCTTGTAGGTTAGTGTGTGATATCCATTAGCTAAACTATGCACTGAATATAATGTGTTATACTTTGTAGGTCCATGTCTTCTTAGCATAATATCTATGCTGGCTTACACACATATATGTTTAACACATTATGTATTCTATTATGTATTTGGGTTTAACATAGTATGATAGCATGCATGTTGGTTTACCATAGTATTTATGTAGGTTTACACGCATATTTGTTTAACAGCGTATATATGGCTATTTAGCGTATATTGCATGCTGGTTTAACATAGTATATATGCCTATATTGGTTAGCACTGTATGTATATAGGTTGCGCGACCTTTTTTGATTATATTGTAGTATTTGCTGACCGTCATGGGCGTGATAGGTTATGCATTGTTAGCTATACGATATAGTACTTCCCGTATTATACAGCCCCTTGCCTGAGGTTCTACCTGATAGACGGGTGAAAATGTGTGTCGGACTCTGAACATATAAGCTTGGGCCTGTGGTTTACCGACATAGTAGGCCTTATGGATACAATGTGTTAATCGTTAGCGGGGCCTCTGGATACTATATATTAAACCCTCGTCAGGCTATGCATTGGATACTATGTGTTATTGATCAGGTATTATGTGGTACCTGTAGGATAGTGTGTGATAGCCGTTTAGCTAACCTATGCAGTGGATATAATGTGTTACAATTTGTAGGCCCTTGTCGGCTTAGCATAATATGTATGGTGGCTTACACATGTTTGTTTAACGCGATATGTAGGCCTAACATAGTATATACGCCTATCTATGATAGCATGCATGTTGGCTTACCAGAGTATTTATTTGGTTTACACGCATATTTATTGAACACACTATAAGGGCAATCATTCATCCTGGCGTAACATAGGCCTATGTGGGTAACGGGGATATTGGCCTAATACAGGATGTATATAGGTTAACCTTCATATTGGTTTAACAGCGTATATATGGCTATGTAGATTATATTGCATGCTGGTATAACATAGTATATATGCCTGAATGTTGGCTTAGCACTGTATGTATATAGGCTGCGTAACTTTTTTAAATTATATTGTAGTATTTGTTGACCGTCATGGGCGTGATAGGTTATGCATTGGTAGATGTACCATATAGTACTTCCCATATTATTCGATTGCCTGGTTCTACCTGATAGACAAGGTGAAAATAGCTCAGATCATATAGGCTTTGGCCAGTGGATTACCGACATAGCGGGCACATTTAGGGATTCATGTAAGTCGGCTTAGCATAATATGTATGGCGGCTTACACATGTTTGTTTAACGCGATATGTAGGCCTAACATAGTATATACGCCTATCTATGATAGCATGCATGTTGGCTTACCAGAGTATTTATTAGGTTTACACGCATATTTATTGAACACACTATAAGGGCAATCACTTAAACAGGCTTAACATATTATATAGGCATATGTGGGTAACGGGATGTATATGGGTTAACCTGCATATTGGTTTAACACCGTTATGGCTATTTAGAGTATATTGCATGCTGGTTTAACAAAGTATATATGCCTGAATGTTGGCTTAGCACTGTGTGTATATATAGGTTGCGTAACGTTTTTTAATTATATTGTAATATTTGTTGACCGTCATGGGCTTGATAGGTTATGCATTGGTAGATGTACCTTATAGTACTTCCCATATTATACGATTGCCAGGTTCTACCTGATATATGAGGTGAAACTATCTCTGTTCATATAGGCTGTGGCCAGTGATTTACCGACATAGTAGGCGCATTTAGGGATTCATGTATGTAGGCCTAGCATAGTATGTATGCAAGCTTGCGTAATTGTTTAACACATTATGTGGGCTATCGTATATATTGGTTTAGCTATACCTTATAGTACTCCCCATACTATACGGTTGCCTACCCGTGGTTCTGCCTGATATATGAGGTGAAACTATCTCAGTTCATATAGGCTTTGGCCGGTGATTTACCGACATAGTATGTCGGCCTAGCATAGTATGTATGTAGGCTTGCATATTTGTTTAACACATTATGTGAGCTGTCATATATATTGGTTTAACACGTTATATAGGCCTTCTCGTCTTACGTTGACCGTTTACGTAGGCCTACCGGGCCCCCGCGTTGTGATTGGTCGATTCAACTTGTTGACTATTTGAACTCTATGTAGGTCGTTGGTCGTTTGATCTAACCGATCATTTTTTGGTAATTTCATATATTATTTGATAACCACCCCCACTTGATGCCTGAATCCAGGGTTACTTTACCTATCGGCTGGCTTCGAGATGGCTTTTACCTGAGTCCTTGCTCAATGTTATCCTTACCTAAGGCCTGGGTGGCTTTACCTCGGGATTACTTTACCTATGGTCTGACACCTGGATGGCTTTACCTAGGACTTGGTGGAGGTATTTGTCTTGGTAGTTGATATAGCAACCGTCCTAGCCCTGCTCTTGTGTAGCTTTACTTATAGGCTGACTGCATTGTTTATTATTTTAGTAGCATAGACAAATTTTGAGTTTGCCAATCATATACCCCTGGGCCCCTCATCACCCATATCATTTAGGGTAGACCACTATAGTTAGGGCGAGCCTACTACTTGCCTAGACTCGCACGGGCGCTGATACGTCATCAGATAACCATTAAATCTTTCCAAAGTTACCCCCACCACCCAGGCTATTCCAGGGTTACTTTACCTAAGGGTCGGCCTTGAGATGTCTTTACCCGAGGGCTAGCTCCGTGTTGGCTTTACCTAAGGCCTAGCTGCTGGGTGGCTGGGCTCGGATTGGCTTTAACCGAGACCGTGCTCCGTGTTAGCTTTACCCGCTCCTAGGCGGTGTTACCTCAAGCGCCGGTTCGGGAGTGGCTTTTACCTAGGACCCCGATTATTTTTGACAATCGGCCCTCAGGTGAACCCTCCCACACAGCCTACCATAATGGACTACACATATCCCGTACGGTCATTTGATCCAACCGATCGATTTTCGGCATTTTCATATTTTATTTAAATCCGTGTTAGCTTTACCTAAGGCCTAGCTGCTGGGTGGCTAGGCTCGGATTGGCTTTAACCGAGAGCCTGCTCCATATTGGCTCTACCTTGGCGGCTTTAACTAATGCCCGGGTGACTTTTACCTAGGACCCCGACTATTTTTGACAATCTGAAAACAGGTGAACACGCCCCCACAACGGTCCATTATAGACTTTAACCATACCATATACGGTCGTTTGATCAAACCGGTCGATTTTCGGCAATTTCATATTTTTTTGTAAAAACTACCCCTAGGTAAACAGCCCCCGCAACGGTCCAAAAGGGACTCTAGACATATCCCGTACTGTCTGTTCATCCATCCGGTCGATTTTCGGCAATTTCATCTTTTTTGTAAGAACTACCCCTAGGTGAAACTACCCCCCAGCAGCCCGTATTAGACCCTAAACTCACCCTATCGGTCAAGACACGTTTTTCCAAAATTTTTTCGAAAACTAACCACCACCCCCCCCCCAATCCACCCCCGGAGCATCCCCCGGGTATGGTCCTGAACGTGGCCGAGACCCCACACACGTAGGTTAGGTTAGGTTAGATCCATTTTGGCTAGCTTAGGTTAGTTGGCCAAAATTTTATTTTTTTTCGAAAAACTACCCCCCACCCCTCTGGACGTGTTCAAAACCACCCCTGGGGCTTGGATCAGAGTCGCGACGTCCGCCCACATCATCCGAAACTACCCCTATAGTCCTAGGTTACGTAGCGGCCGAGTTTTTTTTTTTCGAAAAACTACCCCCTACCCCCCTGACCGTGGTCGATACCACCCCTTGGTCTAGGGTCAGGGCCGGGATGACCTTGAGCATCATCCAAAACTACCCCTATAGTCCTACGTTACGTAGAGGCCGAGTTAGGGGTGGTGCGCGCCCAGCTGAGGGTAGTCCTACTTCCGCATATTGTTCTATTTTCCACAGTTACCTACGGTCTGTTCTAAGGCATATACTGTTCTACCAACATCATAATGAATTAATAACTTAGTACCAGTGACCAAATCATGTAATGGGGTTTGTTAAATCCATTTTTTTATTTTATGCTCACGGTTGTTGCTTTCCACATGAAAAATAGAAATGTATACTTATTTAGAGTGAGGTGAAAATAAATACACATCATTAAAGACGAAATAAGTTTATAAGATTTTTCACCGTAAAACTCCTAACCAGTCAATAAGTACAAGTTTGTTCATTTAGATCTACTCTCTAATATAACTAAACCGAGTTGGACGGTCAAGATATTACTACAGTTTTGTCAATCTCATGATGCAATAGATATTATAAATAAATAAAGCCAGACGGAAAAACTGGAAGAGGCGGCGTCGTTTTAACGTACAGTTAAAGCTAGAGCTCAGTGTTAGTGTGACAACACTGATTTCACCATACAATCCCCCGGGTACAGTCTATATTCATGACTGAGAACACCTCCTCCAGACCTCCAATAGGGTTCTCACCGTCACGCCGGGAACTTTGATTCAATGTAATAATCGTCTATATAACTGATCATCTTGTTTAGTTTTAACAACGGTTACGAATAGTTCTGATAAATCTTTAATTAAATATTCGTAAATAAATGTAACAAATAATTATGAACTTCATCCCTATATATTTTAACCGTTTCTTAAAACAAATATTTAACCTATAAATTATTCAGGTTTTTGAGATCAAGACTGCAATAATTTGTATGCTATGATGGTTATTGATAACATTTTGGCTTCTTCAAATAAACTATAATAAAATATACAGAGTTTGAAAATTGAAAACAATAACCTCTAAACATCGTAATAATTGGGTAAGATATTGATGAACATGTGCCAAAATAAAAAAGAACTAAACATTAGTATAAAAGAATAATAGGTTCAGGTATTGTTTTATTTAAAAAAAATTCAAGCCTTTTTAGTTATGTATTCATGAAGGGATACCATTATAGCATCACATAAAACTGAATCTATTGAACAAAATATCCGTTGCCCCGAAGAAATACGTCAAAGTTCATTCCAGTAGGAGGGGTTGACGGCTGTATAAAGGAAGACAGATTAGTCGAGTGATATTATGGACAGATTTTAGTCAATTACGGAAAACCTAATTAATTTCTAATGGAAGCTTGCATACGGTTTAGCAAACGAGGATTTCCAACCTTAGCAATTGGAATCAAATTTTTAATTTTTCAAATTAATACAAAAGATGCATATATATTTATATATATATATATATATATATATATATATATATATATATAGAGAGAGAGAGAGAGAGAGAGAGAGAGAGAGAGAGAGAGTGTGAGAGAGAGAGAGAGCAGAATTAGTTAATTATTCGTTTATTTATTGCAAAAGTTAAGCTCATCAAAGACAACTTCATAGCATAAATCATTTTAGTAATTATACTTCATTAACGAAGGGATAAACAAAAGTTGAGCTATTTGTATTTGTACTAGTTTATTTTATGTAGTCATATATTAGTTTCTTGTTTTAGGAAATATTAAGCGTGACATGTGAGAAAATACAAGAAAACTAAATAGCTTTGCTTGAATTTGGTCTTTTCATTGAATCTGGATATTATTGAAACATTTTGTTAGATCAAACCATTACCAGTGTATTTGTTCTTTATAACTTTCTTAATGATCTGTAACAATAATTTAAAATTGTTTAAATACACGAATAAATATAATTCAAAATATCTAGTAAAAATTACTAAATTAAAATTTCTTGCATTTACAATCTAGTGAAGGTAGTAAACATATATTTATATTGGACGTTCTTATAAACACTGCCAATTATATTCGTACATTAAAGTATATAAGGGACCAATTTAACCATTACACATGTAGACAAACTGTAGTGTATTTTTATAAAGGCTGTTTACCAAACAGTAAATCGGAGAGACGTGTATGACTGGTATAGCTGTTACACTCATGGCAACGTTATATTGTTTATCCCAGAGAGATACGCCATCACAGTGACACTGAGTACATCAAACTCAGTAATTTTATAAACATGGCTTTTTCAGTGTTAAAATTTACCTTTAACGTGTAAAGCATTTTATGTTACAGAATATTTCATACTAAACTGCGCAAAAAGTGATATTTTATAATATGATGCAGACATAGAAACGTATTTTACAGTTGTACTATGTAAAGCAGGTTAGTTTAAATGTATACAATATCAGGAAGAAAGTGTAGATATTTAAATAAAATCAAAATTCGGTATAAAACCCACAAAAAAATAATACTAATAATTCGTTTAAAGTAAAACGAAATCTGTATAATAATTTAAATCAAAAAATGGTATTTTGTTGTAGATTTATAAGGATATGTACGATGAGGAATATTTTTAATAATTTTGTATCTACAGATTCTGACGTCTCACCTGTTTACTGTGTGTATGTGTGAGTGTGTGTGTGTGTGCGCGCGCGCGCGCTCTGTTCAAAACATTTTGAAAACCTATTTCCATTTAATGGCGTATGTCCTAGAATGAAGTATCTTATTGTAAAACATGCAGCTTACCCTATATTTGCCCATTAGTAATTCTAGTGTAAATGGTAAATTTAACTGTAGAAATAACTCTTAAAACAAATGATTTTTTAAAAAAAACAATTTTAATTGACTTTTAATTTGTTTAGAACTTTGTTTTTGCCTTTTATGTCACACCTAAATTTTTTTTTAACAAGAATTTATAATCTACCAGTTACGATTAAGAATAACTGATAACAAGTTTTGATACAGCTACCAAATATTTGGATTCCAGAATTTTTGAATATCACATTACCTCCAACACCAATTAGTTACCCATTTAAAATGTGTTTCTCTCTATCTACACTAAGCTTGTAAACCTCCAAAACATGTCTACTTTCTCAAAGAGGGGATCCTTGTTTAATTCTGCTTAATGTATCGCCATCATGACTCCTTGAAAGACCCAGGGTGACTACAGATTAAAATAGATTATTAACGGTTATTTAACAGTTCTATCATTTACGTGTTATGTTTTTGTTCAATTGATAACAGAAATACTGAAGATTATTCCTAAAACCGTAGAACCTAAAAAAAAATGATTTAGTAATTTCATGACGTTACAATAGGTATAATTTATCAGTTAAAAATAATTAAGCCTATGTTTAGTAGATACCATTATTTTTATCTTTAGATCTTCCTACGTTTTAACAGAGATGCAAACTTTAAACAAAGAAAATCCAATTCGGCAAAGTGGCATTAACTTACCAATGAGGTAATACTTGAAGCATAAAAATTAAACGGAAACTTACAATGGGGATTTGGAATTTGATAAAGGCTTAGATATCTGAGAAATAGATTAAAAACGAAACTGGTAATATTAGGCCTACACTTGCAATATTTGTTTGTAATTATTACGCTTTTTCTGAACACTCATTAAGTATTTTGTTATTGTTTTTTTTTTTAAAAGGTAACCTTTTTCTTACGCATTGTTTACTCATTTTAAGTAAAAATTATTATTTGATTATGTAAATGATTTGATGTCTTAATTGATTAAATATTTAACTAAAATCTTGATAAAACTTTAAAACAAATGAAACAATTACGCGTTCTAAAGCACACAAGCTCTCTTCCTTTGAGAAGTTCTAAATTTATATGCAAAAAGTTGTAAGTTACGTAAAATATCTGTTGTTTTTTCACTCAGTGTTCCTGACATAGGAATTTGTGAACACAGGTATGAACGTAAGATGAGATTAGTTTCAAGGACCATTATTTAATCAAAGCCTTTTATATACTGTAAATATCTCTTGTAACAATATATAATATTTATGTAGGACTATTGTTTTAGGGATATTATAAACTTATTAGGAATATTCATAGAATTACACTTTATTTTGAGTTCTTATAAAACATGATGGGCCATGAAGTTTGGTGTAGTGGTCACAGTATAACAGATTCAAATTTTGTTATATTCATACAATTTCTTGGAAAAAACTAAACCATTAGAAGTTGAAATCATTTACTACAATCACGAATTTAATAATTTCACGGGAATCGTATGGAAATCGTATGCTTAATAGAATTGGTTATATCCGAGCATGATCCAACTAGAAGTTCATATGACTGAACATGAATTTCTGTTGGTACATATTAGTAAAACGGGAGAATGTGTATCGCGCATAATATATTGTGTTATCACTTACAGGTAAATACGTAAATATACTTGTCTTGCATTATATTTCAAGAATTTATTGGGTTTTACATTTATTGGATTCAATAGAGTTTAGTTGATGAAAATTGTATTTTTTTTTCTTTTAGGGTTAAATAAACCTCTAATTATATCCGTCTTATGATTTAGCCTTCAGAATTCCTTAGAGAATGGCAACTTTCAAAGCAAATGTTATTTAATTGAAATCTTATTAGTTTTTTCTTTACCTAACCGTAAGATCATCTCTCTTCCCTAAACGAACTAAAATTAACCTTTGGGAAAATAAGATGGGTGACTTGCCTTTTCTATTTGATGGAAAAACGAATATTGTGACAGTGGTTATGTAAGATGGGGGAATTTAATTTCAATTTTAATTTACGATTTGCGATTGTGGAGCATGAAGACACAAGCTCGGCTTCCGCTATGTTATTGCTCTGAGTTATTACTTTGTTCAAACAACTTTAATGTTTGCGAAAAGAAGTGTTTTTGTTACAGAGCACAATGTTTTATGAGATAAAATTCCAACTGAAACTGTGACTAAATTGTAAGTATAAAGCCAGATACGTCTAGATATGTTCATTTGGTTTTTATAGTAGTAGAAATAATTAGAGCAATGGTACACTAACAACAAAAAGCCAGTAGTGAAATTAGGGTTGATTTATAAGTACAATAAAACTATCATCTAAGTAAATTAACATGTATTTAGATTAAAATAATAATACCGGTAAATAAAAAATGGAAAAATATCAAACATAAGATTTTATTTTAACTATTTAATATTAATGTATAAGTTATAAATGTTTGCTTTTTAATGTTTTCCCTTCAATGACTCAAACTACTTGTGTTATTTAAGGAAAATGTAAAGCGTAGACTGTGTTTAACTGATTAGGTTTTTAATTTTCACAAAAAGAGCTCATGTTAAAAGCTACATTTTGACAAAACTTAATCTTACATTTTGACAAACAACTTAGTCGAATATAACTGACCGTTTCCGACCAGTACGCAGGATGTTACACGTGATATTACTTTACAATTTACCCAAGCGATATTGCCGTCTTTATTGGAACGGAAAGAGTGCGCTGCGTCATATCCTTCAATATTAAAACCTTATTCCCTTTGCGTCGTAGGGATCCATACTTCGCGCCATGTATTGCTTTGGGTTAAAATCAAGATATGTGCCAGGAAAATTAGTTCACTTTGGTTGATATTACTGACCGTCCACGTAAAATGCATAGAATAATGTTTCTGCTTTATTTCATCCCAGTGTGGCCAACTTAAGAATAAGTGAAATCTGTCTAAGGTTTTATGTAACGTGATTTTCTGTCTACAAAATGACGTTTTCACTATGAATTATGAGTTTGTGTAATTAGAAATTTTTTTTTGAGTATCAAACTAAAATTACATTTACTTTGTGTATATGATTTCGATTCCTCAGACTAAGTTATTTTAAAAAACAATACATTTTGTAGAGCAATGTATAATTTTGACGTATAAAGAGTTGTTGGAGAAAAACATTATATTCATCACCTACATTTATAAAACACAATGTCCTGGATATTTTGATTAATGTGAAGGTAAAACTATACATATTATTAAATGCTTCAACGCTTCAGAAAACGTTCGACTATATTGTACGTGCACATTAAAAATGTAGTTTTTGCAAAATTATTATAATAAATGAGAAATAAAACATTACTGTCGGAAAAATCAATGTAGAAATAAATAAAAGGCAGATAATGTATATTTTCCATGGCTTCAACAATCTCGAGAAAGGTTATTTTAAACCAAGTAAAAATATTAAATCTGGTATTTAGAATTAAATTTATAAACACACTTTCCCCTTACTGTATCACTTAGATTATAGACATTTAAAGGGTGGTTTATTGTTCGTGGAATATTTCTGAAATAAGTATCTTATACGTATATAAATGCTTACAAGGGCCCTGATGATTCTGTGAATATGAGCATTCGCACAAGGGCAATAAATCTGTCACCACTATTTAACCTTAAATTGAAATTATCTGGTATTAAGTAAACTAATAAATTTACTCGGTGCCGATTTAACCAATAGGAAATTGGTTTGTTCTCTAAATTCTTATTTTAAAATGGCACGTAAAAAATTCGTAAAAACGTATTACTTGTAGTTAATTTTCTCTTTTTTGATTGTTATTACAAAATAAATTAAAGTAAGAGATTAGATAAATATTTGTTTTATACGATATTACTGTACTTTTTATCCTTGTTACAGATTTTACTTTCTTTTGTGATTTACAATTCAGACACGCTTTATTTAGCGGTTTCTATAAACTTCTGTTCGTCGATAACATTTTATGTTCTACTTGTATATCATTCTAATATATATATATATATATATATATATATATATATATATATATATATATATACTTATTCATTTATATATATATATATATATATATATATATATGTCATAGACATTTAAAGGGTTGTGGTTTATTGTTCGTGGAATATTTCTACATATAAGTATGGAATATAAGTATGTTATACATATATAAATGCTTACAAGGACCCTGATGATTCTGTGAGTATGAGGATTCGCACAAGGGCATTATAAATCTAGGTAGCCACTATTTACCTTTAAATATAAAGTATCTGGTATTAAGTAAATAAATAGATGTTTGGTGTCGAATAGGGCCTGAAATTAGGACCATATTGAAAAAGAATAACGCATAGGTGCATAGAGTTATATTAGTAGTGAGGATAAAATGGTGGGAAAAATTTTAGATCTCTGAAACTTTGGTTGTAAAAATACCCAAAACTTTCTGATTATCAAACGATAATTAATCCTTTATTTGGTATAATAGAATAGTTTTATTTATTTGTTAGTAATAACACGATATTATAACTTTTCCCTTTAAATATTGTATAATTATGCCATTTACCCGATTATCAACTCTTATAAGAGCAAAACTTATAAAAATAACAAATGTTTTCTGATAAAAATGTTCTAGATAGTAGAACTCTCTGGATCATTTCTACTCCTACGATTATTTTCAACCACCAATGTGCCTAACAAAGACGTACTGCGCAGGTTAGATATGCCGGTAAAGATGGTAGTTCAGAATCTAAATCTGAACTATCTAGGTGATCTTCATGTGCAGTAAAAGTACTATCACCTCATGTAAAATTGACATTGGTAACGGAATCTGTAAGCCACTTAATCAGAAAGATGGATGGGATTTTCATCTGCTCCACTATTCCGATTTGCCTCGAATGAAATTTGATCAGTTTTACTAGTATCCGACACCTTATGAAAAAAAGCGGGATCAGCAAGAAGACATTTTACCCCAGGAACCCCTTTCGTAAATGTATTCGTAAAGCTTTAAAGGACTCAAACGATTTCTTTTATTAGATTTATTTGTCCCACATAAATTTTGTACAACATAACAAACATATTATAAGGAAAACTCTATGAATTATGTAAATATTATTTTATATTAATTTTGCAGATATCTAGAATAAAACCCACAGTTAAAAGAGTGGTTCCGATTATAGTTAAAATAATGGAAAAAAAACAAAGAATGATACTTAATGGCTATCTGTTACTAATATGCTCATGTTTTTATTAAACATATTTTTACCAGTCGGAGCTGGCTTACAAAAACTCAACCAGTTTCTTTGTTTTTCTCTAACTCCCTATTTTAAACTTGCACGTAGGAAACTCCTTAAAACGTATTACTTGTAGTTAATTTTCTCTATTTTAAGTGATATCTGCAAAAGAAATAACAAGTAATAGATTAGATAAATATTTGTGTTACGATAATGCTGTACATTTCATCCTTGTTACATATTTTCGTTTGTTTTGAAATGTATACATTCAGACAAGCTCTATTTAGCGGTTTCTATAAACTTCTGATCGTAGATAACATTTCATAATGTCAGTCGTACACACACACACACAGATACACACACACACACACACACACACACACACACACACACACACACACATATATATATATATATATATATATATATATATATATATATATATATACATGAATGTGTGTGTGTGTGTGTGTGTGTGTGTGCCTGTGTGTGTGTGTGTGTATGAAAGTGTGCACGTGCGTGTGCGTGTATCCCTGTGTGTTGTGGTGTGTGTGTGTGTGTGTGTGTGTGTTTGTGTGTGTGTGGTGTGTGTGTGTGTGTGTGTGTGTGTGTGTGTGTGTGTGTGTGTGTGTGTGTGTGTGGTGTGTGTGTTTGTGTGTGTGTGTGTGTGTGTGTGTGTGTGTGTGTGTGTGTGTGTGTGTGTGTGTGTGTGTGTGTGTGTGTGTGTGTGTGTGTGTGTGTGTGTGTGTGTGTGGTGTGTGTGTGTGTGTGTGTGTGTGTGTGTGTGTGGTGTGTGTGTGTGTGTGTGTGTGTGTGGTGTGTGTGTGTGTGTGTGTGTGTGTGTTTTATCTTATTTAAACTATTGTTTATATTTATCTGCGCTCTAAATAATATAATGTCTTTATCCTTTTGGGTTGTAACTCTCTTATGATACTTACTCTGTAATGGGGCAACAAACCGTATCAATATTTAAGAATTTTTTATAAACACCTTTTCAGTTTTCATTTATATCTTTTTATTTGCAATAATAAAACGAGTTCAGGAAACTCAATTGGTTTAAGTCACACCTGCGTTTAAGTTAACGCAGGATGTCAGGTTACTGTGAAGCTAAATGTCGTAAGTACCATCGACTTAATTAGATTCAACCTATGGCGTATCAGATTAGAGCAGCAGAGCGTTTAGTTAACTGTTGGCGCCAGGGTCGACATAACTGATAAGTAGGGCGATAGTGACTAATCTATCACGCACCTAATGTTCCATTTCCTATCTACTTGGTTACTGTGAAATAACGAATATATAACGTTTCCCAATGTTAGGAAATATTTTAAAGTTCATTTTTGTATTTAATACTGTTTTGTAAGACTACCAAATTATTAGCAGTACTTTATCAATCGTTTTTACCTCCTGATTATAATCACAGTGTAAATTAAAAATTAAAATTTATCGTTTTGAAACAAATAATTTTTCATGTCAATAACTTTTTAAAATACAGTAATAATCTTCATTCTACTTTCCAAGGGTTGCACTAATAATTAAGGAAAATAAAAATTATGATTATCATATAATTTTTATTGCTACACCGTTTAGAGCAGCGGTTCTCAACCTGGGGGGCGCGCCCCCCTGGGGGGGCGTAGAAGAATTCCAGGGGAGGCGTCAACAACTTTAAAAAAAAATTGAATTTGATGTTGGACACAAACACATAATCATTGAAATTTTTTTATAGATTAATAGAGCTATAAAGCTCTATTTCTTTACTCAACGAAATTTTCTTCCTTTCCAAAATCTTGTCGATGATACCCAAAGTCTTCCAAAAGACCTAGTAAATGAAATGAAGGACCTAATATCTGAGCATTTGTTTTCTCTGGAGAACAAAATCGGAACCTATTTCCCAGATATAAGCTCGGAAAACTGGGAATTCAAGTTAACAAGAGACCCCTTTCAAATCAACATTGATATACCTCCTGATCCCATTCAAGAACAAACTTGCAATGTGATTCCAAAGCTAAATTGGATTTCCCAAATATGAATCTCGAAGATTTCTGGTTACTATATCTTCCTGTTTACCCAGAAGTAGCAATGGAGGCAGTCAAGTTGCTTGTACAATTTTCATCAACTTATCTATGCGAGACAGGATTTTCAGCCTTGGCTAATATAAAATCTAAATATCGAGCCAGACTAGATGTGGAAAGTGACCTGCGGTGTTCTTTGTCAAAATTTCATCCAAACATACAAAAAATAGTTAACGAGAAACAGTGCCAGCCCTCACACTAGCACTACAAAAGTAGCGAACATTTTTCTGGTTATTACTTAAACATGTTGTAAGTAAATTTATCATATATAAGTCTAAATTAACTTAATCCGTGAAGGGAGGCGTGACCTCACACCAAAGTGTGAAGGGGGGCTTAGAGCCTAATAGGTTGAAAACTCTAAACTTTAGAGTAACATTTTTATAATCAAAAGAAAACTTTTGTCGGTGTTTTAATGAACGTGTAATTAATAACTTTAAAGAATTACTTGAACTGTCGAGAAAAGATTACATAAGCAATTAAAAATGTAGGTAGTTTTAAAAAAGGTATAAGCTGGACAAAAGTTTCTAGAAAAGAATGTTTGGTACAATGTTAAAAGAAACTTGTTGAATGTGAATGGGTGACATTACTAGACAGATCGAAGTGTGTGACAGAAATGTTTATATATCGCGCTTTTATCCTCAGATATGACGCACCATTATTAGATACCACATTCAAAACACGTTACAAAAATACACTCAGTAAAAGTTAGTACATATTTAGATCTTGGTGGCAATAAACAATCTACTGAACATGTGCGAAACGATTCTGCTGAGAAATATCAGTTAGTAATGTTTTGTTTTCATGTAAATTGATGCATAAGTGGTATTTTTCAATGATATTTCTAATACATTTATTTATATATAAATAATTTTTCTCACTTAAGCACAAAATTAAGAATTTAAAAATCACAATTTCTTTGACGAATCAAACTGTATGACTATTCTTGAAAATTGATATTATATAATTTAAAACGGTTAATAAATTTCTATTATAAGTTAGAATCATTCGATTTTTTATTCTATCCGTATGTTGTCACACAGTGTTGTTCCTCAGTTCCATTATTTCAGTGTACTAACTATTAAAGTTATTTCTTATATTCGAAATTTAAGCTAGAAATCTGAAGATATATCGATTATTTTAAACTGCTAAGGTTTGACTGACGGCCTAATGTTTGGTTGTAGTGTTACTGCTCACTTAGTGTGCTATTCCTTTCGCGCAATAAAGCTCCTGGGGTTTTCAATGACTTCTTACCATTATATATATATATATATATATATATATATATATATATATATATATATATATATATATATTCCTTATTTTACGGACATAAATATTTATTTCAAACAATTACTATTTATCTCTCTTCACTCAAATTCCCATGAAAAAGATTACATTTTTAAAACAATTACTTTTATGGAAAAAAATCTATAATACAAACACAGGTATCGAGAAAACCTGTTTATTCTTCATTCTCAAGCTTCAAAAATAGTAAACATATTTTATATGTATAAGTCGTATGTGAATTTTTATTAACAAAGTTAATGGCTACATAAATATTAACATTTAGAAACGTATTTTAATATAACAATGTCACTCTACTATAGCACTTTTTCATTGACACGACAAAATGATTAAACTAAGGAGGCCTCCAGCTGCTCCCCTACTTAAACCCGAGATAGAGAGTTTATCGTCAACGATTGAACCATACCTGTCTTGTTATAAAATAGAGAAATACATCTTTTGTATATTTTTAGTAAATATTTCCGTAGTTAAATGTATTACAAGTTTTAAATTTCGATACAGGAATTATAAAACATATTTCATTTCAAGTAGTACCATTTCTGGTTTTATTTACCAATCTATTTGAAATTTCACGATATACTAACATCATTCTCAGGCAATATTTAACTAGAGCTGTAAGCACTAATAATTAGCGAAATATGACGTAGTTTTTTCTTCTTTATCGGATAAGTGAGACGATCTTTCAAATTTGAATGGTGTGCTTTGAACATTTTAAATAAATATATTGATCTATAAAAATTCCAGGTTTCGAAATGTAATTGATAAAACATTATTGTAAAATATATCTTTTCTTATATGTACTTTATAAAGCGTAAAAATTTACTTTTGTATTAAAATATACACAGAGTCTTGCTTAGATTGATTAATTAGACTCTTAATATTTATTAATATTATAAAACTACTAATTATGTTAAATATATAGGCCTACTATTATATTACTATTTTTACTATATTACTATCCTGTTATACAAGCTAATTATATTAAATATACATATAAATACTTATAATAATTATACTTATATTTAATTATTTTAAACTATTTTGGAGCTATTGTCTGTTTTGTGTTACCACACATATAGAATATGTCATAAATATATAATTACATAAACATGTAAGATATATAGTAGAAAGTTAGTTAATATTTAAAATAATAATATTAATAAGTGGAAACATTATGAAACGAGCGACAAAGTTAGCCTAGTAAAAGCCAACAAAGTGGGCTTAACCATTGTATATTTCGCTAGGGGTAGTAAACCAGTCGGGGGGCGTATTGACAAAAGAAGCTTCCAGAGAATTTCTAAGGTTTAAGTATTTCGGGAAAACAAAGGAAAGCATGGGAAAGTAACATCGGTTACAGAGTTGGAATCGTACAATTTTTAAACATGCGTGAGATACACCGAAATAATAGAAACCGTTGGCGGAACGTTATGAATTCGAGATTTAAAAAGGTTACTCTTTTTATTAAACAAAAAGTGGTAAATGTGTTAAGAAAAGTTATGGGAATTGTAAAAGAAATTTATTAGTTATTTATGTATAGAAATTCTAAAAGTACGACGAGTAATGAATTAAGCCGATGTTTAAAAAGGAAGGGAAAATAAGGTTTTAGTTACATACAAGTGAAGGGAAGAGGTAAACGCCAAGTACCATTAATTCCAGGAGCGAAAAAACTAAATACAAACTTTCTTGTTTTATATTCAGCCCACAGAGTTCTTTATAATTTAGTAGGCTATATTCAGAACAAATTTAAATTCATTGTTTATATAAGTTTTAATCAAGTTTTGTTATCACCACTTTGTACTTGTGGAAGGTCCCATAGTAACTACACGAGATACAGAGCAATATAACCCTCTATTTAATAAAATTTAATGCATTGAGAACCTAAAACCAAAAAAGTCCCCCTTTATAACAATTGTAGTTTTAATAATGCAATCAATTTTTCTCACAGCATCATATATAATTTACAATTTGTAAGGTTTGGATGTCAGATAAATAAATGTGGAGATATTAAATTTATATGTTTGTTTAACTATTTAGAAACCTAATGTTGTGTCTGCTAGAAAGCTAAGGGAATTATAATGTAATCTAATGGTAAACAATAAATAACTTTTATATTATTTCTATAAATATATATTGATTTATTTATAGTTGAACCCTCTGTTGTTCGCTCTTTAAAACTGTTCGGTTTAACTCGTCAATGCTAGAAGAGATTTTAGAGAAACATCGGAACTGCGATTTGATGCACTGCAAAATGAATGGATGAGAACTGCCGTTTCTCAATTTCAACATTTGTGCTCTGAGTTGACAATGGGACTTAACTGCAATCCTCAATAATCCAAAAGTAATAGTGCTATAGGCAAGTAAATACCAACAAGAGAAAAATAAATCTTAGAGTGAGTAAATAATAACTAGAAGACAATCAAATAAAGAACATGGGATTACCAAAAATTGAACAAGGAAACGTATAATAAAGTAATACGCAAATAGAACACCAGATTACGAAGAAGAGAATCGTAACTATCCAATATAAATGCAAATATTCTTTCTAACACACTTGTCTGTACTGAACAATTACAAACATAAATAATTCTACATTTGAATATGTATATAGGCCCATATATATATATATATATATATATATATATATATATATATATATATATATATATATATACATATATATATATATATATATATATATATATATATATATATATATATATATATATATATATATATACATGTATATATTGGATATTATATTGTAAGTTTGTAGTAGTATGTTTCATAATAGCACCTAATATTTTTTTGAGGTTACCTGTTTTGGGAGACACGTATTTTTGTCGATTCTAAATTAACATGGAGATCTATCTATAGACTTAAGTGCAATAAATATATGTTTATAATTTTTCTTGGCATTAACATCTGACATATATCTGTCATTTATTTACATTAACATGTTAATAATGGTACAATTCATACATATATATATATATATATATATATATATATATATATATATATATATATATATATATATAGTATAAGTGATTAAATAGTGCAACATGATGATGAAAAATAATAAAAATGTTGCGATATTTAGATAGAATATAAGATTGCGTGTAAGTAAGTAATCCAAAATTACGAAACTGAGGTTGAGTCCTGAAATAAGTGCATCCAGTGAACGACTCGTTTATTGTAAAACATGAGACTTCGGATACCTGGGGATTATATTTCTTCGTAATCATTATTTAAAAAATAGTTCACAATGCCACTTTTAAACAAATGTTTAAAGTTCTTTTTTTTAATGGATTTATTTACAATACTTCCTTATAAAGTAAAGACAAATATTACTAGATTGGCGTTCTATTTATTGTTTATTTATTATTACTTGTTTTTTTTTTTTTAATTGTCTGCAAAAACAAAACTTTCAAAATATTTTGGTAGAAGAAAGAAGATATTTGTGTTAAGGGTAGATAAAGAAAAAACACAAGTCGAGGGTAAGCAATGAGAATGTTAAAGACATGATTAGTTTGGGGCTAATTCTATGTACTCAGATGTGAAATGGATCCCAAAGTTTTTGGAAAGATGGACTTTTGATTCTTACCTTAGTAATTCCGAATTTATTACAGGAATTATAACAAATTTTATTATATATTGCAGTTTTAATTGTCACTTTAAAAATGGGAGTAGCATCAACTGGAAAAAATTATGCATCTATATAAAATTATAGCTCTAAAATTTCACTACATAAATGTTTGTTTGCAGTAGATAAAATAGTTGAAATAATCAACACTATTCATAAGAATTCTTCATTTTCTGAAAATGTCATATAATACTTCATTCAATTAGGTTTGTAAGTCATATCATTACGCATTTTTCACAGGTGAAATATGTTTCACAAAATATGTAATTTTGATAAATGTGTAATGTTTCTCAAAACAATATTTGTTCAAAGAGAGGTTCAAAACTCAATAATTTTTACAGGAAAATTAAAGTAAGTTCTTTTAAATTAATATTTCTATATATTTTATTTATAGACATGCTTGTGAAAAACCAAATTTTATTGATGTAAGTTATTACGCTAATTTTAAAAAGTAGGACAAAGTTTTTAAAATAATATTACTACTTACTTTCAACATAATGGATAACCATTTTACATGACATATTTTTTTATGAATATTCCTAAACTATGGGCATTAATCTGTTGTGCCTTAAACGGATTTAATCCCAGGGAAAATACTACCCAAATTGTTAAATCTCAGTAAATTAGGTTTTTGTTTTTAAAGCCCAGTAACTGGTTCTCTGGTCGAATTTGGCAAGCAGTAGCACATACTCTGACCATAGGTCAGTAAGCCTTCAATGTGTGTCATAGTTTTACCTGCTCCTGTTCGCTTACAGGTAAGTGTAGATCCAGAATGATAGCCAACACGATGCTCCTTGCGAGTTAGGCAAGAAGTAGCACATACTCTGACCATAGGTCAGTATGCCTTCTATGTGTGTGAAAGTTTACCTGCTCCTGTTCGCTTACAGGTAAGTGTAGATCCAGAATGATAGCCAGCACAATGCTCCTTGCGAGT
This sequence comes from Prosapia bicincta, assembly GCA_036971475.1. NCBI lineage: Eukaryota > Metazoa > Arthropoda > Insecta > Hemiptera > Cercopidae > Prosapia > Prosapia bicincta. The sequence continues at coordinate 92,529,937 of JBAIZL010000003.1, read as the reverse complement.
TTGGCAAGCAGTAGCACATAATCTGACCATAGGTCAGTAAGCCTTTTATGTGTGTGAAAGTTTTACTTGCTCCTGTTCGCTTACAGGTAAGGGTAGATCCAGAATGATAGCCAACACGATGCTCCTTGCGAGTTTGGCAAGCAGTAGCAAATACTCTGACCATAGATCAGTAAGCCTTCTATGTGTGTGAAAGTTTTACCTGCTCCTGTTCGCTTACAGGTAAGTGTAGATCCAGAATGATAGCCAACACGATGCCCCTTGCGAGTTTGGCAAGCAGTAGCACATACTCTGATCATAGAGCAGTAAGCCTTCTATGTGTGTGAAAGTTTTATCTGCTCCTGTTCGCTTACAGGTAAGTGTAGATCCAGAATGATAGCCAACACGATGCTCCTTGCGAGTTTGGCAAGCAGTAGCACATACTCTGATCATAGGGCAGTAAGCCTTCTATGTGTGTGAAAGTTTTATCTGCTCCTGTTCGCTTACAGGTAAGTGTAGATCCAGAATGATAGCCAACACGATGCTAATTGCGAGTTTGGCAAGCAGTAGCACATACTCTGACCATAGGTCAGTATGCCTTCTATGTGTGTGAAAGTTTTATCTGCTCCTGTTCGCTTACAGGTAAGTGTAGATCCAGAATGATAGCCAACACGATGCTCCTTGCGAATTTGACCTTCTCAATACATTATTTCCTATGTACAAACGTTATATGCCGTTGAAAAACAAATCTTCAATTGAAACTTAATACACCTAAAATCATTAAACGAATCAAATATAAATACAAATGATATGTTCTAATTTTAACCTGAATATCCATAAGATGCCAAGACGCAACCGTGCTGGTAATAAAATCAGCTTTAAAATGTTTGTAACATTAGTCAGAAGTTTGGAGGAAATATGACATACTTTGGAAACTTTTGCAGAATTAAAACTACTGTAAATGTAATAGAAAAGCGGTCCATGATAGCCAGTCATTCTAGTAGGGATGTAAGAGATAAAAATTTACCTATTATAAGGCTGATGCAGGAATTAAAATTTCTTTTACGGTTTAAAAATATAGAGAAGCATGTCTCTAGCATGAAGATATACGCTAGAGTATTTGTATGCAAGATATATAGCGTTACAACAATAATAATGGTTATTGATAAACTTTTAAGGTTTAGCAGGGATGTAGGGGAGATTCAATGAATTATTGCCTCGTCCGTCTTGCATTGACATTCTGTTAGTAACGCTACTCTGCGTGAGGTAATCAGGATTAACTGCCCATGTACCCAACTAATAAGCTTTTAACGTTTAGCAGGGATGTAGGGGAGATTCAATGTACTATTGCCTCGTCCGTCTTGAATGGACGTTCTGTTATTAACGCTACCCTGCGTGAGGTAATCAAGATTATCTGCCCATGTACCAAACTAATAAGCTTTTAAAGTTTAGCTGGGATGTAGGGGAGATTCATTGTACTATTACGTCGACCGTCTTGCATAGACATTCTGTTAGTAACGCTACTCTGAGTGAGGTAATCAGGATTAACTGCCCATGTACCAAACTAATAAGCTTTTAAGGTTTAGCAGGGATGTAGGGGAGATTCAATGTACTATTGCGTCGTCCGTCTTGCATGGACATTCTGTTAGTAACGCTACTCTGCGTGAGGTAATCAGGATTAACTGCCCATGTACCAAACTAATAAGCTTTTAAGGCTTAGCAGGGATGTAGAGGGGATTCAATGTACTATTGTCTCGTCCGTCTTGCATAGACATTCTGTTAGTAGCGCTACTCTGCCTGAGGTAATCAGGATTAACTCCCCATGTACCAAACTAATAATCTTTTAAAGTTTAGCAGGGATGAAGGGGAGATTCAATGTACTATTGCCTCGTCCGCCTTGAATGGACGTTCTGTTATTAACGCTACTCTGCGTGAGGTAATCAAGATTATCTGCCCATGTACCAAACTAATAAGCTTTTAAAGTTTAGCTGGGATGTAGGGGAGATTCATTGTACTATTACGTCGACCGACTTGCATAGACATTCTGTTAGTAACGCTACTCTGAGTGAGGTAATCAGGATTAACTGCCCATGTACCAAACTAATAAGCTTTTAAGGTTTAGCAGGGATGTAGGGGAGATTCAATGTACTATTGCGTCGTCCGTCTTGCATGGACATTCTGTTAGTAACGCTACTCTGCGTGAGGTAATCAGGATTAACTGCCCATGTACCAAACTAATAAGCTTTTAAGGTTTAGCAGGGATGTAGGGGAGATTCAATGTACTATTGCGTCGTCCGTCTTGCATGGACATTCTGTTAGTAACGCTACTCTGCGTGAGGTAATCAGGATTATCTGCCCATGTACCAAACTAATAAGCTTTTAAGGTTTAGCAGGGATGTAGGGGAGATTCAATGTACTATTGAATCGTCCGTCTTGCATGGACATTCTGTTAGTAACGCTACTCTGCGTGAGGTAATCAGGATTATCTGCCCATGTACCAAACTAATAAGCTTTTAAAGTTTAGCTGGGATGTAGGGGAGATTCATTGTACTATTACGTTGACCTTCTTGCATAGACATTTTGTTAGTACCGCTACTCTGCGTGAGGTAATCCGGATTAACTGCCCATGTACCAAACTAATAAGCTTTTAAGGTTTAGCTGGGATGTAGGGGAGATTCAATGTACTATTGCCTCGTCCTTCTCGCATAGACATTCTGTTAGTAACGCTACTCTGCGTGAGGTAATCCGGATTAACTGCCCATCTACCAAACTAATAAGCTTTTAAGGTTTAGCAGGGGGATGTAGGGGAGATTCAATGTACTATTGCCTTGTCCGTCTTGCATGGACATTCTGTTAGTAAAGCTACTCTGCGTGAGGTAATGAGGATTAACTGTCCATGTACCAAACTAATAAGCTTTTAAAGTTTAGCTGGGATGTAGGGGAGATTCAATGTACTATTGCCTCTTCAGTCTTGCATGGACATTCTGATAGTAACGCTACTCTGCGTGAGGTAATCAGGATTAACTGCCCATGTACCAAACTAATAAGCTTTTAAAGTTTAGCTGGTATGTAGGGTAATGGTATTCTACCTCTAATAGATAAATAGAGGTATTACCCTACAAATACTTTGTCATAGAAGCTATTATCAGGACTTGTGTTTCTTTTTCTGCTGCCTACTAGAACCTTTAATTGGCATGCAAAAAATAATACTCTCCTTGAAGGTAGTTGTAGCCTTAGGGATGTGCATCTGCGTTACCTGTAACAGAACTACGAAGCACTACGAATTTGTCAGTCCCTGATTTTAAAGCTCAAAACGCTTTTTACAGATTACATGGAATCTATAAATTCCCCTGGCCCAGGTAAATATTTCAAATTATTAGTTATAAAATTATATCCAAACGCATATGATATGAAAATATTAACAAAACAAAAAAAAAACATTGATTTGTTTTTCTAATAGCCTCCCTTGGATGAGCACTTGAGATCGCTCTTCGTTTTCCCTCGTTCGTAGTAATGAAGGAGTATTATTAAGTAGCAATATTAACCATTGAGTAGTTTTATTAACCATTGAGTAGTATTTTTAACCATTAAGTAGTATTATTAACCATTGGGTAGTATTATTAACCATTGAGTAGTTTTTTTAACCATTAAGTAGTATTATTAATCATTGGGTAGTATTATTAACCATTAAGTAGTATTATTAACCATTGAGTGGTTTTATTAACCATTGAGTAGTATTTTTAACCATTAGGTAGTATTATTAACCATTGAGTAGTATTATTAACCATTGGGTAGTATTATTACCCATAGAGTAGTATTTATAACCAACGACTAGTTCACAAATTTTGTTTAATAGAAAAATCTCCTGAATCAACCTTTATATTACTGTTTACGCTAAACACTTGTAGTTCAAACATAATAAAATTTAATAGTTGGATATTATAATGTATTTTTTAAACACAATAATTGGTATCTCCTTTTCTTCACTCTAGTATCATACCCTGAAAACATACCTTCATGGCAGTCAGCTTCTAGCAGCCACTTTAGCCTCACTGCATCCGGTTAGTATCAGTACTGTTAAAGGGGGAACAGCGTTTATTTCACATATAACAATGCATTTAATTGTTTCCATGAATATTAAAAGTTATTTAAAATTTATAAACACATTTTTTGTGTGGTTTATCTGACGAGTAGGGGAGGAATATGATTTGCAAAAGCGGTCATCCCAGACTGAAAGTATGTTTGTTGCATATACGAAGGTTAAGATTATGTACACTTCTATCAGTTTATTTATCCAAGTTAGTACAAATAAGTAGCTTTGCTAGCAAATCCCGTACAGTAGGAAGATAGTTTATCTAACTGATGTATTATTGATTATGATTTCATTACTTCCGATAAATTATAATAATATAGCAGCGTATAATAGATAGAACAGTTTCCTCTCAAAATTTAGAAATAAATAACGATATGTGTAGAAAAGTTACATTGTTTTTGTTTAAAAATTATACTTCCTTTAGAAATATCGGTTTTTAAAGTTATATTAAAAAAAATAATAATATTAATATAATTAAAAATATCATCTTAACTATCCCCGGTAGCACCATTTGAAATTTAATATATCCTTGTATGATTAACTTAGAGTATTTTTGTTTTTTTTCAAGTAATTTTGAAAGTATTGCTACTTCCAAAGATCATTTGTAAAATGCTTTGATTACCCTTAGTTGTAGAGACCATTGTAATAAAAAAACACCCTTAATGCACATTTGCACTATAAACATTAAGGTAATGTTTTATTTAATTTTATAAAACCCATTTCCTTAATCACATAGGTCTATAATTAGGTCAAACTTCAATAATAATTTTATTAAAACTCCAATATATGAACAAACTAAAGTTTTCTTGCATTGAGTTACACTGCTAATTAAGAAGTTTCTTTGTTACGCAGACTTTCATGATTGCATAATTTTGCTTCTAGTTTCATTGTGTTATAGTCTGGTTTTCGTGTGCTATAAAAGCAAAGTCTGGGGCGTTCAGTCTGTTTAATATCCCCGGGTGAAATTCCAAACCGGTTGTTATTAATTATTTGCTAAACTTTTGCGCCTGTTGTTTGAAGAGAACTTCTGTATAGGTTTCCGTCTAACTCAAATTATATGTTTATAGTCTCCACCTACTGTAATTCAAGAGTGTAATCCACGATTACAAAAAGATATACAAACATTTATTAAAAAAAATTATTGTCCAAACAAAATTCAAAGAAAACGTTGTAAACATTGTATTTGTGCAACTTGGATCTGCATAAGCTATACCAAAGCAATGAAGGTCACAGATTAGTATGAAGTGATCGCTTTTTAGGTAATACTAAAAATTAGGAAATTAGAAAGTAATTTTTTAATTATATCCAAAAGAAAAAAGGTAAGGTAGATAAATGTTTTATAGAATGCAATAATTTTAAACGCTAATACAAATTTTCAGTCAGAAGTCAAACTAACAACTCAAAAACTACTTCAGGTTCAAACCTAAAAACGACTTGTGTAATATAAGGCCTTGATAAAAGAAAGGTACAATACGATCTGCAGGAGAATTTAATGTTGGGGAGATTAACAACAGCGTAACATAGTGTTATTGGAATCAACGTATCGTGACATTGTTTAATGAGAATTAAATACCCACATATTTTTTTATTTATGATAATAACCAATAACATGTTTTATTTGAAAGTTTGAAAATTATATATCTAATGTTTACATTAATCTGCACATGTAACATTTTGTGAGTTTATTGTAAATTTATTTTCTTGGATTTCAAAAATGAAAATTGTCCTTTATCAAATAAATCCTAAAGCATTGACAATGTATTAGGAGAAATGTTTAGCTAGAACTGGTTCTACCACTGGACTCACCGATGCTCCAGTCAGATGAGCCTTATTACTTGCTGGGTCCTGTGACACCATCTGCTAGGCCGTACTACTTACATTCTTTAAAAACCAGAATAACTCCTATTTTTATGCCATTTGGGCTTTTAACATTTCTCAGATAAGTTCTAGATATTACTTCTACTAATTTTTAAACTTTTCACTACCTTATTATAGTGACTTATATATTTCATTTCAATAATAATGACGAAAATGTATTGTTTTAATTGTTTTTTTTTAATATTAAATTTATGAATTTAATTTTAGTTTACTACAAATTTCCTCCATGAATTCACAAATAATCTTACAAAGCCATTTCTGATGAATAAATTCTATTAGTGTTTATAGAAGAACAATACCAAATAACAATATATATTATACATATTGTTACAGCTTCAACATATCTATGTATGGGCGAAAAATTCAAAACTATGATTCGGAAATAAGAATTGGGTTATATACAACGAAAACATACTAAATGGTGCATGATACTATATTTATAAACAAAAATTTGAAGGAAAAAAAATAGTTACATTAGTTTGCCAAAAGTATCTGTACACCACTTGCCGTTATCTTCTTGAGTAACAAATTTAGAGATCTGCATATTTCAGGGATATCAGATAAAATAAAGATGACAGCCAAAAACATGAAGAGACATTTCATCTATTTACTAACACAGAGATTTTATCAACTACTCAAGACGATGAAAAACTGTAAACTATTACAAGAAACATATACATAGAGTGGTTTTACGTTTGTGAAGACAAAACCTAAAGTCTAATGGGCAAAGCAGGTTTACATGTGCTTGTAGGAATATAATACTTGTATATGTGCTGTAGCATGGAAAGATAATAGTTGGTCCTATGGGATCAAGTTTATAATAGCAAAGTGTTCAATACAAAAAAATACAACAAAATTATTAAGTACTTTCTAAATAGATCAAAGCGAATAAAATAGTAGAATAACAGTGCTTATGTTTGGAAATGTTAGTTTTGCATATTGATTGCAATACTTTAGGTGTAAGACAAATATTTATTGTTCAAAGATATATTTTAATTGTGTTTTTAAACTTCCTCCTAATACATTGTAATATTGAAGTATAAACCAATATACATTTTTCGAAAAAAATGCATTAGAAATAAACTTCAAAATAATTTTATTGAAATTGTAAATATATATATATATATATATATATATATATATATATATATATATATATATATATATATTACAATAAATTTATGAATTTAATATTCGCTTACTACAAATGTCCTCCATGAATTTACATAAAAATCTTACAAAGTCGATTTCGAGGAATAAATTCTATTATTATTTATAGAAGAACATTAGCAATTAACATTACATATTATACATATGGCACCAGCTCTCACATATCTATGTATCGTGGAAAAATTGATCACTATGATTCAGAATTAAGAATTGCGTTTAATTACAACGAAAACACATTAAATGATATATGGTACCATATTTACAAAACAATAATTTGTAAGAAAAAAATCAGTTACAATCTTTTACAGTAAGTATCTGTACACAACTTGGCGTTATCTTCATGATTAACAAAAATAAAGAAATTTAGAGATCTACATATTTCAGAGATATCAGAGAGAATAAAGATAGCAAAACACATGAGGAGACACTTCATCTATGTACTAACACTGAGGTTTTATCAACTACTCAAGTCGAAAAAAATCTTGTAAATAATTAAACCAAAGAAATGCATAGTATGGTGTTACGTTTGTGAAGACAAAATCTAAAGTTTAATGGGCAAAACTTGTTTATATGTGATTGTAGGAATATAACACTTGTATATGTGCTGTAGCATAGAGATAATATTTTGTCCAATAGGAACACGTTTACAATAGCTAAATGGTAATTACAAAAAAAAATTAAAATACAACAAAATCATTAAATACTTTATAAATAGATAAAAGCAAATAAAATAGCAGAATAACTGTGCTTATGTTTGGAATTGTTTTTTTTTGGACATTTTTTGCAATATTTTAGGTGTAACACAAGTTTATATTGTTCAAAGATATATTTTATTCATCCTTTTTTCATGGTTCAAAACTTATTTCCTCCTAATACATTGTAATACTGAAGTATAACCCAATACACATTTTTCAAATAACAATGCATTAGAAAAAATTTCAAAATAATTTGATTAATATTTTAAATATTAAAAAATTTCTTTAAAATTAAAAAAAATTGTTATAGAAATAAATAGACATAATAGTAATGTAACAGACTATTTTGTGAAGTAAACAAGCAAAAAAGGTTTATATGGAATGATGGTATTAGAGTTTAGTGGGTGAACTTGGAGTCTTTGAAATCAACTTCGATAAGTGCTATGTAGTAAGAATGGAAATACGTATATAGAAAACTTTCATTTTATTAACATTAAGAAAGTACAGTGGAGACTCAAACAGTAAGATGTGTTAAATGACTAATAATATAATGGAACACTAATACTAGCTTTCTACTAAAATATAAGGTTTGCATTTGTAAATTTGGTCTTCAGTTTTTTTTTTTTTTAGTAGCCATATATGTTAATATATTTTAGCTTTATGAACATGATATTATCGGGTGAAATATTAGATACATTTTGTTAGGCTTACATATATTTCTTTTAAGGAGACTTTGTAATCTTTTTGTAATAACTCAAGATCTAAATTGTAAACTGTCTCAGTTGAATGATTTCTCTCAAGTCAAGATGTCGTATTGCTGCTCAAAAGGGGTAACATGTTGCATCAAATTATGTCTGAGAACTTGAGTCGTTTTTTATTGCGATCAATAAAGCTTCACTAACAGTTCATAAACTATTAGGAATACTACCAATATTGCGTTTAAAACAATAACTTATCTCATTTGTTTTAGTATTTATTAGTTTTAAACATTAGAGTAAAATAATTCATGAAAAACAGTTTTTTTATGAATTTAGTGATTAACCTGCACAGAACCTTTTCGACTAACCTAGAAAAAATCGGTTGTTTATATTTGTGTTTCCATATTTCCGTTTGTAACACAACATTTTTAGCAATATACTATTGTATTTGCTGTTACATTTTAGGATAGACAAATAATCTCATATGAAAGGTAATTAAATATAATTTAACACAGCACTAACTCTTATAACAATATTTTTTTCAATCAATCATTAGTTACTAAATAGAAGAAGGTTTTACGCCCTTTGGAGGCAGCGGAACAATTAATATATGGTGTAACATCAGAAAAACATAAATAGCTGAGGGAATATAGAAAACATATATGAGGATACGTTTAGGATTATTGTCTAAAGGATCTAAATCCATATCATTGGAACTCCTGTCACAAATGTGTATTTGAACGTAGAGATTGCTTTTCCCTCTGTGATAGCTCGGTAGAATAAAAATCTGTCGGCTGAATGAGACGTCACAAGTCCCTCGAACGATTTGACTTTTGCTTGAAGGGAAAAAAAACTTTACTCTCTTGCAACATAAATAAAGTCATAATTACATGATCCCTTTTATAAAAGTGAAACGTCCTAGCTCCGGTACAGTCCCTTAAAAAAGCCGGTTTTCCTCTCTACAAGTGTCTCGCAGAACTACGAGTATTTCCCAATCACTGGAAACACGTCAAGATTTTTCCTTTGCACGTAGAGCATATGGATTGCTTTTGGCACCTCTTCTGCTATAGCTCCTCGTTAAAATCACAATATATCTATGTATATCTAAATGTATATGATCTATATATATCGTGAGTTTGAGTATATCTGGTTATTATTTAGTTATTGACACTATTTACAACAAATTATTTTTTTATCGTTAGCAATCGTTTTATGAGATTTGTGTGACAATATTATATGTTTATATAAAAATAGCCCCTAGGAATTTGACTTATATTATCTTTATACTAAAGTACTCTACATATATTTGTCTAGTAATAGTTCCAACTGTAAGAATAATGTGAGAAAATCTTAAAGGGATTGCATACTGCAAATTTAACCTGATTATATGCAAAAAAATACGTTTTGCTAATTTTAGATCGATAGCTATTATTACTTTTCCCCACACTGCGTACAAAGAAACTCTACATGTGTGGTGTATAACGTCGATGGTATAACAAGATTATACAAAACAAACACGAAGCAAGAAACGAACTTATTTCTGTAGTTTCTACATGAACAAAGGATTTATTTGTACAAAATAAAACCGATGGTCTTTCTGTAAAAGGTCTTGCCTTCATCACCCTCAATAAGATATGTGTGGTTGTAAATTCAATCCACAGATAGTTCTGAGAAACGCAAAATATTCAACTCAGATCAAAACCAACAATTAGCAATCTCTAATAACGTGTCACGTTACATTGAAGACAATTTCTTTTGTTTTACTTTTTTCAACACGTAACGCTGACATTAGGCATTGTATTCATATCAACCTTTTATACAGTACTAAAGGTCCATGAAGTTTTTAACTTAGATGAACATCTAAATAATGAATGGGAGGAGGAGTAAACATGCTAAGGATTGTTAATATTTGAGTTGCCTACTAGATGCGATACAAACAAAATTGCGTATATCTCTCACCAACCCATGTCAATATTTAATTGCTCCAAGCTCTCCATCAGTTTAAAAAATTGTTTCGTAAGCTATTAAACAGAATATCTCAAGATTTCTTTGTTGCTACTGGGAGTATTTTAATAGACGTTTATAAATCTTCATTTAAATAAAACTTTTTTTTAAACTAAGGTCCTTTTTTAATGTGAAGGTCTGTGTAAAAACAATGCAAAGTTTTAAAACATTTTATGAAATTGAAAAGTGTTTGTATATATACACAACGGTAAAAATATATACTCCATTCTTTCAAGTGAACACACAAACACACACACGCTTACACGCCCCTCCCACATATACACACATACATATATAAATTATATATATATATATATATATATATATATATATATATACATAGACAGATACTTGCATATTTCGCATAGCCACAAGAAAAACAACCTGTAATAAACATACCAGATAATAAAGCTACTATACTTAAACGGAATAATTATTCTAAATCTTTTCTCATTCAGTCTTTCAAGGAAATGGATTTTATTACCTTATTCTGTTATTTGATCATTTAGCCAGTCAATGGGAAATTTGCGTTTTATAAATATACATTAAAAATTTATATTTTCGATAACTTTGTTTAAATATATTGAATGTATCTGTACTCTAATAAAATACAGCAATGATTTTAAGTTAATCTTACCTGATGTTTTGACCTGTGTTGATCTTGTTAGGAACAGTATATATGATTACCATAGTTTTAAAACCCTTTAGGACCTAAATAAGCATATTCAAGTAGTATGGGGTTATGCACTCTAAACCATTAGATAACTGTGGTTTTTCATTAGAAGACTTTAATGTGTGACTACGCCTGTCACACAGATAGTTACTAGATAAGTGAACCACATATGTCAGGGGGTAGAGGTTATTAATAATGCATGACCAATAACTGCCCGATGTGCTTCAACGATTCCCTGTGAAAATACCATCTTTATATTTTCAATAATATATGATGAAATAAAGGTGAGTTTGTTGCAGGGGTTTATGTAAGATCAAAACATTATTTTTTTATATTTTAATTTGATCTTTTGTAAATAATTTGTTCCATGAAACAATGGAAAAATTTTTTTCAAAGAGAAGACTAAAAGATCTATTTAGTTTTGGCTTTGTTACATCAGTAAATAAAATAAATCTGTCACTTTAAACACAATTTGTATTTTCTCTACGAACAAGTTGAAATGTAACTGAAATTTTCTTCATTTATGTTTTCTTCTTTTAAATATTTAAAGTTTTTAATAGTGTCTAGTAATTAAAGTTTTTCTTTTTTTCATCTTGAAAGGTAATCTTCCGCCATAGGAAACGTTCGTGTTGCAGTCCCGCTGGAAAGTGCGTGGTGAGTTAGTATTTTTACGTATGACTTTCGAATCGTTTACTGGGCAGTTTTTTTTAATTTTTAACAATTGTGTCAAAATGAAATTAAATTATAATATACAAAACAAATTCAATAAAAAGAATACAATAATATATAGTAACTAAACTATTTTTGTTAGTCCTAATACATTAGAGTCCTGCTTTATACTAATACTGAAACGATAATAATATTTCAAAACGTTTTCTAATCAGCAAATCATAGGTTTCCCATTTTGTCATCGTACATCTCCCTCTTCTGTGCTGTATTGTGGTTAGTACTAACAATGTGTGGAGTAATGTAAAAATGGCAAATCTAGAAAGGGGGGGGGCTGGCAGGGAGTTACATTAAACATGATATATATATATATATATATATATATATATATATATATATATATATATATATATATATAAAGCAAACAGCCAGGACCACATCGCTTATTTTACAGTATTATCGTTATTTTAACGACTATGCAAAATTACGTACGGATACTGAACTATTTGTATCACTGACTAGCAACATGTCAAAATTTTGAAAAATAGGTGTTTAAAACATAGTAAATGTTTTTTTAAACAAATATAAATATTAAAAAAATAATCCGAACTTAAGATTTTACATTTATATTTCAATTTCAACTAAAATAAATGAAGAATAAAAAAGTCGATGTTTAAAATTATTATAAATATCCTGTGGTAACAAACTAAATAGATTTTCTATAATTATGACAACCTTCAAAAAGACCAGAAGTCATTAGTTCAAATCAAGTCAGAATGAAGATATAACAAAAGTAGTATTCTTGCAATAAAAAATTTAAACATTTTCCATGCTTTTTAAAAATTTTGTCCACAAGTACACATGAACTGGCGCGTTTCTGTCCTACACTACCCATTATCCCCATCAGCTGTTAATGTGAAAAGCGTATAAATACGTCTGAACGTAATGGGGGCTATGTTCAACGAACAAACCCGATCAAAAGTAGCGGGCGTGGCAGTGTTTGTTTGTGTGTGTGTGTTCGTATGTGTGTGTGTGTGTGTTTGTGTGTGTTTGTGTGTGTGTGTATGTGTGTGTCTGTAACGAATTTATGAATTTAAAACCTACTAAATAACTACTCAATAAATTCAATACTAGTTTCCATAGAAACGATATTGATTTTTTTTCAGGCAGTGGCAATAATTAATGTAATTAGGGCCGAACTGTGATACCGTCTTATTAATTGAATAATAATTTCTGTTTTAGAAGATACATATATACACACATACTTACATACATCTGTTTTTAAACCATCTTAAGTCTCTGGAGCGAAGCCCTGTTTATGGATGAACACTAGAGTTCATACTAACCATCCTGAAATATTTTAATCAATCTGTTTTAATTTTATTAACATTCCCTCCAACAGTAATGCTTAAGGTGCATACATAAATACATACATACATGCATACGTACAGACATAAAAACATTTATCCTAATATATATATATATATATAGATTGTGCCGCTATTTATCATTGTTTACTTTTGTCACTTATGGGTGTAATTATTTCTGATATTTCAATTAGTTTGATACAGCAAGTCCTGGGAGGCGAGAGTATTTACATTTTATCGTTTGTGCTGGCTACAATGCAAAATTAATCACAAGTTTTATACGTTACACCTCCACAAATTCACTAATTAAGATAAGTTATATTTAAAAACAATGACTGGCATTCTTTTGATGGCGTCGTTAGGGATTTATAGCAATGAAAACCTTGAAAAACTTTCAGCTTTTAGCTCTTGTAACATAAGTTAAAACTACATTTCTGTGTATGTTTATATCTCTAAATAAATTATCTATATATGTAATATCAGAATAGTACTTGACTTGTGATTTGATTAAAACATTTAACAACAAAAAGAATTCTAGATAAGAAAACACACTACTTGTCAATAACAACATCATCGTCATCGGTGAATACAAGTTCACTGTATTCGTACCTGTACATCGTTACTCTAAGAATGTGTTCTAAAATTAAAATAATTACTCTCAGAGGAGGGCGGAATAATTATAGAAACAAGACTGATCAAATAAACGTATTTACTTAGAGTTTCATTTAGCCTTGTTATTTACTTTGTATAATTCTAATATTTGTTCGTGTATTGCCAAAACAAAAAAAACGAATATTCCGTGTTATAAGATTTAATGGGAATGTCACCTTTAAACATAGGGAAATCTGAGATCTGGCAGGTAGCTTTTGGAGGGGATGTTGAAGAGAGTGAAGGAAGTGCCACATTTATCAATGCCACAGGTTCCAGATACCAATCCTGAAAAGACTTCTTCTTCTTTTGAGGAAATATATTATCCCCAACATGCAACTGTACTTTCAAAGAGGGTAACAGTTATATACTATAAGTATTGCTATGATTTCTTTATATGTTGTAGATAAACGTATCAGTTGTAGGAATGTATTGCAAGAAATACTCTAGTTCGTTGAGAACTAGTAAATGCGTAGTTTATGAAAGTACATGAAATCATATTATATTTGCAAATTAAGGTTTTATAGTTTTATATATTAATTTATTTTTTAGTTTTATCGCAAGAAAAATCTATAATAAACATCTATATTTTATATTTATTTAATTTCGTGTCAACAAAGTAGGCTATGAAACCAGTCCAAAGATTACCTTATAATGAGCAGATTCCGTGGTTTTAGACACGTATTAGACACATGCTGAAAGTATCGATTGTGTAGAGGGAGTCTAATGTTGGAGGGGTAGGATAGAATGAACAAGGATTTTGGTGATCAAAATGGTATTATGACTAAGGAAAAAAAACAATACTTCTAACATGCTATGAAAAGCTTTAAATATGTGTTCCCTTAGCTAATAGCTTCTGTGGTAAGGTCTTAGAAAAGAGGACAGCAGGGAGAAAGAAATTTTGATTGAAGGTTTTAAGGGAAGCAGGTGTTTTTATAGAATGTGCGTTCACGATTTTACTGAACATTCCATATCGAAAAGCTTTGCGCGTATCTTTTACTTACTTCGTTATTTTTGTCATTATTTGCCTCAATTACAAACGGTAAGTTTAATACGTTTATTTATTTTGTGATGCTGAAAACGAGACCTCATAGTTTTTATAGACATTATTTGTGAAGTAAATTTCGAAAATGGCATGATTTTCTTTTATGAGAACGGCTTTGATGGATGTGAAAAATACCGATACCTTACAGAATTCAATTACAATAGAGTGCAGTAAACGTATAAAAAAAGTAAAAGAAACATAGCACAATGTCACAAGTGAATAAAACATAATACAATATTTGTTGTATTTCTTAAACTGATGGAATAAAGCAATAAATAAATGAAAAATGTGATTCGATGGTGTAAACGCAAAAGATCTAAAGGAATATGAAAGTCCATTTTGTTTTGGCAAAGTTAGTTATGAGTAAAATGTATAATATCTTTGAGCAAAAACGAAATTTAAATATTTGTAAAGAAACAAGCTTTTATTCTAAACATTAATGTTTAGGCTGTGAACTGGTCATTGAATCATGTTAACAGTTTCTGTTTGACACATACAAATCCATTAAAACTGCATGTTTCTGAATTTATACATTTTATTATGTTTGTACATGCACGAGAGTTATTCAAAGGGTAACGATAAGATAGTTTATTTAATAAATACTACACAAAGCAGCAGCCATATTTATAGTTACTCTTCACACATTCTTTGTAGTTTGTCAGTGCCTTTATCATCCCACATTGTAGGTGGATGTAAAGTTACATATAACCCGGAATTTTACTAAATTTAGTGGATCGAAAAATTTTCCCATGTAGAAGCTCTATAAAATATTTAAACAAAGGGAATTGTGATGAGTGAGGTTAAGGTTGCAAGAGGCGTGAAAGAGACTTTCCATTCTTAGTTTATAAGAAATTAATTAGAGGTGTGTTTACGAGCGTTCAATAAAGGAAAATGTATTTAAATAAAACAATGTACTTATAAAATGTATAGAAACGTGCTGCAACCTTTATTAGACGGAATAGAATTTATGCGACTCAATGAGCTAAAATATCCTTTCTTCCTTCAATCTATTCCGTCTTACAAATTTGTATACGTTTATAAGGAGTCATGTCTACAAATAATGCTAAATTGCAAGATTTGAACCTCATATTATTTTATAATATAATAGAAAAGGATTTGGAATAAAATAATACTGACTACATAAACAGACTTTCTTTGTGAACAGAATGAAACATTACAATTAGCGTAAAGCAGAAAGAAATTGGGCAGCGTATGCTATTAAAATATGACAAAGATAAAAATCATCCTTTCTATCAGCTCCAGTAGCAATTATACGCAGTATACCGTACATCCCTAGCGCTGGATTCAACCTGTAAAAATTTGCAAGTGTTGATTGCTGGATAAGTATGCAAATGGAAAATAACTAAACATGTTGACTTCAATGTGAAACGTGATTCATTTTTATTACAAATATTAGGTTGTTATATTTTTTATAACGTACTCCAGTACAACTATATTATTAGTAGTGTTTTATGAACGCAGTGTATAAAACAAAACACACTAAGTTTAATATAAGAAACATAAAATGCACCAAAAAAATTAGTTTCTAAATAATGAACTTCAATCTTTAACACGTTAAATTTTGTATTTAAAGAGACGCCAAGTAGTTATGGCTTTGTTTAATTTAATAGATGTAGGGGAAAGTGTAACCGTCTTTAAAGTACGATGCTGCCATTGTAAATTGTAAAATATGAGAGAATCGGAAACCCTTTCCATGTGAACCATTAAATGTAATAAGAGGTGCCTTCCTTAAACCTCCTGTTATGAAGGTCGATGATGTAAAAAAAAAATTAGTGCTAGTCATAAATTTATGATATAATTCTTTAATATCTTACACGTAATGAACAGTAATATATAACTACTACAATTTATATTATGGAAAGGGCATTCTCTTATTACATTAGGGAAAGGGCATTCTCTTATTACATTAAGGAAAGGGCAATCTCTTATTACATTAAGGAAAGGGCATTCTCTTATTACATTAAGGAAAGGGCATTCTCTTATTACATTAAGGTAAGGGCATTCTCTTATTACATTAGGGAAAGGGCATTCTCTTATTACATTAGGGAAAGGGCATTCTCTTATTACATTAAGGAAAGGGCATTCTCTTATTACATTAAGGAAAGGGCATTCTCTAATTACATTAAGGAAAGGGCATTCTCTTATTACATTAAGGAAAGGACATTCTCTTATTACATTAAGGAAAGGGCATTCTCTTATTACATTAAGGAAAGGGCATTCTCTTATTACATTAGGGAAAGGGCATTCTCTTATTACATTAGGGAAAGGGCATTTTACAAGGAAGGCGTTCTCTTACATCCCTTGAAATATTCTTCACACGAGCCTTGTAATACAAAGTGCGAGTTAAGTTTAGAAGGGAAAATTAACTTCCCCAAAGATTGTTCTTACACTTTCACCTCTGGTTTCCTCATTGATTCCACGTATACACAATAGTTCAAGTTCCTACACTTTATTCGTCATAGCTGACATTAGTAGGAGAATATTGTGAATTTCAGAAATTTCCCACAATCAGAAATATTACTACAGATTTATTTATAAAATATATATATATATATATATATATATATATATATATATACATATATATTGTAACACTCTTAAAAATAAGGTGTTACATATAAATTCATTTATATATTTGATTTTTATTTAATAATTATATCGTTTCAATATAAAAGAAAATTTTTTTTTTATTGGTTTACATTGTGAAGCTAGCATAGATAGTAGCGCCCCTAGCGGGTTAAAATGTAAAATATCGTACGAGTTAGTAACTCAGGGTAATTAACTGACATCACCTCATGTGACGTAAGCATGGTCTGATATCGCCTGATCTGATGGACCAATCAAAAAATTCGAAATAATAACCGAGGGTGGGAAATTCCTTTGGCGTGTCCTTGCAACGACCCCACTCTTCTCGAGAGGTTCTTGAACAGAACAGACGTGATGGCATTTTCGGACGTAACCTAGAAATTTATAAGCTTCCAGTATTCAAAATTTAAGATGTCAAGGCCGGTACCAAATTTATATAACGCAACTAAGAAAGAAGAAGTCAGAAGCGATTATTTACGTGTTTCAAATAAATAAAAGTTTTTATAATTTTTGTGTAAGAGCGCTGATTCCAGGATCGATGTGCAGTGATTAGTGATTCCAAAAGCCATGGGTAATGTTTAATATGTGTTTAAGTGTTTTATAAGTAATGTGCACAACCAGATACGTTTTAGATAATAATAAAGAAAATGTATTTTAATGTTAACTAAAAAGAATTTTTAATTGATAAACGGTTAACACATGAACGGTAGAAATTGTCCTTTGAATATTCATTTCTAAAAATTTAATTGGAAATCTTAAGTTACGACCTTCTCGATATATATAAATTTTAAAGTTTAATAAGTAATTAAAAAGTATGGAATAATTAGCAGTAATTAAAAGTAAATTACTCGACACATTAATGACTTTTGTTCTATTGTAATTTGTCAAAGTTAATAAATTGTATAACTATTTATTTTAAAACTTCCAATTCTTATTTCCCAAATAACCTCACCCGTTGCTATATATATATATATATATATATAACATATATTTATTCATTTAAAGTACCACCTGTGTATTCACGGTTAAATTGTACACTTCGTGTCTTATCATTTCTGAACAGCTAATTATAAATTATTTTCAATCTCTATTAATGGAATTTAAAACTAATCTGAACAACGGATGTAAAAACAATGATTTCCCGAAGGAATAGAACATCTCTGTTAAAATATTTCCATCACGATCCCCTAAAATACACCGCGGGACCAACGTTTGAAGTGTAGCGCTAACGTCTTCAAGCAATGTACTTAAGATATCATTTCTTGTTTCCTTATTGATTCAAAATCTACAAAATTACATATTAAGGCTTATACATTTTTAATATTAGATATAGCCTGCATTAGGCAAGAATTGTTCAAAATTTTAGTAATCAATAAATCTATAATTATATATAGATTGAATGAATTTCCTTGACAGCTGATTGGTGTCCTAATTATATAACCACTTACAGTTAGGTATTCTCGATATAGTTATACATGGCTTAGATATCTATTAGTCATCCCAGGAAGAGTCTTGTCGCAGTGGTGCGTCAGTGGCAATCAAAACAACCGCGACACTTTGCTTACTGAAACCACACGATCAAACACTCGCAAGTCTTGGCTTACAAAAGTTAGGCTTTAAGACCTTATTGCTTTACATAATGGTGTAGATGTATTGCATTAACGTGCTATCTTGAGGGGGCGGAGAGATTACAGGAGTTTCGGTCAGACTTATTCATTTACCTATCATTTGTTTTGTTTCTATAAATATTATATATATAATAATATTAACGATAATATAGTGAACGATTATAATACTATTATTAATAATATATTATATATTAATTATTATATATAAATAATATATATATAATAATATAAATATTATAATCATAATATTAATATATAATAATATATGTTCATTACGAATAAAATGAGAAATGTTTTTATGAGTTTACTGTAAACATATATTATACATTCTTATAAATCCCCTACTACAAATAGAAATAGAATGTTTCATAATTTTTTAATAATGGATTATATTAAGGCTTTCCTTATAGTCGAAGACCACAATTTTTTTTAAAGCCTATAAATACATGGAAAATGGAAAATAGTTTCTATAAAACTTGTTCTATATAAACAAGAGAATATATAGATAAAAAATGTCCAATAATATTCACAATCCACAAAATACTGGAATACACACAAATATTAGTAAAACATTTGAAATACATGCACTATTATTCTATATAAAAATAGTTAATCCTAAACAAATTATTTATAGCCTAAAAGGTATCATGTATTTAACGCCGAAATATAGTTTTGATTTAATTCTTTTAGTTGTTTTAAAAATGTATTATGATAAAAATATTTTTTCATGTAACATTGTTTACTTGTTATGAAATATTGTAAAAGTAAGGTCAAACTATTTATTTATTTTACCAAAATTGAAAAATTATTAAATATTATCTTCAACGTAAAATCCCTTCTCAATAGATATATAAATTATTAATGAGTTGAAACAGTAATTTCTACATAAATGTTATTGATGATTTCATTTATTAGTTACAAATAAAACATTTTTTACATATTTTAAAATAAAAACAAATTACAAGATAATTTTAGAAAATATTTTAGTTTAAAATATAGAGGGAAATTAAAGTAATTAGATGTTAAACAATTGATTATTTTAAATTTCATTTCAAACAATTTGTAAAATTTAAATACTTGGTAAGTTAAAACAATTTTAAATGTTTTAAATTTTAATTTTAATAAAACTCTCTACAGTTGCCAGTTGTTGATAGCATCAGTTGGATTCTTATAGGGATCACTCACCCTCTTCCCAATGTCAGTCTTGAAAGCTTCGAAAACTCATTTTTCTAAATCAATCGTTTTGAAAGACCAACAAATATTTTATTCCGTGCTAGGTACGTATTAAATATTCGCCATCTAACGTCCACTCCCCGGCGTGGCCTCTTGTTTAAGTTGCGTACTGTATCAAACGTGTCTCGAAAAGAAATTTCTCTTAACGGAAATAAATTAGAAAAATGTTCCATGATCGAATGCCTTCACTACAGTGACGATCACGAGTAGGTTGTATTTATTTTGTAAGTTGTCCTACATAATGACTGTAAGCTCTAACACATTCAATACGGGTTAATATTAGAAATATTTCAGCACACACTGAATTGTTTCTTGAAAATTAAATGATTCATGGCAATTACAATTTACCTAATAAACGTATCTTAACTCAAAAGAGATTTTCTCAGGCTATTTTTTCAAGCCTGATTTAACATTTCAGTCAAACGTTTTTAACAAAAGTCGTGCATGCAATTGCAAATTAATGTTTTTAGTGTAATTCTTCTGTCGTGTAATTTGACTTTTGGGTTATGAAATATTAGGAATAACCGTTTACTCTTTATCAATAAATCTGTGTGAACATATTATTCAGTATTCACCAAAGTCTAGTTTGAAGTTTGAATAATATTCATTCTATAAATAATTACAAAACCCTTGACATAATTATGTCTCTTTACATAAACTAAGCTAATTATAAAGTTATATTATTTACTTACCGAGGTCAAATAATGTCGTTAAAGAGTAGTGATAAAGTTTAAATATTAAAACAGGAAAATATAATATTGGCCAATGCTAAATATTTTCTTCAGGAAACTATGTAACTATTACTTCTATTTAATAATATATTATTACAAACGATACAGGAGTATTTATTTTCAATGGTGGGTATTTCATGTTTTGTCAAAAGTAAAACGTGATAATTTAAAGTTTAAAAGAAAAATCTGGGATTAACATTGTCATATTTAAAACGTATACAATAGACAACAGCATATAGGCTTTAAGATGTAATCTTGACCTTAGTATTGGTGTATAATCTGCCCACTCTGCTCCAACAACGAAGGGACGGCAGAGCATCTTACCACTTGTGACGGCCTGAAAGATATCTTTCACGAGGAGACCAGGGAAGGACTCGCTACATTGTACTGGGAGGCACGGCGTCGGATGGCTGAGAGGCCAAGTACGGGCGTTGGCTGAAGTAAGAAGTAAGTAAGTAAGTATTGGTGTATATATATATATTGGTGTATATATATATATATATATATATATATATATATATATATATATATAATACGTTTTCTTGTTTAATAATTTAAAACAACATAGGTTATTCAAATACAAGAATATTTAATAATTTATATTCAAAGCTTTTCGTTGGCAAACAGTACCAACATCATCAGGAATGAAAATTACAATAATCTATTAAATCTATTAACCTATTGAATAACCTATGTTGTTTTAATATATATATATATATATATATATATATATATATATATATATATATATATATATATATATATATATA
Source organism: Prosapia bicincta (assembly GCA_036971475.1). NCBI lineage: Eukaryota > Metazoa > Arthropoda > Insecta > Hemiptera > Cercopidae > Prosapia > Prosapia bicincta. The sequence goes on along the minus strand of JBAIZL010000003.1, from coordinate 92,508,055 downwards.
TATTTCAACATTTACCTAATTAAAACAACTGGCAAACACGAAAACAAGTGAATATTTTAATAATCACTGTCTATATTATTCTACTTTAATCCTATACTTCCTTAGAAAATTAATTACTAACGCTTTGAACTTGTTCGTCGGTTGATAATACAGGCATCATTAAAAAAGTGTCAATTAATTAAACGTTTTAAACAAATACTATAATTTCATTGCTTACAATTTATATGAAAGTGTCAAATAAGCATATGTAAATTGTAAATATGTCAACACTATCATTTCATTAAATGTTCTAATAGTTGGATAGGTTTACCAGTTTTTGTACCCGAAAAAAAAAGAAAGTAATTGAATCTTCACTTCTGCGGAAATTTTCCCGTGTTGGTTTAGGATGGGAGGAGTTGTGCAACATTCAATTAAACGAGACAAGTGTATAAGGGGTGGAGCAAAATAAACAACAGTAATATAGTAAATCAAAGAGTATTTTGGAAAAGGTGAGCCCTTTAATACCTTCAAGTGAAGTAAATATCCCACCTTCACACAACTCTGTGTGCCACGTGCAATATACATAATTCATGCCAGGTCTTGCACAGTAATCATGGATGTGTCCCAAATAGCCGTTCGGTCACAATGACTGTGGTGAATATTTCTTTTTGTTTTTTATCGGCATAATTAAAAAAACCTCTTTAAACCTCCGCTGTTATGTACAACGTATTCAAAGTAACAATTGAAAATGAAATATAATTTGAAATAAAGACATATGTGCTTAATAATGTCTTATCATAAATATATATTTAGTGATAGATAATAAATAAAAAACAAAAAGAATATAATATTTGAAACTAGAATATATGTAGAGGTAAATGAATGTTAAAACTTTATTATAAACCCTTTTAAAATTGACATGTAATTTAATTAGATCATTTAAGGGATTCCAACCTGAGACTAGAGAGAAATACAACCACAACTAAATAAATTAGAAAGTTATAACAATTTACTAAATCACAAAACAAAAACATATATTGAATATTTCATTTAAAATTGTTGTTGCCTAGCTAAACAACGTTTCCAAGCAACCAACCTACAGGGAAAAAATCTATAAGTGTGGTCATAATAGATGTAATCCAACGCTTTTTCCAAAAATAAAAAAGTAGAAAAATTCGTTAAAATGTTAAAAAAAACCCATGAAATAAATTTATAATCTCACCATTATCAAATAGTACATTAAAATCGCTATTGCTATTATAATATTTATAATTATTATTATGTAAAATAGTCCTTACATTTTATACATATATTTCTTACAAAAATGTAAATGGAAAGCATCCCTTGTACTGCAAAACTAGAGGTTAGCTTTTTCATTATTATAATGACGCCAAATAATTGACTTTTGGAGATGATTCTTATTCAATTCAATTATATTGAATATCTTACAAGGTATTGCCGTTCATTTACAGAAATAACAACTCTACTAAAATACTACTTAGCCTAATTAATATTTTAACTCGCTGGTTATAACCAGAAATGCAATAGTTTTCAGATAGTTAAGAAAGCTTTTCTCAAGCGTTACCCTGTATCACGTGTAAAATAGGCATGTTACGTAATATATTTTCATAAAACCCAGCATTGTTATTAAAACTAACGACCATGTGTGAAAGAGGCTACTTCCGTAAATTTATCTTTATTGTGGAAATTAGATACATCTATCAATATTTGATTCCATTCTTAACATGTGCTACTAGTTTAGTCTTGTACACTTCGACAGATAATGATAAGTGAATGCTTGGTTCTACTAACGATCGGACATTTTTTTAAATGAAGGCGTCTGTTTCTGGAAATGCGTTCCATTGTAATTCCAATGAGGGGTAGTCAACGTGACATATCTCTCGAAAAACCCGTGTACATTAAAACCAAGATAATGTCTACTTGTGCAAATTAACCAAACCAACATAGCCTATATGTTACAGTTATAAATATATTCAAAGATATAACAACTTATATATTTCAGTCGGATAGTTTCAACACTTTTAACTGGCAATAATAGCACCCTCTCATTTATTTGATTTATTTACTACTTAATAAGAAGTTAGTGTTAGAAGTAACTTTTTTTTAATGACTTTTCTTATAATTTTCAAGTCTTAAACAATTTACATAAATCGAATTCCCATATGAAGAAGACCTTCAATAACAAACAGGAAAACCCATTATTTAATATTTGAAAAATGAAAAATAACAGTTCTAATTACAAATAAAAATGGTCAACTACCACGGCTTGAATTTATTTTGCTCTTTCATGTAATGTTTTAGTAACCTATTATTTAATGAAAAAATGTGTTGTTGATTTTCCATTTATTAGCAAAAGATCTACTCCATTTGGTATTTGGTAAAATATACTGAGTTTTTCTATTAACAAAAATTTAATCTCAAAGCTTATTTTATAAATATTGAAATTTCACTATATACGTATATATATATATATATATATATATATATATATATATATATATATATACGAGTATATTACGTTTTAATGCTATAAAACAGTATATTCCTAGTATTTATGGTCCTCCACTAAAAGAGAAGGGAGGTAACATTATGTTACAAAACTAATAAAAATATGTCCTGTTAGGTTTGAAAGAAATTTTCAAACAATGACTCCATTTTATTGGTAATTGTATCTCTGTCTTTGGGGTTAACGGGTATTTCGTAGATTTGTAGTGACTTTTGTGATGCTTGAAAGCATTGAGGTAAATTACAGTAGCGTACACGTTTCCTAGATTGCTCCTAATGTATTTAGGGGGCACTAAGGATAAAACCACTGCTATATTTACAAGAGGAAAGTGAGTTGCTTTTTTATCTTAATACAGAGGGTAATGGTTTTGTCACTGTTCTCGGAGAAGAAATTGTCCAAACATTATTTGCAGAAAGAATTTATTATTTAAGTAAGATAAACTACTCATTTCCATTTAAAACTATATTCCATGTTCTGATTTTATCAAACTCCCGAAGAGTAATTACATGGAAATTACAATAAATCTAAACAATGCTTTTTCATTATTACTCTATAACAATAAATATTGTCCAGATCATTTCTCTAATTATTAATATTGTAACAATATTTTATCCAGTTAAGAAATGTTAATATTACAGCAGCATTCAGTTAGCAAATTGAAATAGTTATTTCAAAATAAATAAACAAAGTTGTGAATTGTATATTTGTATAGATAAATGCGTTCAGAAATATTGATTGAGGTATACTATTCCCAAAAGCCGTTATATTAAATCGAGAAATGTATAGCCACAGCTGACAGAGTAGGTCTGACGTCTTTTCTACTCTAAGTGCCCTTTTTCTTTCGTGGCCCACCAATGGAGAAGCAGATGCCAGAAGTGGGAGCGTAGAATTCTGTTTTTTGTTTCATTTAAAAGGTTAATTTAGTTTACATTTTACTTTGAACTTGAGTTACACATTTTTCCTCATTCTCTGTTATATGTCTGGTTATTTACCTCATTAACGTCCCATCAGCACATTTAGCAGATCCAAACCGAAGAATTGCAAGCTTCACCCAGGAGCCACATTGTACAACATAAGTTTCAGTTTAGCTAAGTTATGAGTGTTTAATGTATATTTTTTATTCTGATGTCAAAATTTAACTTTTAAAAAGAAGGTAGGGACGGTGAAATTATGCAACTTTCAAAATCTAAATAAACGTGGCAAGTGATTGATGAATCCACATTAAGCAAAAACTTTTAAACTGTTTCAATTAATAGATTCATTTGTTCTATTTTGCCTTTATATATATATATATATATATATATATATATATATATAAAGCAATCTAGTTGTGGAGATCTAATATATAAACCTTAAATTCTTGAATGGTAAAAATTGTTCTAAAATATAACAACTTAAACGAAATTAAAAACTATAATTAAAACAGTGTAAGTTTCATAACTTGTATTTTTCTTCGGTTGTAACTTATGGTCAGTAAATTTAATTTGTATTGTACTTGAAACTATTTACAGCCTTTTTATTGAATGTACCACTTATAAAAATCAATTTTAGATCGCACGTGACTTAACAGGTCTTCCATGAACTATGTAAACAGTAACTGCAATATTTAACATCTAATTCTTTAAAATAAAATAGTGTTACCTAACATGCGCCACTCTTCTGGTCTAAAATTGAATTATTAAGTTCAGAATAAAATTAGAAAATTGTTTAGTTACAAATTTATGGTATAGAATGAAAGTTTCTTTTTTATTGTCACCTGAAAGGGGGTAGACAGTCTAGTTATATTAAAACATGCCATTAGAAAGATTATAGTAATGCTTAGTTAATCTGAAAATGAATTCGTAGTTTGAAGAAGGGGAAAGATGATATAGGGAAGCTGCATTGTATAAACCCGTTTTAAGAAAGATTAAGTGTAGAGTAGGGACAGGAAATTATTGTTTGAACACTCCAAAGTCGTCCTATTTAATTTGGTAAGATAGAGGATTGTTTTCGTGAATGTTGCCCATTTCTGTTTAAAGGTACAGATAGGCAAGAGTGTATTATACCTAAGGAAACTATTCTGCTTTAAAATGTATCAAACTAAAATGATTCAAAACAGAAGTAAAATTGTCAGATAAATAATAATTTAAACTTGATATAGCATTTACTACAGGCTGGTTAATGAATAAGTTATAAATTGTAACAGAAAACTGTTATTGGATTTTAAACGTAATGTTTAACTAACATGCAATAATTTTAAAATTTTTATTTTGGAAGAATTAAAATTCGTGGTTGCGTTATTGAATCATGTAAAATAGATTCAGTCATATTTCATAAATTTTTAAATAATTAAAATATTTGTAAATTTGTAAATTTCTAATTTAAAAGTATCTATCCCTTGGTATTATAAACAACAACAAAAAATAACGAGGGAAATGGGAGTGTCCTTTGTATGTAATTTACACAATACGACAACAAATAATATGTCAAGACTGTAGCTTGGTATATGATTCCCATTTAACACAAGATTGACTGAGACTATATTCTCAAAATACAAAAACACAACACGATTCAATGACTAGGATTCAATAGACTAAACAGTATGACCAAATTGTGTATACATGTGAAAACCTAGGATCAGTTTAATTTCATTCCTCATTTAAAAACACGAAAGACTTTTGTAAGTATTTTATTCATATTGGGTTTAGATACATTTTAGGAATAGAAAATTTTAAGTGTAACAGGAAAATTAATGTCTTTGTTTGTCAACGTACTAGCTATGTAACTTTAAATTCAAGTATGGGCCGAATATTAAAAATAAAGCTATTGGAATCTTAAAGAATGGGATTTGAATTCCAAAACGGGTATCATGTACATTGTAAGATATATCAATAGACTATAAAACAATAGGTACAGGCTTAAATTTTTTTAATTAAGAGTAAAACTTGTAAGGACAAATAATATTGTGAAAGAATATACTCAGAGGCAAATTGGTAGTGTTTAAAGAAAATATTTGCCTTACAGGGAGTAAGTGAGTTCACAGATCCTAGTGAATGGATTGTGAGGCAATATTAGCAAGGGGAATAATCTAAAACCCGTTCGAGTAGTGTTGGTAGACAAAGAGTCAATTTTAACAACGAGTAAATTTAAATAGAGTAATGGTGAATATTTCAAAATAGGCATTGATATAATTGTATACTTATATAAAAATTCTGTTCACAAAAACTTCGGATTTTTCTAAAATTTATTTTTTTAATGTAAGCGAGGTTCAGTATTTCACAATTTATATTGAAAACCCTTTAGTAGATATTTAAAAAAAATTCCAAAAATTATTTAAAATCCAGGAAAGGTTTAAATGCGAGTATGTAGGAGAAAAGTGTAGGAGAGTAAACTGCTATAATTTAAATTGAAAGTTTTTTGATATGGGAATAAATGGAAATATGATATGATTTTAAAGGGTATATTTTGTTGTCGTTAAATTTCAAGTTGTGGTAATGAGTTATTTATTAATCATTGAATTGAATCAAAGATTTATTTTGAATATTGAAATAATAAATTTTTTTTCTCAAAAGAGGCGATAAATATGCAACATTATTTTAGGCAGTAAAATAATGTTAATATTAGAGCAGCATTCGGAAAGGAAATTGAAATAGTTACTTAAAAATCATTATTAAAGAAACTTTGAATTGTATAATAATTATAAATATTTACAGAGATATTGGTTGAAATATAAGGTTTTCACAAGCCGTTACAATAAATTGCGAGGCGTAAGTATAAAATTAAATAGTAACACATTATAATAAAAATATATTAATATGTTTTGAATATATGTTAGGAATATTGAATTTTTAATTAATGCATAAGGCAATTGATTTCCAACAAAATAGTTTCCATTACCAAGATGTAAATGACAGGCTGTATTCGAATACCAAGCTTTTACTTCAATCGAAGGACTCCTTCCTTTGCAATACACTACCAACCGTCTCAAAATTAAGGAAATTTCCAATTTCCTCAAACGACACAGCAACCTGTCCTCACAAGGTTTAATTTTAAAGCTTTATCTTGTACCAGATACGCATTTAGGAATATATTCATTCTAATATTTCATTCCTTTAATAAGTTATAAGTTTTGAATTTCGCGGTTACCTTGCACGCCTGTTGATAATTTAACAAAAGTGAAGATGAAATTGTAAATACAGTCAATGAGAAACAAGTGTAAAGGTGTATATATATCTGGAAAGATCTTTTGTTTGTACAAGTTAGTTTAACTCGTATTTGTAACGCACCGGTTAAAAAATCTCTTTGACAAATTTTTATTTTAAATTAATTTATTATTAGATATTAAATTTAAAAATACAAAATTATGGAATAATCTCATGGTTCTATGAGACATCTTTCCTTTAGAAAGTCAGGCTATTGTGGATTTTCTTCATTAACCCTAGATTACATATACCTCATCAAAATGACGACGCTCCGTTTCACAAATTGCTATACCTGATAAATGAGAAGTTCACTCGCATCCATCTTCTCAGTACTTTCGTACCTACAACAGCCAATGTCAGATGCACAGTTTCGCCACTAAAGTTCTTTTTCGTCTTAGTGAAACAGAGCTCACGTCGTCATTTTGACGATACATAAGTGATCATGTGACTTTTTTATGTTTGCGTTCTCGTCACATTTTTTAGTGATATACTCACATAAGCTTAAATTTTGTTACTATTTATTTGAGGTGGTTTGCGTTGCTGAGTATGTTAAGATGGATTTATAATTGAGACGAGAAAATGGCTGACGAAGAAGATCGTAGAGACACTATAGTAAGAAAACATTTTGAATATTCTAGTAATGAGAAGTTTTGTGAAGGTGCTTCTATCTCAAATAAGTGTCCAAATGATAGTGAAAATGAAGATGAACTGGAAGAACATCAGGGCAATTATACGGACTCGGGGACTATACAGATGCAGACATGACTTTCGTTTAGCAGTTGGAACCACAGCGACGAGTAAATAATCAGATAGTGTTATTGATTATCGACCAAGCAGGATTAAAAAAAGCCGTAGAGGATTTACACCATGTGAATCTCCGCGTAGCGCTGATCCTCCTCGTGTCTTCGGCATTCCACGTAACACTGATTCTTCCCCTACTGTCGTTCCTTCTAACGGCGATCTTCCACCTAACGTCTACTCTTTATTAAATGTCACCCCCCCCCCCTAATGACAGCCTTCTATCTAGTGTATGTGCTACACCTAGTCGTGAATCTAATCTTTAACTATTTATCTCACAATCTGGATTCATTGGAGCTACATAAAATTATATATGAATCACTCGTCCTGATCCAGTCAACAATCCCGCTCCAGTACGTAACATTGTCGGCGGTTTCAAAACAGGAAGTTTTGGTTACTGTACTAGAATCACTTATACCCCACAAAGTTATACCCATATCAAGTTCCTTCTGATCCGACGTAGCAATGGAGGTGTAGCAGTAAAATAGTGTTAGTTTGTATTGCAATTATTGTAAGTTGGCTTACAATAACACAAATAAGAATATAAACCTTTCACTCACGATTAATTCAAGTTCGTCAGATAAGTTTCGACAACTGGATTGTTGTCATCAGTATTTATACTCAGAATATATTTATGCTTCACTGTTAATGGTGATAATCATGATAATTGAAAAAGATTGAGATATGATTTTTATTGTTTCATATGTATTGATCTGAAAAGCCAATTAAAAACTGAATATTTATAAAGTACCTTATTTTGTAGTAGCCTCAAGTTTAAAAATCTATATACGTAATGTAAGGTACAGACCCCGGCAAACTGGCCTGAGCAACCGGGCGGGTCCACAGGTGGCGGATAGTGGGACGGCCTACAGAAATGTAGGTTACCTGTGAATAACGATTCCGGAAGGTTTCTGAATATGCAGGCCTGGACCAAGGCTATGGTTCAAAGGTGAGGAATTATCCCTCCTCGTCAGTCAACCGGTTGGGCTTGGTAGAAATAACCGATTGCTCTGACCGGGGAGACTGGGGTAGTTGGGAATTAAGTCCTCACAATGCTACTCTCACCTCCCGGGTGAACCAAGGGCAATGCGACAGTGAAGTAGGGGCGGGAAACTGCCCAAACGACACAGTTGTAAAAAAGAGAGTAAAGCAGGCTGTTCATCTGAGCAGTTAATAATGTCCTGAACTTGGGGTGTACTTCAAGGTCAGTGACTGAATACCCAATCCAAGATGGAAGGCATCGTGCCGAAGGATGAATGGCTGGAGGGTATAAAATGCAGTCCCAAACGATCCCCTTGAGGAACCAGACAAAACCTCATTGTATGTTGTCTTGCCAGGGCAATGGGGGCTCTGCTCTGGTCGACCTTTTATTTCCCCCATACTCGTGGGACGTTTATGGACCAGAAAAATACAAAAGATAATTTTGAGACTGCACAAACGGCGGGAGCCAATGAGTTGGCAAACCGTGGGTCTGTAGCAGAGATGCCAACGGCAACCAACACTGGGGGTGCGGGGGCGGCTGTCAAGCTGCCGACTGCAGAAACCGGTGAAGTGGCTGCAGAGTTGAGTACGCTCTCTTTACGGAGAAAGCGAATGAGTGGAGCGGCCAGAAGGAGGCTCCGAAAAGAACAGGCGAGAGCAGCGGGAGGGCCAACAACTCTGAAAAAACGGAGGGGAGGCCAAAACCGAGCTGAGTCTGCCAAAGTCCAGGGCTTGGATGTTGTGAGGAGGGAGGTGCAACAGGGAAGAAAGCAACCTAGAGCGCCAAACCCCAGCACGTCAAAAAGGCCTAGGAGTGAGACATCCAACCCCTCTCCAGTGAAGGGAGGAATGAAGAAGGTGAAACTGGGACAAGGGGGGGACGCTGGAGTGTCTTCGGGCACATACGGCGATACACTCAGGCAAAAACTTACTTACTTACTTACTTACTAGCCAACGCCCACTCTTGGCTGTTGGGCCATTTGGTGGCGCGCTGACCAGTAGAGGCGAGAGATCTCTTCTTCCCTCGTGTCGTTCAGGGGTCCATGGTCCAGAGCTGTACATGACTGGAGGTGCTCAGCTGTCATGTCCTCCCCGCTGTCACATAGGGTGCACCTGGGAGACGAGAAGACGTGTATCTTGTTTAGGTGTGCAGCTAGGTAATCGTGTCCAGTTGTGAGTCTAAAAAGTGCAACCCCGTCCCGTCGGGGTAACATGTTGTTAATTGACCCGTTTTCGACAAGAGTAGCCCAACGTTTATTAAAAGATGCTTCTCGTAAGTAGGCCTGAGTGCTCCTCTTTATTGCAGCATTTATTTGTATTTTTATGGAGGGGAGCGAAGTTGCTACGCTCGGCTGTGGGAGCGTTGTTCCTTTTTTTGCCAATGAGTCAGCTAATTCATTTCCTCTTATATCCACGTGGCTGGGGATCCATTGTAATTCAATTTTCCATCCCCTATTCATTAGTTTTGACAAATTTTGACGGCAGGCTAGAGTGGATCTGCAATCGGTCTTCTTGTTATTTGTTACGGCCATTATTGCAGCCATTGAATCTACAAGAAAGACTGCTTGTGCCGGTGTCTTTATTTTCTTCATTTCGTTTAATGCCGCTAGTATGGCGGTTATTTCACCGTCAAAGTTACTTTGGTTGTTGCCAACTGCTAGCGATCCTTCGAAAAGATTACAGTAATAACCAGCTCCAGTCTGTCCTTTGTCTGGGAGGCACGATCCATCGGTATATACATGTAGCCACTGTGTCTCTGGATAGACTGTGTTGATGGTTCTGAGGGCTGCAGCCTTTAGTTCTAGTGGGTTACAATCTTTCTTTGGGATGTTGTGGTCAAGAAGATTTAGGATTCCCTTGGGCAGTGAATTGAACACTTCATGTTTCCTGATATCTGTTGTATGAGTGCCAATGTTGATGTTGTATTTCTTAATCAACTCTTTATATGTGGTTATCGGAGTTTTTTGTGTTTTTAGCCTCGTTGTGGCTTCTTTAAAGTTTGCCCATCGGTGGCTGTACGTCCTTTTGTTTCTCTCCCAAAACCCGAGGCTGAGTTTTTCTCTTCTAAACTGCATTGGCTCTGTTTCCAACTGTGCCTCCATTGCTGCTATCGGGGTCGATTTTGGTGCACCAGTGATGACTCGGAGGACTGCATTTTGGGTTCTATCCAAGATTTGGGATGTGGTGTTTGACGCTGTGATTGTTGCTTCAGCTCCGTACTCGAGTATGGGGCGTATATATGTTTTGTACGCTGTGTTCAGTACATCCTGATTTGCTCCCCATGTTGTGGCAGTTAGGCGTTTCAGCAGTCTTGCTCTTTTAATGGCTCTGTTGGCGCTTTCTTTGATGTGTGGTTTCCAGGTCATTTTGGAATCTATTGAAACTCCCAGGTACTTGCAGATATTGCTCTCCATGAGTTCGCTATTCCCGTATCGCAGAGAGATTTCAGGTCGCCTTGTTGAAAGTGTAAAAAGTTGGTAAATTGATTTATTCGCATTCACACACATCGCGTTAGTCTCCGTCCAAAGCAGCAGGTTAGTCAGTGCCTTGTTTATTGCTTCTTCTAGTGATTTGATGTTGCTACCACTAGCCCAGAGAATTAGATCATCTGCATAGAGTAGGCCTTGTACTCCAGGCACTGCTCGAACTGCCGTGAGTACGTCATTGATCATCAAATTAAAGAGTATACAACTGATTACGGCTCCTTGTGCTAATCCCTGTCTTTGGATACGATATTTGGACATTCCTCCTGTATATCTTACTCTAATAAGTCGTTGCGACAGAAAGGATTTGATCCACTTAAATAAATTGTCCCTAACTTCACTTTGGGCTAGCTTGTGTATGAGCATTTCTCTCCAAACGGTGTCGTAGGCATTTTTTAGGTCTATTAGTACAGACAAGGTGGACATTTTCCTTTGGAAGCCGTCTTTGACACACTGTGAGAAGTATACTACTTGATCCATCGTACTTCGTCTCGGTCTGAATCCTGCTTGGTCATCATCGATGGTGTTGTGTAAATCGAAGAATTGGCTCAGTCGGCGGGCAACGATTCTTTCCATTACTTTACTACATGCACTCGTTAGAGCAACTGGTCTGTAGCTTCCTGCTTCACTGATAGGTTTGCCTTTCTTATGGATTGGCACTATTTCACCTTTTCGCCATTGATGAGGTACATGGCTAGCCCAGGATAGGTTCACTATCTCCAAGAAGAGCAATTTTGCCTTTTGGCCCAAGTTAATAAGGAATTCCGAGAAAATGTGATCCACACCTGGAGCTTTCCCTGTTTTTGTTTCCTGGAGTGCTTGTTCCAACTCGGCCAACGTGAAATCCTCTGAGCATATTCTGCTGTCTTCTCTAGTTGGGCATGAGCTTTTGGGGTGCTTTAACAGCTTTTTGTATGCACTTTTAGGCTGGTTTACACGACTGATGTTCGCATAGTGCTTACACAGTAGGTTAGCGATATCTCTTGGTTCAGTATAGCATCTTGTTCCCTTCGTGAAGGGTTCTTGCTCTGCAGGCGGTGAGTCACTATTGAGTCGCGATATAAATTTGTGTGCTTTTGCCCCATCCCTCCGAAAGTCAAGGGTGAATAGAAATTTTCGAAAGGATTCTCTTTTAGACTGTTTTATTTCTTTTTGAAGTTGTGCTTGTGCCCTGCGTAAGGCCGAACAGTCGAGGATATCATTTGTTCTTTCTGCTTCCCTTCTTGCTGCATTCCTTATATTTTTCAGCTCATCCAGTTTGTCACTCCAGAAGGGCCGGTAGGCTTTGACCTGACCCCTTGGTATGCAGGACGTGCTGCATTCTAGGATTGTTTTATTAAAGCTCTCGACAGCCTTCTCCAGCGAACTCCAGTCAATGCTTTCTGCTATGATGTCGTCCGTAAGTGCGCTATACGCCGTCCAGTTCGCCTTCACAAAATTCCATCGGGGAGCTCTAGATGGAGGTTTGAGCGTTTTGAATAGCCTTGTATGTATCAGTATCGCTCGGTGTCCGCACCCTGCTGCGTCATCCAGAAGCCTAACTTTAGTTTTTTGAGACAGTTGCGGATCCAGGATCACCAGGTCCGGTCTAGTAGTACTGCCAGAGTACGACAGGAATGTTGGGGGTGTTTCAACGACTTCCAATAAATTGTCGTCAACCATATCTTCTACCCTTTCACCGCCTCGGGTCGTCGCGGAGTAACCCCATCTTGTGGACGGGCTGTTGAAGTCTCCAACTATAATGCTGTTTGGTTGAAGCGTAGCTTCCACGTATAAAGTTGGCAGTACATTTCCCGGTGGGTTGTAAAGGCTTACAATGCTGAAACATTTTTTATACTTCCAGACTTCGGCAAGAACAATTTCGGCCTTATCCCCCTCCCGCATCTCATGGAGTGTCTTAAACTTGGCACGCAGGTCACTTTTTATTCCGGCAATAATTCCTGATGCTATTTGTCGAGATCGATTCAGCGTGTAAGTCATGTAGTTAGCTATGTTGTAGTATTGGATATTGTCCGTTGCCGCTCCGGCTTCGGCTATAAAATATATATCTACGTCGAAATTGATGACGTTTCGTTTAAATTCTACAAATTTACTGCTGTTGAGGCCTCCAGCATTCCAATACAGAATGCGGAGGCTCGCGTCCAGGTCCTGAGAAGGACCGTTTAAAACTCTTTTTTTTTGTTGAAGGCCTCTCATTTTATGGTCAGCGTGCTGAAGGCGAGCCTCGTGTTGATCGTTCAGTTATTTCAGGCAGGGGGCACCACGTGCAGGCGATCAACATCACCCCCCTAGCAAAACTAGCAATTGTCCCAGTTAGTTACCCTGAGAGACAACTCTCGGAAGAGATGGCGTTGGAGCTGGAGGAGCTGTTCTTCTCGGAACTGCTGTCCGCTGAGGCGGAGAGTGGGGATAGAGGATTTAGGACAGCATACTTAGAGAGGGGAGCTCTAAATGTCGTATGCTCCTCACTGGAGAGCCTGGAGTGGGTCCTTCGGGTCCTGCCAAGCTTCACCCTGAGGGAGGGGGTAAAGTTGAGGGCAGGGCCACCCAAGGAGATCTTTTGCGTCGCAAAGGTGTCAATGTTGGTGCCCAAACCCCACAATGACAAGGAGCCGGAAGAGATTCTGAAGGTGGTCAAAACCCAGAACCCTGGGGTTGTTCAGGATACTTGGAAGGTGATTGCCAGGAAAAGGGAGGATGCAGGTCTTACCCTGATCTTGTATATAGGAGAGGGCTCCCTCAGGGCACTGCGGAACAACAACCTGAGGGTGAACGTGGGGCTGAGACAGGCCACGTTCAAGGTGCTCTCTAGTCCTGGGGCTGCTCTGTGAACCCAGGCAACTGCAGAGTAAGCAGGAAAAATAATCAAGATCCTCCAAGTGAACCTACAGCATAGCAGGGCGGCCAGTGCTGTCGTGTGTAGGATGCTGGACAGGGGAGAGGTGGACTTGGTGCTCATCCAGGAACCATGGATTTCTGGAGGAAAAATATGCGGGCTGGCGACATCTGGAGGTAAGTTGTTGTATGATAAGGACTCCGGTGTTCCCAGGACGTGTATCCTGGTTAGGAGGGGGTTGTGTGCTTTTGTACTAACGAACTTCTGTTGCAGGGATTTGTTAGCAGTGTCAGTGGAGCTGCGGGCGGAGGGGGGGATGAAGAGGCTAAACCTGGCCACGGCATATCTCCCCTTTGACTGCGCGGGGGCTCTACCAACACAAGAGCTGAGGAGCCTGGTCGAGCACTGCGGGGCTGTGGATGAGGAGCTGCTGGTGGGGATGGATGCTAACTCCCATCACACTTCGTGGGGTAGTACAGGTACAAACACTAGAGGTGAGGAACTTTTAGCTTATCTTAGCTCTAAGAACTTACTAGTCTTAAATCAGGGGGAAGAGCCGACGTTTGTCACTAGGGCCAGAAAGGAGGTCCTGGACATTACGGTGGCATCGAACCAGATGGCTAGGTATGTACTAAATTGGCATGTGTCGGATGAACCATCTTCTTCTGATCACAGACATATTAGGTATGATATCTCTCTAAATCCAGCCATGCTTCGCCCAACCAGGGATCCAAGAAGAACAGACTGGGACTCCTACAGGAGGGACCTGGGTGTTCGGATTGAGGAGGCTGGATTGGAGTATGGTGGGAGGAGAGAGCTAGAAGACTCTGCCACATTGGTTGGCGAGGCTATAATAGAATCCTTTACCGATAACTGCCCTCTCAGTGAGGGGAGGAAAGTAGGGGATCCGTCATGGTGGAACAAGAAGCTAGCCAAACTTCGGAAGACCACCAGGAGACTCTTTAATAGAGCAAAAAAGAACGGGGAGTGGGACCTGTATAGGAAAACACTAACCGAATACAACAGGACAATTAGAGAAGCGCGCAGGAAGTCCTGGAAGGAGTTCTGTCATGAGATTGACGAAACTCGGGAAGGGGCACGACTGTATAAAGTGCTCTCTAAGGACCCAGTTAACCCGGTGGGGATGCTAAGAACCCCACTGGGAAATTTAACAAAAACGGCAGGGGAAACTGTGGAAGAATTAATCAGGACATATTTCCCTTCCAGTACCCTGAGGAAACTTGGGGGAGCAGACACTGAACCGGTTACCAAACTCTCCACAAGACGTGGTAAGAGGGAGGACTGAGAAGTGGCAAGGAGGATAGTAACTCCACAAAGGGTAAGATGGGCTGTTGGCACTTTTAAACCCTACAAATCTCCAGGTCCAGATGGGATCTATCCTGTGCTGCTGCAGCAGGGAATGGATATGCTGGTGCTGGTACTTACTAAATTATACAGGCTAAGCATTGCTCTAGGGCATGTGCCGGCAGCCTGGAAATCTAGTAAGGTGGTCTTTATACCTAAGCCCACCGGTAACCAATCGGAAGGGAAAGGATACAGACCTATCACACTCATGTCCTTTGTTCTCAAGGGACTTGAAAAATTGGTTGATAGGCTAATTAGGGGGGGGTGCTTTGGCTATCAAACCACTGCATTGGAACCAGTATGCTTACCAACCGGGGAAATCTTGCGAGGGAGCTCTCCATCAAGTGGTTGGTAGGATTGAGCAAATGATCGCTAAGAAAGGTTGTGCCATAGGTGCCTTCCTCGACATTGAAGGGGCTTTCAATAACCCCTCAGTGGAGACGATGGTAAGTGGTGCAAGACGTCATGGAGTGGATGTGACCACTTGTGGTTGGATAAGTTCCATGTTAACAAACAGAAGCATTTCTGTAGAGGTGGCAGGGGAGGTCAGAAGGGCGGAGACAAGTCTGGGCTGTGCACAGGGGGGGGGGGGTTCTCTCTCCTCTGTTGTGGTGCCTAGTGGTTGACAACCTTATTGAACTCCTGAATTAACAGGGGTACTTCTGTCTAGGATATGCGGACGACATAGTTGTTTTGATCCTGGGCAGATTCCCTGATACAGTCCTTGAGGTAATCAGAAATCCTCTACGACTGATTGAAGAGTGGTGTAAAAAGGAGAACCTTAGGGTAAATCCAAAAAGACTGCTCTCATTAACTTCACCAGACAGCGAAAAGATCTGACGACCAGGATGCCCCGCTTGTTTGGTGAATACCTTGAGTTTGTGGGGGAGGTGAAGTACCTGGGAGTTACTCTGGACAGGAAACTCACCTGGAACGCACATCTTGAGAGGACAGTTAACAAGGCCAAAAGGGCACTGATGACTGTGAGAAGAATGGTGGGTAAGAAATGGGGACTGAAGCCATCAATGATGCACTGGATGTATCTGAGGGTGATAAGACCTATGATTACCTATGGAGCTCTGGTGTGGTGGACAAAGGCAAACCAGGCACAGACAAGAGCTAAACTGAGCTCTATCCAGAGATTGGCCGGTCTGTGCACACTGGGAGCGATGTCAACTACACCAGGTGCAGCAATGGAAGTAATGCTTAACCTCCCTCCCCTTGAGCTTGTCCTTAGGGGAGAGGCGAGGCTGGCGGCATGGAGATTGCGCAACTCGAGCAACTGGGCTAACCTCCCAGATGTCTCGGGACATATGAGTATCGAGTGCGTGGTCAAAGAACCCGTCTTGGAAATGGGCAGCGACCACATTACTCGAATGTTTGCACCTGACCAGGTCCACCAAACTATGATGGAATGGTCAGGGACATTAACATCGGGAGCTCAGATCTGGTACACAGATGGCTCCAAGATGGACTTCGGCACTGGAGCGGGGGTGTATTGTAAAAACCCAAGGGTAGAACTAGCTTTTTCCTTGGGGAGGCATACCTCTGTCTTTCAGGCCGAAGTATATGCTATAAATGCCTGTCTGGGAGAGATAGCAAGAAGGGAAACACATGGGGCCCGGATTGCTATTTTCTCCGACAGTCAGGCAGCAATTAAGGCACTAAACGGACACGTGGTCACCTCGGCCATAGTCAGGGAGTGCCTAATTAACCTACAAGCTCTGGCAAGGCACAATCAAGTCAAGATTGGTTGGGTGCCAGGGCATAGGGGAATACTTGGAAATGAAGCCGCAGATGCGCTGGCCGCACTCCCCTGATTGGACCGGAACCTGCGGTGGGTATTTTCAAATCCATGGTCAGGATGACAGTGCGAAGGTGGATGGCTGAAAGACACTGTGAGCACTGGATCAGGGCCGAAGGGATGAGACACAGTAAGCTAACCCTTAGGAGACCTTCCTTGGGGCTGCAGAAGAGTCTCATCTATCTGTCTAGGCAGGAATTAAGGATAGCCACAGGACTACTCACGGGACACTGTGGACTAAGGAAACATTTGCATAAAATGGGTATCTACAAGGATGAACCAGTGTGCAGATTGTGCGGGCAGGAACAGGAGACTGCCACACACATTATTTACAGATGTGGAGTACTTGCTGAGAGGCGCTTCAACCTCTTTGGTGATGGAACGGCTTTGGTGGATGCTGAAGGTAAAACTCTAGTCAGGAAACTCCTAAACCTGGTAAGAGGGAAGGGGTTATTTGACTAGATCAGGGAGGTAAGCACAATATACCTTAAGGTAGCAGTGCTTCGGGCAATTCAAACCCGCTCCCAAGTTAAAAAAAAAAAAAAAAAAAAGGTACAGACACAATCGTTTAAATGTATGATTGTGTTTGTGTTCTTAACGAAATCATAGAACTAATTTATGACAGGTTTAAAAACATATTACATAATGTCAGTAAGTATTCATGAATATAGCAATATTTTGTTTGCATGCAAGGTTTAAAGTCTCAGACAGTCTAGTTACTGAAAATTCTTACTGACAACAACATAAATATATGTTATGTTAAACTCGTGTTCAAGTTAGAATAGGGTGAAATTGAATTAAAAAACTTTGAAAAGAGCAGATTAAGTGAAAATTAAAGTTATAAGGTTTCATTCATATTTCAGTTGTATAAATGTGTTCACCGGCCATGTTCCTTTTATTGGTTTATTTGTCGTGTAGGTTAGAGGGCAAAGCCGGGAGGAGGATTTACTTTCAGAGGTAAGTTAATGCTTGTGGCTGGTTCAACAATACATTTATTAGTCTTCCTCTATTGTGTAGGGTTTTATTGATTTTTTTGTAACCTTTGCCTTCTTATGTGGCTGGTGTGTTAGTAGTAATTATTATTTGAAATATTTGTGCACGTTTATAATTTTTCTCTTCAGTTAGGCAAACAAATTTAAACTCAAGTATTTAAATAAATAGTGTTGTTTTATAAGACGTTACATAAAGTTATTGATCTTTAACAATCATCACGTAACTTATAAATATTATTCTTATATTGTTAAATTTTCTAATTGCGTGTTTATTCTTACAAAAATACGATTCTGTTTTATTGCTTCTTTTAGGGGCTACAGTTATCAAATTCAAACTTTGCACAATTGTTTTTAAAAAAATATTTTAGAAAACCTTTACTTCAGTTTTTAAAATAATATTTATGGTTGAGAGAAAACTAAGCCGAGTCCCAACCTTTTTCTTCGAAAGTAGTTATACAGATTGCATTATGCTCCACTGGAAATATTTGGAATATTTTGACTTCAGGAATTTTGGTCGAGTATTTTGTGGAAACTAGTTATACTAAATTTAATTTTACTAAGCTTCATATCAACCTTTTAAGGTAAAAATAAACATTAAAAAAAATAATTTCACTTCTTATACTATCCACGCAAAATATGTATGTTAAAGAGAATTACTTACGTCCCTTTTGTCTGTCGCAACCGGCCCTATTTAACCGATTCATTGCACCAAGTTAACACTGGGATATTAGATAGCTTATAATTTGCTCACATACAAACAGTATTTTTATTAATTAAATGGTTTTCATTTTCGTGGTCTCTGTGTAGCAAAAAATTGTTATTAGACATTTTGAGATGATTCTTTAATTTTTCATTTAATTTTTATCGTTTTCACTCAAATGTGTTTTTAAATTTACGTAATTATATTTGTCTAATGCTCATACTATGTAAGAAGAAAGCTTGTTCCACAATAGAGGCCATAGATTATTAGTAATGAAATAGGTCTCTCGTCTAGTTATCTATATTTTACTGTTGCACTGAGTAAATACTTTGAATAAGAGAGCAGTGCCAGTTTCACACTAGTACCTGAGCAGAAGAGATTCTGTGTTTGTGATGACAAAGACACTACTAAACATGGTTATATGCAATTAAAGTAGGCATTGAAATCCTGTAACGAGTAGAACAGATACGTAGCAACAGTTAAACAGATATTTGACGTTAAGAGAAAAGAGGGAGAAAGAAAGAGATAGATAGATAGATAGATAGAGAGAGAGGAGAGAGAGAGGGAGAGATGCGAATGAGACTCATACACATCTAGAAATGCTAGTTGGCCAAGGAATCACAACCTCAGGAATTCATTCTCGCTCATATATGTTCTGAACAGAATTTACGTCTATCTCTAGAATGAGATAGACACTCCAAATCAGGATCAGTTAAACTTACTTAGCCGTAAAAACAATTTAGTCTCACCCATCTTAGAATGTTCGTTACACTTAGAACCACTCCCTCATACATGCTTGCACTCTCTCGTATCATTACTGGGCAGAAATTACTTACATTTCGAATCTGATTCAGCTATACTCACTTAGTCGTGATGACTTAAAAATGATTCATACGCATTTAGGGATACTAGTTACTCAAGAAATTACACCCTCACACATTCACGCAATCCTGTATATCTGTTCTGGACAGACGTTACATCTTTCTTTATAAGGATGACAAATTCCGTATACAGGTCAACTAATCTTACTTTGACGTCATGTCGATACCCTTACTAATACGCCCTCATACATTGTCGTCCTTTCGCTCATATATTTCCTGAGTGGTGTGAGTTCATAAGAAATTCATTAGAAAAAAGACACATTTCCAATCTGAATCAGTTATACTCTCTTAGCCTTGATGACTTAAAATTGACTCACACATCTAGTAACTCTCGTTACTCTAGGAATCACACCCTCGCACATTCACGCTTTCTCACTCACATCTGTCCTAGACAGAACTGATGCAATTTGTATAAGCAAGATACGTTTCTAATCAGGATCAACTAACCGTACATCCCTGGGAACACTAGCAGTTCACTCACACACCCATCTAATAATGCTCGTTTCCTTTCGGATTCACTCCCTCAAGTAAGTATGCTCTCTTTCTCATTTATATCCTTGGAAGATGCAAAATTATATAGTGTGAGTTCACAAGTTCCAGGGATAAATCCAGCAATTTTCTTTTGACAATACTTTTGTAATGTGAACGGTTTTTTCTCGACTTGTTACAAGAATCGATATCTGTTGTACGATAATTTTGTATCTTTTAAATTAAACTTAGATTAGTTTTAAAAGGAGAACCTTAAATGTTTACTTTCATTCACTTAAATAAATATAGTACAGCATCATTGGCTATTTATAAATATTACCATGCGCCTTCTAACCACAACAAATTATTATTATCCTGATTTACATTTCGATTGTAAAACTCCATCCTGAGGGTCAACAACAACTAACATAGATACGTTCAAACACAGTTATCTAATATATCATTTTCTAGTATAGTGTTCAGGAGAGAGTAGGATCTAAGAAAAAAGTATTTGCACCCAGAAATTTTGTATTTATTTGCTGTTAAAGTTGGTTGCTTGGCATCCGACATGTACATATTGTTAAAAGACATTATTAAGCATAGAAAACGCTTTTTTAATTTATTTGTTAAAAATTCAGAACAGTTTATTTTAAATCAGTCGCCATTTATATATATATATATAGTGTGTGTGTGTGTGTGGTGTTAGGTGTGTGTGTGTGTGTGTGTGTGTGTGTGTGTGTGTGGTGTTAGGTGTGTGTGTGTGTGTGTGGTGTTAGGTGTGTGTGTGTGTGTGTGTGTGGTGTTAGGTGTGTGTGTGTGTGTGTGTGTGTGTGTGTTTGTGTGTGTGTGTGTGTGTGTGTGTGTGTGTTTGTATGTATATAATGCCTCGTTGAGTAAACACGTTGTGTAGAGCAACACTATGCAAATAGAACACAAAATTGTAGATTTTATTATGATGTAATAAAATCTTAAAAACATACACAATTATATGAACACAGTGGTACAATATATTTAAAAAAAATTGGAGAATTCACCAATACCACAAAAAACATCAAGAATAACTAATATTTAAAGCTACCTAAGATAAAACCCTTATGAACTTTCGACCACCATGTCTCATCATCATCAGATGATCTTATTACAAAATCCCAATCTAGAATAGAAACTAGACTGATTTAGGTGACTTGTATTACTAGTTATTTCTGATTGTGTATGGGGTATTGAGTGTATGCAATATTTTTATTGTAACTAAAAATAGACATTTCATACGTTCTAACGGGTTTTCAAGGAGTTTTAATGTATGCATATAATATATGAAAATATGATCATATTTCTAGGTAAAGTTATTTAACATACTTAAAATTTTAAAAATTACAATGTATTTTTATAGAGTAGAGATTACTCTACAACCTCACGTTGGTTGTGTAGAGTCCTTTATCTTATAATTCCTATAGAGTTATAGAGAATAACAATACTGGGTGATACCCTATGGTATGGTATATGGTGAGCCTTAGACATGAAAAAATTAGAGATGTTAAATATCCGTGGAAGAGAATTTATAGAGAATATTGTCTCTCGCAGTCAGAGTTGCTAGTTTTGCAGTAACCTTTCACTCTATTACAGTCATAAATATGCTACTCCTGGGACAATGAAATAACATTAAAAAAACAGATCTATGTAAGTTATGAATGTGTAATAAAGTACCACAGCTGTTAAACCTGAAATACACATTCTAATAATATGTGAAAGCATTTTATAGCTACAAACAAATTGTTTAGGAAGAGCTTCCAGGTAAGGTAAATAATCAAATCTTCCACAGAAAATATAGATCCACAAGTACCTTGAACAGCACACGGTCGTAACATGATAGAGACACTTTGGTACCGCCCATTCTTCTAACACAAACCACTCCTACGAAACAAAAAAATCTAACAAAACCAACTAAAGCAAAAGGAGGTATGCGAGATACATTCAGTCAGAAATAGAAGTAACCAACTGTTATATATCCATCCTTTTAAAAAAAATTATAGACCTTTAAACAATCAATTTATATTAAGAAGAAAATGATGAATATGCTGACTTGTGAGAATACTTTCTTGTAGTTAATGGCATCGCGCTTGAGTTGAGATTAGGGATGATTGTTTCATAGCATGAGGTTTTCGCTTGATTTGTTTAGTTGTAAACATGATGATTTGTGCCGGAAAATTTACTCCATCGTAGTTACTTCATCCAATAATTAAAATCAGAGACTCCAAAAATATATGATAAATTTAAAACTTTTAAAAACGTCAGTTAATTGTGTATATTAGTTTTGTATTATTTTACATAACTTTTTGATTTTAAACTAGGACCAAAAATGTGGAAGTTCATAGTAAAAGGAAAGACCGTGAACGAAGGCTGCGGCAGTAAGTGGTAGCTATACTCAAAAATTAAATGATAACGCTAATTTTAAAATTATCATAAACTCGTTTTGCGAAAAAATCGTTGACATCTGCCAAAAAACGTCACCACGCCAATATAAATATAAAAAAGTGGTATGTATTTTAAAAATAGGTTTGTAATAAATTAGTAATACAAAATACAAATTAAATGTTCATTTTCTATTCAGATAATAATTCCATCGACATTCATAGAAAAAATTGTTTGGAAAAATTTCGTTACAATTGAATAGATAGGATAAATTTGTAAATTAATTAATAAAACTTATATTTAATATTTTTAACACTTAAAACTATATCTTGGGACGCCTAAATAACTAATTATTGAAAGAAATAAAGATAGCAATATCATTGAAGTGGACGAGTTTTCTCAGTGACTGATACTCCCGATAGTGCCCATGAATACTCCCAATAATTCTCACGGATACTCCCCATAGTTCCCACGGATGCTTCCAAATGCTCTTACGGATAGTTCCGATAGTTCCCATTGATACTCCCAATAGCCCCACGCATACTCCCAATAACTCTCACAGATACTCCCAATATATCCCATGAATGCTTAGAAACGTTCTTACGGACAGTTTCGATAGTTCTAATTGATACTGCCAATAGTCCCCACGGTTACTCCCAATAACTCTCACGGATACTCCCAATAGTTCCCACGGATGCTTCCAAACGCTCTTACGGATAGTTCCGATAGTTCCCATTGATACTCCCAATAGCCTCCATGGATACTCCCAATAGCTCTCACAGATACTCAATATATCCCACGAATGCTTAGTATCGCTCTTACGGATAGTTCCCATTGATACTCCCAATATGCCCCACGGATACTCCCAATAACTCTCACAGATACTCCCAATATATCCTATGAATGCTTTGAAACGTTCTTACGGACAGTTCCGATAGTTCTAATTGATACTGCCAATAGTCCCCACGGATACTATATGTATTTATTATGTTAGAACCAATTATTTATGAAAGCAGACTTATTGATTATATCTGTGTACCTATAGATTACGCCAGGATACCTTTAGATTAAACCAGTTTACTTATTGTTTACTTTACTTTGGATATAGATTTTGCCTTGTTCCTACTCATAATAGCTGTGTACTAATTGATTATGCCAGTGTACATATAAATTAAGTAGTTAGTGTAAAAACTAATTAGTAAAGTGTTCTTATTAACCATTCCAATGAATATATTGATTATGCCACTGAACTTATTGATTATTAAAATGTAGTTATAATTGATTATGCCAGTGTACATATTGATTGTGCTATTGAACTTATTGTGTTATTTCAGTGTACCTATTGATTATAAAGGATTACTTATTGATCATTCCAGTGTATATGTTGATTATGCCATCGTACCTATTGTTTATGTCATTGTACTTATTGATTATAAAGGTGTACTTATTGATCATTCCAGTGTATACGTTGATTAATGCCATTGTACCAATTGTTTAGGTCATTGTATTTATTGATTATTAAAGTGTAGTAATAACTGATTTTGCCAGTGTAAATATTGATTGTGCTATTAAACTTATTGTGTTATGCCAATATACCTATTGATTATAAAATAGTACTTATTGATCATTCCAGTGTATATGTTGATGATGCCATTGTACCTATTATTTATGTCACTTTACTTATTGATTATTAAAGTGTAGTAATAATTGATTATGCCAGTGCACATATTGATTGTGCCATTGAACTTATTGTGTTATTTCAGTGTACCTATTGATTATAAAGGATTACTTATTGATCATTCCAGTGTATATGTTGATTATGCCATCGTACCTATTGTTTATGTCATTGTACTTATTGATTTTAAAGGTGTACTTATTGATCATTCCAGTGTATACGTTGATTAATGCCTTTGTACTAATTGTTTAGGTCATTGTATTTGTTGATTATTAAAGTGTAGTAATAACTGATTTTGCCAGTTTAAATATTGATTGTGCTATTGAACTTATTGTGTTATGCCAATGTACCTATTGATTATAAAGGATTACTTATTGATCATTCCAGTGTATATGTTGATTATGCCATCGTACCTATTGTTTATGTCATTGTACTTATTGATTATAAAGGTGTACTTATTGATCATTCCAGTGTATACGTTGATTAATGCCATTGTACTAATTGTTTAGGTCATTGTATTTATTAATTATTAAAGTGTAGTAATAACTGATTTTGCCAGTATAAATAATGATTGTGCCATTGAACTTATTGTGATATGCCAATGTACCCATTGATTATAAAGGAGTACTTATTGATAATTCCAGTGTATATGTTGATGATGCCATTGTACCTATTATTTATGTCACTGTACTTATTGATTATTAAAGTGTAGTAATAATTGATTATGCCAGTGTACATATTGATTGTGCCATTGAACTTATTTTTATGCCAGTGTACTTATTGATTATAAAGGAGTACTTATTTACCATTTCAGTGTATATGTAGATTATGCTATTGTTCCTATTGTTTATGTCATTGTACTTATTGATTATTAAAGTGTAGTAATAATTGATTATGCCAGTTTACATATTGATTGTGCTATTGAAATTACATTTTTTTATACCAGTGTACGTATCGACTATCTGAATGTACCTAATAATTTTCAGTGTCAAATCTTTGTCCATTCAAAAATCTGCTTCCAAAAAGGATACGACTGATCAGGATTCCCTGTTTTAGAACATTATTTTCGATAAATAATTATTACTTGCTGTTTATAGTGGTATAAATTTTAAATAGATATATAGATGTGTTTTCTTTAATTAAATTTGAACTTACTAGGCGCCGCAAATATACAGAATTAGAAAGAGAAATAAAAGTTTTGATTTTTAAATTTGAATGTTGTGGAATAATAATAATAATAAAGATATTAGTTTCTGAATTGAATTTAGAATATATTTCCATATGAACATTATCCTTTTCGTAAAGTTTTTAAGAACTTTATTGAACGTTTGTTTAATTCTGGCGCTTTCGATTGCAGCGATTGGAGTACGTTAGGAAACTGACGAAAAAGGAGCTTCATTAATAACCCTTAAAAGTATGATTGAACAAGCTTTACATACACGATTCAGTAATATCGGATATTTTAGATATTTTAGATTTTCACACCTTTATACAGAAGGAACAAATCTTTGAACATTTCTTTCATGTTAGCAAAACGTTTTTTTCAAACACTAGGAAAACAATGTGTGGATAATTTAACAAGAGTGAGTATCACTATAAACACGGACTTTAGAGATGTTTGAAATATTTTTGGATTACTTGGCAACCTTGAAATAATCCTTGAAGTGATACAGAAAATATATTTACATGCATCAGCGTTAATCTGCGTGACTCAAATGATTGGATACGTACAAATGTGTCAGATATGTTTATTTTATACAGTAATTTCTTCTTCACTGCAGGGTTTAATGCATTTTTAAGAGTTAATAAAACACAAGGAAGCATAATATGATGAGCAGGTCATATTCGTAACATATGGTATTCAGGGAAGGTAATGCGGTTAACACTTCGTTTCACCCGCTAATTATTTAAGGCCTACTAGAGTTTAGTTAAATTTCAATTGGCAGTGAGAAGTTTAGAGGTTCTTTCACTACTATATGAACAGAAAATATCTGGTTTTTAAGAGAAAATTTAGCTATCTAGATATTGTTATATTATATGTAATTTTTAAATTACAAATATAAAATTTAATGAAAAGAAACAAAAGAATAAAAGAAAATGAATCAAGTTCAAAATATTCTCTTTGGGGAAATACTATCAAATGTTTTAATGATTAGGTCATAGTTAGGAGTAAACTTTATTGGAACACGTTGTGTTTTAAAGAAAACTCAGGTTTAGTTTTACTTGGTTTTAAATATTAAAGGGGCTGAAAACGCTTACAAATATAATTGATTGACTTTGAAAACAATGTTCTTGATAAAAATTGATATTTTCTGTAATTAAAAATATACTTTTGTTTTTAAAGTTGTGTTTTATCACTCTTTGACGATATAAATCAAGTGATATTTATTTAAAGATTAAGTCGTTGGACATGCAGACAATGTAAGTAGAAAGGCTAGTATGCTGACGTACTATCATTGCCAGCTAAACTATAAATGAAAATAAGTTTAACTCAAAGCAGAGTATTAATTTTACAAGATTTGTTTGTAATTAAGATGCTGAAACGCCTTTACGTGGGATCGAATGTTGGGCTTTTAGACTATTAGTTTATGATTAGGAAACATGAATACTTTACAATAACCAAAAGTTCAATCTTCCAAAGGGTAAATACAAATTTTATATCAGCTGAAGATTTAAAACCTAAGGGTGAATATATCAAATGGTTTTAATCATCAGCTGGAAGACTGTTGTTCAAAATACAAATCTCTAACGATTTTCTAAATATATTTTGATCACAGCAAACATCCAAAGGTATCCAGAGTGGTATTTAGATTTTTCATCTACACTTTATTGCATTATTTATTCTCCCTCTATTGAATATTCGACCTCTAATCCAATTATTGCGTGTAAATTTATTTAAAAAATTATTATTTAAAACTACTCATCAGAGTAGCAGATGCATTATAGAAACTTTCAAAATTTGTTATGCCTCCTGTGATGTTCCAAAGCTTTTACCTGCTGATCGATAAGTTGTGCTATACAACTTGCGTATGCTTTTCATCTTTTTGCGAGTCACCCCTTACTTCCTAGCAGCTTAGGTCCCATTAACTACGCCTCAGTACCTTTTTTATACATTTACCAAGATTTTGGTTCGTGAAATAATCAATTCATCAGGTTTAAACCTCATGTTCAAGATTCGCAAATCGTTAGGATCCATAAAAGCTATTACAAACGTATTTTGTTATTAAAAAGAAGTACATACGTATTCTAAACAATCATTTAGTATAACCTATATTTTAGTACATTCTTCTGTTTTTCCTAACGTTACAATATTTTTCAGTGCTTAGGAATAACTCCATTTTCAAAACTTACTATCTAAGCAGTATTTCTTTAGAGTTCTATTTAAGTTTTTAAAATAAACAACGGAAAAAGTCGTAGTTTTAGGAAAAGGAGATATATTTACTTAAATATTTACAAATATTTCAAACAGAAATGAGTATATTATATATGATTAGTATAGTAGAATTTCAATAATTTAGTGTTTTAAGAACCAACCATCATGTATAAAGTCGTACCTTTAGCTACGTTTGTGAACCTATATAATTACCTTTTGATGCCCTATGAAAAATATAACTACTCAGGAATTATTCCAAGCCTATATTGTAAGTATTTTATCTAGTTTATACTATAATTAAAATTATACCTCGGTGGTTGTTGTAGCAAGAGGGAAAAGTCATTATTATAACTGGTCTAAGGGCTTGTTCCAGTGATCATTAAACCTGCATGAAGATTCTCTTGTGGATGACATTACATCTTCCAGATAGATTCCAGAAACACTCCTTGAACATGAAAAGCATTAGAAATTACTGGAATTCCTTAAGCTACATGTTTTTAATTCTTCATAATTCAATTTTTGTTATTTGGTTTTAGTTTTATTATTTTTTATTATTTTTGCAAAACATATTTTTGAGAATAGCTTTAACGCTGGAAAACGTTAATAAAATACAAAATACAAAACAAATATAATTAGATTCTTTCTCTTACTCCTTCTTTTCTCTCCACTTTCCCTCCTTTTCACTTTTCTCAATTGCTTTCCTTCCTCTTTGTCCACATCTCTGTGTGTGTGTGTGTGTGTGTTCCTATGAATAAATTGTCATATAATGGAAATCTTGAATACATTATTTTAAAATTTATATACAAAATACAGAAATACAAAATAATTCCCATCAAACATTTTGTTCAGCCTGCCGTGGGTTTACACAAGCGTGTGATGGGTGAAGCTAAGTAAATAGAAACATCGGGATACAATTGATCCGATTTGGAATTGAATTATACATCCGTATTTTATATAAAAATAAAACTGTCAGTGAATTGTTGTAAAATAGTTTTCAATACAACTTTGACTGTATTCGCCATTCTTTGTGTTGCAGTGCGATGAAACAACAGACATTTCAAAACAAGTGCAGTTGTTGTTTTACTGTAGATATATAGATAAAAAGAAATTCCTTGAAGAAATACTGTTTTCAAAAAATCTTTAAACAACAACTATAGCAGTCGATATACTTTCTGCGCTTCAAACATTTTTAGAAGCTAATGAACTTCCATGGGAGAGAGTTATTTGAATATGTACTGATGGAGCTCAAGCTTTGACAGGTTGCAGATCAGGATTTATTGAATTGGCTAAGAAAAAAACCCTAAAATAATTGGATCCCATTGTATCATCCACAGACAACCTTTGGCTTACCAGACTCTCCCTGAATCACTTAATGCTGATTTGAACTTAGCAGTTAAAGTAGTGAATCACGTCAAATCCAGTGCTTTGAACACCAGACGTTTTCGAGTGTTATGTCAAGAACTGAACAGTGATCAAGAAACACGTATCTTTCACACCGAAGTTCGTTGGTTGTCCAAAGGTAATATGCTTGCCAGATTGTTCAACTTGAAATCTTTTGGATGAGTTCAAGTGAAGAACTGTACAAGAAATTTACAGATTACAAATTTATCTTTTACCTGGCATATTTGTCAGACTTTTTCGAAACAATAAATCTTCTGAACCTAAAGCTACAAGGTCAGAAAAGTACTTTGAAGAAATATGATTCAATTAAAGGTTTTGCTGAGAAGATGGGTCTTTGGCAACGCCGCCTGCACATTTCGCAGCCGAACTTTTCTTCCTTTCCAAAATTAAACAACCTCCTCGATGGTACCCAAAGTCTTCCAAAAGACCTAGTAAATGAAATGAAGGACCTAATATCTGAGCATTTGTTGTCTCTGAAGAACAAAATCGGAGCCTATTTCCCAGATATAAGCTCGGAAAACTGGGAATTCAAGTTAACAAGAGACCCCTTTCAAATCAACATTGATATACTTCCTGATTACATTCAAGAACAAACAATTGATTTGCAATGTGATTCTAAAGCTAAATTGGATTTCCCATACATGGATCTCGAAGATTTCTTGCTACCACATCTTCCTGTTTACCCAGAAGTAGCAATGGAGGCAGTCAAGTTGCTTGTAAAATTTTCATCAACTTATCTATGCGAGACAGGATTTCCAGCCCTGGCTAATATAAAATCTAAATATCAAGCCAGACTAGATGTGGAAAGTGACCTGCGGTGTTCTTTGTAAAAATTTCATCCAAACATACAAAAAATTGTTAACGAGAAACCGTGCTAGCCCTCACACTAGCACTACAAAAGTAGTGCACATTTTTCTGGTTACATTATTGATATTTTGGTGTGATTTTTTCGATGATTTGTGTAAATAAAATTTATATTTGAGCAAATATGATTTTATATTCCTTACCCTTACTAGAGTATGTTTAGCCTAAGTTCAAAGTCATTTTACTCAAACATAATATAAGTAGATTTATCATATATAAGTCTAAATTAACTTAATCCGTAAAGAGAGGCGTGACCTCACACCAAAGCGTGAAGGGGGGCTCAGAGCCTAAAAGGTTGAGAACCCCTGATCTACAGTATATTCTGTGATCATTTTTCACCATTTATATTTTAAAGGGCTTTTTATAAGATCATTAGGTTTTAAATTTAACTATTATCCGAATCGAAATTTATTTTACTTTATTATTTATCAAAAGGTTTTTGACACGTAAATAATCAAACTGTATTTTTGTTGATAATAATTTCGTTAGATTTGTGTAATTCTGTGGGGTTATAACATTGGAATTTCGATAAAAAATAATTTCAAAAGGTATATTTTTAATTTTTGTGCGTGAAAAGCTTAAAAGCAAAATATTCTCATACACACACACCCACAAACACAGACACACACACGCGCGCGCACACACACGCGCGCGCACACACACACACACAAACACATACGACACAGACATCACACATACACTCACATATAGTGTAAAATAAATTAGTTGCATTTCTAATATAAAATTCGACATTACTAAAATGAATATTGTTTTTCTTTAAGTGAATCAAATTAACTTGACAAAAAGGTTATCTGGAAAGATTATATTGCTAAAGAAAATGTGGAAATTATTATCTCGTAGCAGGTACTAAAACTAGTGTTATAAAATTTATAAATAATTATAACTAATATGGAATGTTTCAAAAATATAAAAGTTTAAATATGGTTGGAAAAAATTCTGTTTAATGAAGAAATATGCAAGTGATAGCGTAGAGATGTTCTTAGAGATGCTTG
Source organism: Prosapia bicincta (assembly GCA_036971475.1). Classification (NCBI taxonomy): domain Eukaryota; kingdom Metazoa; phylum Arthropoda; class Insecta; order Hemiptera; family Cercopidae; genus Prosapia; species Prosapia bicincta. Next base: position 92,477,325 of record JBAIZL010000003.1, on the reverse strand, counting down.
CCTGAATGCGCTCTTGACATACTTTCATGTAACGATTTTCTTCGTCTATAGACTACGCTTCCATCGCCTCGAGATATTGCATGTCTGTCCATAACACACTGGAATAAGGTTAATGCATAATAATATATTTGTAATGTTTCTCGACTTAACACACACACACACACACACACACACACACACACACACACACACACACACACACACACACACACACACACACACACACACACACACACACACATATATATATATTTAAAACTTTCTTTTACTCTGAATAATGAGGTAATACTTACAGGAAAGCTAACGTATTGTTGACAGTCTTGCCTTTAGCAATTTAAAGGCCCTCTGCTGAAATAAGTGCTAACATTTTTTTAAAACGACCTTAGCCTGGTGTGGTTAATATAACCATAATATGCCTGTATTTACCATGTACTTTAGCGCCCGATGTTAGTCTTAACGTGAGATTTGTTATTTACAACTTTGTCATTCTTATAAAGCTGTTTAGAGGGAAAATACGCTAGTTCAAACGATTCAAATCTACAAAATGTTTTATGACACAAATTCAGAATTAGTTTGTTATGTAATTATTAAATTTAAAGCCAATTATTAATTAACTGCCGAATATCCCCAAGTAGACCATGAGTTTAGTAACGATTGGAGATGTACAATAAATTAGTTGTAGAAAAGTCGTCCGGATAAATTTGAAAGTCTTGCCTCGTCACAGCCACATTTTTCTTATTTGTGTGATTTGTGTTCAAATTCAAACCTTCTACAATACTGAAGAAGATTCATAGGTTTACTTGTTTTATATTACTGCTTTTAATCCTTTTTACATAAATATAGACGTATATTAAAATTTCATTATACTTACAGTACCGTTGATTTGGATTGAAACCAGACTAAGTGTAACATTGGAATTTTAATAAAAAATAACTTCAAAAGGTATATTTTTATTTTGTATAATAAAGGTTTAATGGCAAAATATCTTCACAAGCACACACACACACACACACATATTTACACTCTCACTCACAGACACTCACACACTCACCTTAACCCTTACATATATATTTTTCTGTAAACATTTAACTGTAAAATTTGTTACAATTATTTATTTAAAATTTTCAATAATTTTATAATTTTCTCAAATATTTGTGTATTCAACGTATTATATGGATGTATAGCATAACCTCTCTCTAGGTGAATATATAGCCTATAACTGAATAACCATAGATTATTCGCCAGTTTAATTGCTCTGGGGTAGTAATGTTGGTAGTGTTGTGTACATTTTGGTTAGTTGAATTTTGGTCATTAGAAGGCTACCCGTGTTTAACGAATAAATAAAGCTATATCAGCTGTTTGCGCATTACAACCTTACACGACAGCAATAAAATTAATAACGAAGAATAACAGGTATTATTCATGGTTATTAATCATGGTCGTCTACCAAAATATCTTAAAGCCAAAGTAAATATTTCTTCAGCTTAAATGCAGCTTTATCTTCCATTGCGGCAAGTTTTTGTTGTTTTCATATAAATCACAGTTGTACTTTTCATAAATAGTTTTGCTTTCAGAAGGCCTAAGTATTGTTTTATGTTACTATGGCCTTATTCGTCCACTATGATTTTTCTTTTGCATCATTTTTTGATGTTTGATTATGCCGGAGTGTATGTGAACGCTACAAAATGTTATTTGCTTACTACAAATGTTGTTTATCTGTTTAGAGCAAATGCGACAGAAGGATGTTTTTTCACATGGAATGCTTCTACATCGAAACTGTCAACCAAGCTAGCAAAAACATATCCCTTCTATTTTTTATAAAAGACTGCAATTCATTATTGACTTACTAAAATAATCTTTGCTATTGTAAAAATGTTTTATAAATATAAAGTATATAATCGATTTTTAATTTTATAACTAAAGACCCTATATTTGTTATTGTATTCACCGATCATTTAAGGAGTAACATCATAAAGTTTCAAGTCATTCCCTCCTTTCATGTTACGCCTTTAGTTTTCAGTGTCTGCATAAGCGTGTTTGCTCTCGGAGCAATCTACCTTCCAGAATAAATCATCTCTCACATCCTAGCCTTTAGTACATTAAAAGTAATCTTTCCGTAAAGGGTCCAAAGTGAAATACGGAAATAGAACAAAAACGTTTTAATAACAAATGTATTACATTAGACCTACACATTTAATTGATGAATTTTTTCTTATCTATAATTTTTGTTTTTATACATTAAACGCAATTATAATTACATTTATAAGATAATATCATAGTTTAAGGTGAATTTAAATAACTCGTATTTTCAATTTTTAGACGAAAATAAGTTAAGTCATGATTAAATGTTAAAAGATATATATTTTAAGTTTTTTTGTTTGACTGTAAACGGCTATCTCTATCTACTTCTTCTAAGTATAGACTATTCCTGGTAATAAGGGTTGCACACACATTTTTAATACTTTAAATGATTATGTTTTATTCATAATAAAATGTTTCATTCATCAGTGCCACCTAAATTAAATGATCAGCGTTTCTAAATATTCCTCCTTTTTACTTTAGTTTTTTTGAATGTCAAAATTATTTGATTTAATGAATCGGGTATTATATAAAAAGCCGTGCTCTGTTCCCAATACAATACACTCAAGAAATGAGGGATTGATTGGCAAGAGTAATGACATTTGAAAACAAAGCTCTAATCGTAAAATACATCGTGGAGATAAATTAAGACAATAAGAGGCGCGTTCCAACATCTGTGCAGAACAATGTCTCTTAAAATTTAGAAGTGAATGGCTATTAGAAATGGTTTGAGGGATTTTAATCGTAGCTTGTAAAAACGTCTAGCTTTTACAAAAAATAATGCAAATATATTTATTATTATTAGTAGTAGTAGTAGTAGTAATAGAATCATAATTTTGTAATAATCTTAACAAGAACATCTATTTTCAATGCGCTTTTACAAAACTATTCGTTTTGATTCCCAAGACCCAATAACTAATTTAGGTTATTAAAATATAAAGGGAAAAAAAATTAAGCAGAAATAAGTGACGATTATTTTAACTAGAAACATCATTTTTATTTTACATCAAAACATCATATTTCATTTAAATTAAAACGAGTTTTCAACAAGACTTTTTAATAAACGTTTTCAATTGAAGAAAAAAACTGATATAACAGTGTTACTCCGTTTTGAAGGGAAATTAAAACAAAATTATTAATTATAACAGTACAAAAATAATTAAATTGTATAATTACGACAGGAAATCATTAAATAAACAAGACATCTTTTTAAACAAGTATGGAGTGTAACAATGTATTTAAAAAATCTTATAGAATATTTGTTAAAACCTAATATTTAGTTTAATGAACAAATTTTATTTTAATCAATTTTATATCATGTTATTTCATGTTTCCATATTATCATATATTATTGCTCCATCATGTCCTTACTTTTGAATACGTTAAGTAATTGAATACATTAATTAGCGAGGGTCGAGAGGAGTTCTAGGGTAAACCAATAAGGAAGCCGACTTGACGAAGTTAAATAAGTGTATATCTCATTATTGATTGCGCGTGTGGATAAAGCTAAGGAGTGAATTGATCGAAATTATCTTACTGCAATGACGTCAAAGAAACTAGATATGAAAAGCAAATCACCATCACGGGTTGTAAATCAACGCGATTGTATATTTCTAGATTATATATTTTTCTATTTATATTTTACAAACTAGATATTTTTTGTGATCGTAACAATACTTTGGAAGAACATTGTAATACATTACAATATAATATGTGATTAGTCTATAGAAAAATCGATCGTCTTGCTGCCGAACTCAAAATGTCACTGGTTCGTTATGTTGCTATCTTATTTAAACACGAATACGAAACTTCCTTTTAGAAATTAATTTTGATATATGTTTTTTGTCGCTTTCTTAGGAAGTTTATTTTACTTTGTAAATCAACGCGATTGTATTTTTATATTATACATTTTTCTATTAATATTTTTACAAACTAGATATTTTTTGTTTTAGTAAAAATATTTTGGACGTACATTGGGCTACATTACATTATAATATATGATTAGACTTTAATGGAAATAAAAAAACATACATGTTGAGTGAGCCACTCGCGATTTAGGAATTCTATTTTAAAACTTTGACATGTTTTTGGTTTAATTAGGTCACATGCACAAGTACCTTATATTTATGCGATTCTTATAATGTCTCAGGCCTTTTTTTTGTGTTTTAGAATCGGTTAAACAATTTACTTAATACAATATACAATTTATAGTTCAAGAAATTTAAAAGTTGGTTGCTTTTTCTTAAAATGGTAAAAAAGAACAAAGTTTTTCTCTTTTTGAATAATCTACTTGTGCTTGAAACAGAACCTAAAAATAGGACTTGAGTACATAAAATCTGTAAATAAATTACATCAGACGTAAAAGTCAGTCTTAACATCATATCCTTGGTTTCAGAAGAACAAATAACTGTTTAGGCACTTGGTTGTATCCCATTATGCAGCTAATATTAGTGACTGTTGCATATCTTCTGCCAATGTTTTAATTGTTCTATTTGCGTATGAATTGAAAAATGTAAATATTTAAAAATGCGTTTATTTCATTTTACAAAAAATAGGATGTATTTAAGTTAACTGAAGCGCAAACGTAATACACACACACACACACACACACACACGCACACACACACCACCTACACACACACACACACACACGCACACGCACACGCACACACACATACACACAGACATTCGCAGTCATATATATATATATATATATATATATATATATATATATATATATATATATATATATATATATATATATATAGTGTGTGTGTGTGTGTGTGTGTGTGTGTGTGTGTGTGTGTGTGTGTGTGTGTGTGGTGTGTGTGTGTGTGTGTGAGTGTGTGTGTGTGTGTGTGTGTGTGTGTGTGTGGTGTGTGGGTGTGTGTGTGAGTGTGTGTGTGTGTGTGTGTGTGTGTGTGTGTGTGTGTGTAACAAGAAAATGTTGAATCAGATATTTTCAATTTTAGAAAATGAGTTGTTTATTAGTTGGTTTTTAATGGTTATTAGATGATTGAATACACTAGTATATTCAGCTTTCTTTTCCTCTAATTTAAACTATGGGAAAAACGAAACGAAAAAAGTTATTTTTCGATTGTTCTGTTAATATATTTTTGTATACTATCTAGAACCTAAGTGTGTATGTTTTATTAACCACCCTAAGTATGTTATAAAAAATGAAACATAAGTGAATACTAAGGAAATGTGGTTATGGCCGCGTGAAAAAATGAACAATGAGGTCAAAACAGTATCCAGTTTAAAAACATTGTTGCCATGATTATAACAATGATTGACTTAAGCTTTAAGATAAATAAATAAATTATGCAAAAGACACCCAATCAAGAAACAAAAATTTAAAAAATTGTAAATTAAAATGAATAATTAGATACGCTGGGAATATAAGACGTGGTATTCGTCGAGAAACAAAGTTGACACATACTACCTATTTAAACCATGTACAGCAATGCTACATTATATTATATAATTTTCTTTGGACACACTCAAAGCTTTTCATGAGTAAATATATCATTATGATACAGCTTTATTAAGCTATTTGTTTGAAATCTTGTTGATGTATGTTTTTTTATACACAATTGTACATTGAGTAGTAATTTATCACGTTTGCTGCCGTAATGTTAACAAAATAACTATTAGTATGTACCAGCCGACTTACATATGCGTTGTACGGTCTCTATTCCTGGACCAACGTCCTACATATGCGCCGCTCGGGGTAGTTTAAATGACTGACGGCTATTGTTTGTTTTAAAACAGAATATGATTCTACGAAGGTGAAATCAGGCAGAGGGAGTAGGAGCTACCGCAGTCTTGGCGAATGGGACAACCACATCTTCCTGCGTTGGTGAACCTTGTTGCCAATTCGACGGTAAACTTCCGCTCGTCGCTCAGTTTCATTTTAGCTGTGGTGTATATGGTACTCAAATGCAAACATATTTTATCTTTGTTACAATATATTTATATTATCTGTATTTTTTAGATATGTCATGTAGCCTATGTTACATCTGTCCAGCATGACTATTCTAGACGAGTTAATTGGGCGTTTGTTGATACAAGCTTTTGTAGTGGCTCTTTCTGAGAACGCTCGATTTACGAAAGGGATTTTCGTGCTATAGACCGACCGGCTCATATTTGCGTCATCCCCCAAAACACGAAAAACAACAGACACAAACATATATTCAACAAAAATAGTTCTAGGGTTTTTATGTAGTATAATAACTTATTACAACAACATTACACTTCTGGTTTGTAACGAAGGTCGGACCCACATAATGCGGTCTGTGTGGAAAGATCGAATTCTTACCGCCATTTTGTAGAGAGAAACCAAACGACACATACATGTGCCGCTCGGTAGCGAACGTGTTATGGTTTCATACAAGAGTTATTATTACTACTTTTAGTTTGTGGCAATTTTTGTAAATTAAAAAAATAATGCTTCATAGGTTCCTTTACTAATAACTTTACCATTTAATTCGCGACTTGTACACCCATTTTTTTCCTAATTAATATTCTAAAAAGCAATAACTACTTAGACTATTCTAACTACTTCAACTGCCTTGGGTTAGGCGCTTATTCTTAAGGTTGAATCAAGCTGGAGAATAAAAGTACAGGCAAAACTATTTGGGTCTTCCTAGAATACTGTAGTACAATCGCACTATAAACTAAAACATATATAGCTTTTTTAAAATAGGTTTAATTCTTTAAATATTGCCAAAGAAATATTTTGTGTTATTATTAAATGTAATAAAAAAGAAAGAGCCTTAAGTAGGCCTAGAAACGAGAAGCTTTTTAATTCTCCTGAATTATAATAAAAATATTGAAAAGAACCCCAATACCACAAAAATAACAAAAAACTACAAATAAAACAAGTTACTTAAGATTAAACCCTTATGTAAATTTCGATGACCATGTCATCATCATCAGAGGGTCTTGTTACAAAATGCAGTCTAGCACACAAGAAGTTACAAACTAGAATGATACCAGTCATTGTCCGCGGTCGCTATATATATAGGCGTGAGGTGAGCTCCACCCCCTCTCCGCCCCACTCCGCCCAACTCCGCCCCTTCTCCGCCCCTCGCCGCCTCCTCGCCGCCCCTCGCCGCCCCCTCGCCTCCCCCTCGCCGCCTTCTCGACGCCCCTCGCCGCCCCCTCGCCGCCCCCTCGCCGCCCCTTCGCCGCCCCTTCGCCGCCCCCTCGGAGGGGAGCTGCAGTACCACAGTCATGAAGTAAGGGCGGAACTGCTGCAGTATAATATTGAGCAGCAACAAACTTATCACCTGTAACAAAACAATTGTTTGTCAGTGGATCCATGCTAACGGTAGATTATTAAGGATGAAAGAAAGATAATCGGTTAAAAAAGGAGCTGCTATACCACAGTCATGAAGTAAGGGCGGAACTGCTGCAGTATAATATTGAGCAGCCACAAACTTATCACCTGTAACAATACAATTGTTTGTCAGTGGATCCATGCTAACGGTAGATTATTAAGGATGAAAGCCAGATAATCGGTTAAAAAAGGAGCTGCTATACCACATTTATGAAGTAAGGGCGGAACTGCTGCAGTATAATATTGAGCAGCAGCAAACTTATCACCTGTAACAATACAATTGTTTGTCAGTGGATCCATGCTAACGGTAGATTATTAAGGATGAAAGCTAGATAATCGTTTAAAAAAGGAGCTGCTTTACCACAGTCATGAAGTAAGTGCGGAACTGCTGCAGTATAATATTGAGCAGCAGCAAACTTATCACCTGTAACAATACAATTGTTTGTCAGTGGATCCATGATAACGGTAGATTATTAAGGATGAAAGCCAGATAATCGGTTAAAAAAGGAGCTGCTATACCACAGTCATGAATTAAGGGCGGAACTGCTGCAGTATAATATTGAGCAGCAGCAAACTTATCACCTGTAACAATACAATTGTTTGTCAGTGGATCCATGCTAACGGTATATTATTAAGGATGAAAGCCAGATAATCGGTTAAAAAAGGAGCTGCTATACCACAGTCATGAAGTAGCAACGAGAGGCTTTTAATGCACCTGAATTAATTAGGTTGGAGGTAAATTGTGTGTAACTACTCTAAGTGGCTTTTATATTGTAATAGCATCGAACTAAAATTGGCTTATGTAGTTTAAATATTAGAAAATATAAAACCTTACTCATCATGAAATGCGAGTTACATTTACATTTTATGTTTTTATTGAAACACGTCAAATCTCAACTTTTAGTAGTTCCATGTATAAAGAAGTTTTTATAAGCTACAATGTTACAAATATATTTAATAGGGGGATTTTTAATGTTCAAGAAATGTTTTGTGATGAAATATTTATTTAAAACTGATGTGAGTTACCTTATGTAACAATTTTATTTAAATCTGTCCATTGTTCATAAATGTATGAACCATTACTGCTCTTATACATCAGAATAAAACTGTTATAATTAACTAACCCAACTAACCCATATATCTGACGAGAAACTCGTTGGCGTTAGTTTCCGTGCACCACCTGGCATTCAACTCAATTGTGATCCATATGACATAGTTACTTACAAATCAAAGTTACGATACTGCACTATGTAGTGAATGGAACAGAGGATATACTGTAGGAAAGGGCAGGCTTTAATTTTCCTAGCTTGGATACGATTTTCTTATTTAAGGCAGGTTTACATACAAGCAGAATACGTTTTTGAACATTCGCAGTAGCTATTAAAGACTGAAAAACACTATGCTAGATAGTAGGGCCTTTAAAGGGCCTGATAGATATACGGTTAGTAAAATAAAATATAGAGTTTTAATCAAATTCAACCATAGAGACAAATAACTTGAACATTCTTAATAGTTGTATAAAAATTAACGTAAAATATAATCAGAACCAGAAGGGGTTTCAAATGGATAATATTTTTGTAAGATGTATAACAACCTATCAATGAAATGACTTTATTATTGATCATGTTTTAATTATTGGAACAAATATTTTGACAGACATTTGCAACACCCTAATTTATCAAGGCATCCTTTCTGCCCCCCTCCTCATTTTGGAGTTTATTATTGAAGGCCGAAATGGATTTAGTTGGAAGAGGAGAAATTACTTGCGGCAGGCTACCCGCATTACACTTTCCTCGCAAGAGAAATTACCGACTTTAGTAAGGGTTTGATAATAAAAAATATTCTTTATTACAATGTTGAAACAAGCCCTGATTTGTCTTGGGTAACTGCTACAAAATGTTTCTTTTAATTTTAAAAATTAATTTCAGACACATTTTCTATTCTTAAGGTTTAAAATTAAAGGCATATTTTCTTTGTGTTTGTTAGGCGTTTGTTAAAACACGGTTTATTAACAGATCTTCTTTGAATTTATATTACAAAAAGGCATTTCCAGTTCTTTTGTCTTTAAATATAGAATTTACATTAAGAAATTCCATTTAGTTCTCATTTCAAAATTAAAAAAAAACCTCGTATAGGCTATATATATTATATATATATATATATATATATATATATATATATATATATATATATATAAATTATGTTGTACTTTCATTTTGAAAACCATTAGACCTAAAGTATGCTTTAATTACAATGTATTACTGTCGTATAATATGGTTATAAAGGGTTAAAACTGTAGTGTACTGTTTTCCAAATGCTTGTAACTAAACGACTCCTGTAGCTATGTGGGTGGCGTTGCATTTATGAGATATCCTTCAACGTGTAATTTACGTCATTTAGCCTACGTAATTTAAAAACGAAAAAATGTATCTGTGATCATTATTGTTACATGGGAATATATTACATGTGTTTGATAACAATACTTTCGGAGGACCAATAATTATTATAATTATATAAATTAATAGTTTGTACTTACGTGCACAAAGGAATACACACTTATCACACTCGCGTATTAAATAAGCGATTTCTGGCCAGAAAACCTGTTCGTATTCCCCGCACTGGTCACATTCGGTTTGAAAATTAATAAAATAGTAGCATTCACGTATACTAGTACCTAAGGTACGGAGATTGAAAAGTATAATAATATACTAGACCGTAGGGGTATCGGTCTACACTCCGGAAAGGTCTAACTTGCTCAGCCTTTCAAACGGCAGAACAAACCTTATCACAGGTGAGCTTTGTCTGACTTTGGCGGCGGGTATAAAATAAAAGAAATGAGTCTATATTAATTTTAAATACGTAACATACTGGGGGCCTTGAATCCTTCTAGGATTCAAAGAGAACTAACACAAATATAATATCTTGAGAGTTTATAAAAATAAAAAGTTCATAAAGGAAAATAAAAATATCTCTTTTACGAAAATTGAGCGCACTATGGCGCAAGTTCATTATGAGCGTAGAGGTAGAGGGAAAACCTTGTGATCGGGTCTTCTCAAGGTTCCCTGCTTTATCTTCAAATGAACCACTCTTACTACACCATCCTTTCCTGGAGAAACACTACTTATCCTAGCCAGAGGCCATGCGAGAGGTGGTGCAGGTTGATGCACTAACGAGGTCGCCGACGCGCAGGTTGACAGTTGGCACGTTCCACTTCCCCCGTTGCTGAAGAGTATGGATATATTCTAGATGCCATCTCTTCCAAATACGCTGGTGAAAGGCCTTGATTAGCTGCCAGTGCTTGAGTCGGTTGGCAGGAACGTTGAAAAGATCCTCGTCTGGAACTGAAACCAATGAAGATCCTATTAAGAAGTGACCCGGGGTGAGTGCATTGAGGTCTGAGGCGTCGCTTGACAGAGGTGTGAGAGGTCTCGAAATCAAAATAGCCTCTTCTTGAGTGGTGAGAGTGGAAAATTCACATAGAGTTAAAATATGTTCACCGATGACACGTCGGAGGTGATGTTTTGCACTCTTGATTGCTGCTTCCCAAAGACCACCTTGATGAGGAGCTGCAGGCGGGTTGAAATGAAAGTTGATATTATGTTGTAATGAGAATTCAGCAAGGGGGTTCGGCCTGAAGAGATGATGAGATTTTGTAAAGCATTATTCGCTCCAACGAAATTCGTTCCACAGTCAGAATAAATATTTGTGCAAAGACCGCGTCTAGACACAAATCGGGTGAGAGCGGCAATAAACCCATCTGTCGACAGGTCCGATACTACTTCAATGTGTACAGCCTTAGTCACAAAGCAAGCAGAGATACAAATATATGCTTTGGTCAAGCGAATCGAGTGCAAATTGTGCATTTTGATGTTAAAAGGACCTCCGTAGTCAATTCTGGCGTTGAGAAACGGACGAGAAGGAGTTAATCTTGCTTTTGGTAAATCACCCATGAGCGGAGATTTATTGTGAGGCTTGTGTCGAAAACATACAACACATTGAAAAATGCGAGAGCGTGTTACACTTCGGGCCGAGAGTATCCACACATCCTGTGCAAGAAGTGATTGAGTCAATTGAGTGCCCGAGTGTAAGTATATTCGATGATAAAAATCAATAACAATGTTGATGACATGATGTCGTTTGGGCAAAATCACAGGTTGTTGCACATCCGTAGGAAGTTTTAAAGCGTTGAGACGTCCTCCCACTCGTAGGATATCATCCGTGTCGAGAAAAGGAGAGAGTCGGCGGAGTTGTGACGAGGCAGGTGTAGTTGGATCCTTCTTCATGGCACCGATGTAGTCTCTGAACGCTGATTCTTGAACCATCTTCAAAATTGCCAGTCTTGACGCTCTCATTTCCAGAGTGTTGAGAGGACCATCGAGCTTTCTTGAATGACGAGCGTTATGAGTAAATCGCAAAATATAAGCCATCACACGCTGGAGTCGGCTAAAGTGAGAAGACAAAGTGAGGAGCTCCCATTCATGAGGAGCAGTTGATATGAGAGATATAGGTGAAATGGGTTTCTCTTCTCCTGTGTCAGTAAGTTTTGCAGGCATAAAATGAGATACAGGCCAGTTATCATTAGATTTTTGTAGCCAAAAGGGGTCGTACCACCATAATGAGTGCTGTGGTAAATCTTTAGGAAGTAACCCACGCGACGCGCAATCAGCAGGATTATCTTCACTCGCTACGTGTCTCCAGTAATGAGAAGGCACTAATTCTTGTATCTGACCTACCCGGTTGGCGACAAACGTCTTCAATCGATGAAGAGGTGCTTGTAACCATGTCAGTGTTACTGTAGAATCACACCATAGAAATACAGAAGAAAATTCCACCATTTTCAAAAAGAGAGATAACATATCCCACTAGTTGGGCGAGTAAATTAGCTGCACTTAGCTCTAATCGAGGTACCGTGAGCCTTTTCAGAGGGGCTTCGAGTCTTCGATAATACTTGCCGAATTAACACAGAGTCGTCACTAAGTTGGCATCTCAAGTAAACGACGGCGGCATAACCATTCTCAAAAGCATCTGAGAAACCGTGTAACTCAACGTTTCTCAAGTGTGTTATTCGTAATGCACGAGGAATTACAATTTCTCGTAGAGTATTAGCCGAGTCTGTAAAGGTTTGCCATAATTTCAATTGTTCAGATGAAAGTGGTTCATCCCAGTTTAATCCTTTGATCCAGAGTAGTTGCATACAACGTTTGGCCCACATAACTATGGATGAGAGAAAGCCACAAGGGTCGTAAATCTTGGCAATGATACCGAGAATTTGACGTTTAGTCCTGGAATTGTGAGGAAAATTCAAATTATAGGTAAACGTATCGGTAGAGGGTGACCAGTGAAGACCTAATATAGTGAAATGTGGTTGTTTACTGCCTTGATGGAATACAGGGATCTCAAAATGAGCATCAGGAAGATCTTGCAGCAGTTGACTGGAGTTAGATGGCCATTTGGGTAGTTCAAAGCCTCCGCGAGAACGGAGCGAGATGAGTTGCTTACGGAGGCTCAAACCCTTTTCTTCAGAGTCAGCTCCAGAGATGATGTCATCTACGAACGTCTGCGTGCGTAGAATATTTGCAGCTTCAGGATAGGAGTCACCTTCGTCTGCAGCGAGCTGATGTAAGGTTCTAATGGCAAGATACGGTGAACAATTCACTCCGTAAGTCACTGTCGTGAGCTTGTAGATTAAAGAGGGCTGATCTGGACTTTCACGCCATAAGATCATCTGATAGCACTGGTCATCAGGCTGCATTTTTACCTGTCTATACATTTGACGAATGTCACAAGGAAAAACAACGTTACGAATCCGAAAATTTAGTAATAAATCACAAATATTCGTTTGCATCTTTTTGCCTGTTAATAAAATATTATTAAGAGAAATACCATTAGAGGTTTCAGAACTAGCATCAAATACAGTACGTAAACGAGTTGTGCTGCTAGACTCCTTTAAAACACCATGGTGAGGAAGGAAGTAATGAGGTACAGTTAGATCAGTATTATGAGCGTATATCATGTGACCAGAGGCTAAGTAGTCAGCCATAAAATCAGTATATAGGGATCGAAATTGAGGTTGAGCACTAAATTTCTTCTCTAGAGAGTGCATTTTGTTTTCTGCATTTAACCGAGATTGACCCAGAGGAGGATGATTAGTCTTGAATGGTAGTCGGACGCAATATCGGCCACATTGGTCCCGAGTATGAGTGGCGAGAAAGTGATCTTCACATAATGTATCTTCTTGAGAAAGCTTAGACACAGCAGGCAGTTATTCTCTTGCCAAAACCTTTGTAGTGAGTAGTGAAGGTCAATGTCGTTGACAACTAGAAGTGTAGTTGATAATTGAGAGCTGGAGTTACTATGAAGTTCACTGCCAGATAGACATGGTGCGTTACCCATTACTAAAAAGCTAAAGTGTGTGCCTATTAGCATGGGTAAACCAGGTCCGAGGTTATAAGCTTCTTGAGTAAGTATGAGTGGAAATAAAGCACCACCAAGAAGAACGTCTATGCCTCCTGGCAAGTGAAACATAGGGTCTGCAAAAACATAAGGACGAACCTTGGAAAGAACGTCAGAGCCTACTTGTGTGCTTGGTAGGTTAACACATATTTTTTCCAATATTAAAAATCTTTCATTAATTGAAATAGCCTTGCCCCCAAGAGTTTCAACAGCAACTGAGGTGAGACCTTTTGAGCGTAAGGGTACCTGAGACAATCCTACCACATTATGAGTGTCTTAGTACGAGGAGCACACAATAATTGAGCAGCACGCTCGGTGAGAAAACAAGATTGACTGCCAGAGTCAACAAGAGCATGAAATACATGAGCAATACCGTTAGACGAGGTAAGCTTAACAAGTAGAGTGCCTAAGAGAACAGTATTAGCGTTGTGGGACGTATTCTGCTTTTCTTGACAGGTCATAGTGATTGGAGAAGGGGTTATTTCCTGTTGAAGTGTCGGAGAGTCTTGACGTGAAGTTTGAGGTGTGGTCCGTTGCAGCGTAGAGTAATTTTCAAAATGTAATAATGTATGATGATTTTTGTGGTATTTGTAGCAACTAAACTTTGACCTACAGTCGTTAAGATGGTGAGTACCTAAGCATGAGGTACAACGCCCCTTTTCCTTTACAATTTTGAGATGGGATTTGGCGTCCTGACTCTTGAAGTCCGGACACGAATATACCTTATGGTCAATTTTATTGCATATAAAGCATGGATGAGGTTTAACTTTAATGGAGGAGCCTTCTCCATAATTGTAGGACATCAGTGATACCTTTTGTTTAAAGTATTTGTTTTGGGAATCAGAGGGGGTGCGTTATCCAGACGAGGAGGGTTTTGAGGTGAAAGGAGAATTAAGATTGGCATCTTCAACTTCATTACATTCTTTACTTAAAAACTTAATAATTTCCGCTGCATCAGGTATTGTAGTGGAGTCAACTCTCTCTTGAGTAACACTTGATGAACGGAAGTTTCCAAAACGGTTCCTAAGTTCACTATCCATTTTTCGAGTGATATCTTTCTTTTAATAAGTCATTGGCCACTTTATAGTTAGCGTCAGAAATAGGGAGAGATTTAATTAAATTTAGCGGTTCTCCGGAGATAACGTTCAATAAATATTGAAGTTTAGAAACTGCTGGTAACGATGCATGTTCATGAATGCTAGCGTTAAATATATTAATGAATGGCATCCATTGGAGAAATTCACCATCGAAATGCTTGAGTTCAAGCTTAGGCAGTCGTATATGTAGCTGAGGAGTAACTATTTCACATTTAGGCCTTGTTGATGATATCTTACTTTCTATCGAATATACGGTAGAATTAACATAATCGACTAACTCGTTGATGCTGCTAAGAAGAGCGTAGTTGAGTTGAAAATTCGGATTAGCCTGTATTTCTAGTTCATGATAAATGTCTAAAATATCAGAAAATTCTTCACGAAGCCTAATTATAGATTTAGCGCGCACCAACTATTTTTGCAGGATTTACTTAACAGATGTTTTTTTTTTTGTTAGATCAAAAATCTCTTGAATTTGACTAAATATATTGTCTTTCTTTGATTTAATAACTGCCAAAGATTTTGCCATGATTAAATGATGGTTTTATGGTAGAAGATGAGATAACTGCTTTAATTTTTAAATTACAAAATGTTTTAAATAGATTAGGCCTATGAGCGTATATGTTTAACGGAGAAATAATAAGCCTAAGTAAACAACAAATCAACGTAGGCTCAATAAGATAACCTTCTATAAACAACTGAAATCACTTTTCATAAACTTTTACAATTAATTTAAATCAACATATTAATGCACGCCAAAACCAAACAAAGATGAGAGAGGTATCAGCTGTTTCATATACTGCGGCATGAACTAGTTTTCCAACTGTGTTTGCATGCACAGACAAAGTTTGAAACAACTTGTAGAAATTGTAGAATGAACACATATAATGAATTGTATTCTTTTTTTTGTATATAGGTCTTAAGGCTTAAGATCCGGCCCTTGGGACCAAATTTGATTGATAACAATACTTTCGGAGGACCAATAATTATTATAATTATATAAATTAATAGTTTGTACTTACGTGCACCATGGAATACACACTTATCACACTCGCGTATTAAATAAGCGATTTCTGGCCAGAAAACTTGTTCGTATTCCCCGCACTGGTCACATTCGGTTTAAAAATTAATAAAATAGTAGCATTCACGTATACTAGTACCTAAGGTACGGAGATTGAAAAGTATAATAATATACCAGAACGTAGGGGTATCGGTCTACACTCCGGAAAGATCTAACTTGCTCTGCCGTTCAAACGGCAGAACAAACCTTATCACAGGTGAGCTTTGTCTGACTTTGGCGGCGGGTTTAAAATAAAAGAAATGAGTCTATATTAATTTTAAATACGTAACAACATGTCTTAATTATCTATTTCTATATATATTGCTATATATATTGCAATAAAAATTGCCTTGTAAAATAAATATCTTTACAATTCTATGAGGTACCAAATTTATTACCCTGTAACTTAGTTAAAATTCACCAGAATAGATTTTATTTGAGATGCACTAGAAGTAAGTTCTAGTACCTTTTGTAAGTGCCTGACCTAGTCTGCGCAGAAATCAAGTAGATCATATAGCCTATGATAGGCTAATTAGCGTTGGTTAAATACAAATAAAAGATGTGTATAACTACCCAATCGCATTACGAAAGCAATGCTAATGTTGTGATATCATTGGCGTAGATGAAACAATGCAATCATATTCAAATAAATATTGCAATTGATCGTTCAAAATATATTGACTAATTGCTTTGATCTCATGAAATATTCCCGTAGGTCAAGGTAAAATAAATATACAAGTAGTGGAATATACTTGTAAAATGGAAAAAAGTACTGATTCATTCAAATAATTTTAATATTAAACCTTAGACAGTTTTGTGACATCATAGAAACCCATAAACAGAATAGGCTTATTATGATTTCTTAATTAAGTTTTGTTACCTAATATTTGAGCAAATATATTTTGAAATCAATATTTGTTGGTATAACCCATTTATTTATAAAAAGGAATATTCAGAAAATAATTTTTCACAGTTCTTCTACAAACTTGAGGTAGATATTTAATAGGCTATGGATATATTTGTAATACGTGGAGAAAAAAATGGGGCGGAGTAAATGTAATAAATTACAGAGAATCGCATTTCCAATTCACTGAAATCAGATTGGAATTCATCCGGACTGTCCAATTGTGTCATTTACTGACTGAGCCCCTAATGTTTCTATCCAAATATTACAAATATATTAATAGCCACTAACAATTCTCCCTCAAAATTGTAGAAGGGTCAAGAAATATTATTTTATACCCTTTACTCTGTTTTAAAAACGTTGTATAGGTTTATATATTTTATTTGTATATATTAAATACTTTTATGCGTTTTAATTTAATATTTGTTTACGTGACTTTATTAAAGAGAAAATTATTTCTTGTGAAACAAATAACACCTCTTAAATTTAATAAACTTTAAATATTTTAAATATTTATTTGGGATTCAGGGGATTTGTTTATTTTATAAAACTATGATTTATTTTGTTGATCACTGTTTTAAGTTAAAATAATATACTTCGTATATTCTACTAATTTTTGTTTTTCCAGAAATTTAAAAGCAAAGCGTAAGGCCACTGGCCTTGGCATTCCAGACAGGAAAGACGCCATGCACTCGTTATATATTTAATTAATTTCAAACAGATACCTTAAACTTTCTTTAAAACATTTTAAATTTCAATTATAAGTAAAATGATTAGTTTATTACTAATTTTATTTGTAAGTCTTAGGATTGATTACTTACGTGAGTTTTTCGTTTATACTTGAGGCTTCTATAAAATCGTTAAATGTTATCAAATTTTATTTTAAAATACAAATTCATAGACATATGAGTTATTCTATTCTCATCGTACTAATATCACTTAATAACGTCGAGTAAACAAATGAACGTTTTCCAAATAGTAATATGATTTTAGAAGCTTTAGAAACTTTGCTAAAAACGTTTCTGTATATACCATCTAAATACCTTTTTCGAATTTCATTTTTACTTATTTGTATACATTATATTTATATATATTATAAACTATTGTTACTTAAACTGAAACTAGACCACTGTAACAAACTTTAATAATAAACGAATAGAGTTATTAGAAAGTTGTAAATAAATAAAATACAATACTTTGGTATAAGGATGTTACATCAAATATTTTAACATGCAAAATGTATATTACAATTATTTATAATATAACACGGCCCATTGTGTTCTTGTAAAAAGCCCATAATTATAAAAAAAGAAATCATTCCCGTTCATAATATCGAAATATATAATTTACGATGGTATTGTGTATTGAGATACTACAGATAAAAAAAAGTAATTTACCACAATACCCCAGAATATCCCATTCCAAGCCTTATGTAACGTTTTCTTCAGGCCTGTGCACAACTTCACAGACCTATCTCACACATAACTGTTAGAATAAAGTATTAGAAGAGCTAAAATATTCTGACAGGATTAAATAAAATAAAGCAACATTTTTATTGTCAGAATCATTCATAAAAATTCTTGCCGAGATTTCTGCAATCACGCGCGTGTCCATACAGTTTTACCCGTGATAACAGGAATAATATACTTATCATGATATATTTAAATACAGATAGGGCTGTATCAGATACTATGATATGGATGTATTTGTAATATGTATGATCGAACTAACCTATAAGCAAACAAGCGCTATTGAAGTGCATCTCATAGTGACATGTAAACCCTTATAGAACTCTGCTGTGGGCTAGGTTTACGGCGAAATCTTCAGATGTTGATATTAGTCTTCTGACAAAACCCCCGATAGAGAGGGAATTAATAATAATAAATTTAAAAAGTGTATAAATGAAATTATTTAAAAAGGTTAAAACTAAATTTAAGTGTTATAAAACGTCAAAATATTGACAAATATTGATCCAATTAACAATAGAAGTAATACGATAAGGTAAATAGGTTTTGATTGTTGAAGACATATAGAGACTAATGCTTAAAACAATTTTTCATTTAAATTTGACACTTTAACCTAATTTTAACTTTTAATTAGACCTTAAATTAAAATTATTAATGCAGTCAGAGATTAGGACTGGGTCTTATGCTTACGTCACACTCCACAGCCACCAAATCTCACGGAAAACTAAAGTTATAGAGTCAAATATTGTCAGAATCCTCTGTTTAGTACTTATGCTCGTATCAAATTAATATATTTAGCAATGAAACCATATATATCTAATCGTATTATTTCGTATATTATTTTAATGCTTAATAACAAACAGGCTTAAGCCTTAATGTTTAGATTTATTTGTTCGTTTTTAATCACTATTTATTACATCCTATCGCTTCGTAAGCAGCGATAAACTTAATGCGTGATAAACATGCTATATTTATTTTTAGCTTTTAAAAACTATGTCATTGGTTGTGAGTTTTTGTAGTTTTTTTAAAAAATATATATATTATTCACATAGCGGGGCCGAATTGTATTTAAGAATAAGGTGAAAAGGCCATATGTAGCTAGCTAATGGCACATTTACCGGCAATAAAGTAAATTATAACCACACTGTTCCAAATGCACTGAAATTTTCAAATATGAACTAAAATTTAGAAGGCAAATATTGCCAAACAAGTTTTTTTAGTAATAGGCTCCACATATTAGCCTAGTGCTGTTCCAAAAATAAAAACCAATTTACCAAACGTAAACGAAAATACATTGTAAATACTGTATTAGAATTAGTTATGCACAGATTTTTGAGAAAGTAAATTAATTTATTATCTTTTACAATAATTTTAAATAAATTAGTAAATAACCTAATCAATATCATTCCAGGCACAGTTAAAGTGTCAACCGGGAGTAAGGTGCAAATTTCATTTAGCATATTCCACTCATAAATTTTAAATCGGGTAAGTCTATGAGCTATCATTCTTTTGAGTTATTAAATTTAGGAGAAGGTAAACCCATACATTCGTAGAATAAAAACATTCATATAATGGATTTAGTAACATACTATTACTTTTCCCCTTTTTATTCTTTCTTTTCTTAGATAGTTTTTGTCAATAAAATTGAAACCACATGAATATACTTCAATTTAAATAGCAAGAATACTCTATGAGAGCACTTTAATAATTATTAAAATACGTTGTACAGTCTTAAAACTAGTAGTAAACATATTTTATTCTATTTTCAGTATAAGTGAAAACAACAGTCATAGGTTATAAGGGTTTATCTTAGTTATAAATAAAAAACAAATAAATAAAAAAACGTCCTTATCATGGAACTAAAAATTAAACATAAATGGATTACGTAAAAATAGCCAAAAATCATATAAGTAAGAAATTTTACTATCTATAAGTTTTTTTATTTCTAAGTATAAAAACTATTTGAATGCTATTTATGCATAGAATACTTCAGAAAAATTTTAGTTGTCATAATGTTAGCGATTTAAAAAAAAAAACATGATAAGTAGCAGACACTCGTTTGAGAGCTGTTGTGCTTAAGGTAAGCGATGTATTAACTCAATATCATTGTTATACCTGTGTTTTCAGTACTGGGGCATCGTATCCGACCCTTACACACATATATATACGAACAAAATATCTCAGATTTGAGCGAAACTTTCAAGAATAACACAAGCAAAGAACATGCTGCACAACGTTCATAATATAGTCTCAAAAAAATGACTTTAATGTTTACATGTTTTGAACTATTCAGTGACGTGTTAACGCTCATGACGGTAACCACTAATGAGGACAGCTGGGCTGTAGAAACATGTATGAAATCGAAGTATTTTTAAAAAAAAAACGTTGCTATATTTTGCAGTTTATAAAAAGAACGTTTATTATACTTTGTAGGAACCTATCATAGTTGGGATTTATAGTTTAATATACAATACCCCATTATGTGTCATATTCAAGAGAGATTTAGCGAGAAAGGTGAAAACAAACGAATTTATTAGAATGTGCGCCTTCGTGATTACGTACGAAGGAATGAATATTGAATGTAGCCCCCGTAATATCCTGCGGTATGCGAAGATATTTTCCAATTTAAAAGACGTATATAGGTGTTTTTTCAGACTAAATATATTGGAAAAGCTAATTTTTTTAAAAAGTAAATTAGGTTTTAGTCATATGTAATAATATAATTTTATTCAATTTGACCTTAAATAAATAAAGTATTCTCTATAGACAAAAAAAAATAGCTTAGAGTTTAAAGAATTGCAAGATAGAATCAAACATGTTTTTTAAAGTAACTTTTATATATATATATATATATATATATATATATATATATATATATATATATAATATTTTAATAAACGTTGAGTACATATTTAAGACTGGCCTTAATTGCAAGATTAGTATTCAGGCCAGACGTTCTCATAAACAATAGTAAATTCCAACCATGGAGACATTTATTACTAACGACTACCGTATTTGTATAGTCTAAAGTGAAATATTTATAGAAGGAAATAGAATAGGTTTGTGTAAGATTTACAACTAATTCAAATAATGCTTGCCTTAGAAATATTTTACACTTATTAAGTGAATTAATATACCTTTAGAGTTTAGTTGAGTTGTGGTTCCGTCCTATTTGTACGAAAAAGGAAGAGCAGAAGAAAATGGTACGACTAAATAGAGTCTATTAGTAAAATGTCTAGTACAGGATGTTTCAAAATGACTATCGCCTCCTTAAAGATTTGTAGCATTTATTCAATGTGATATGTATGTATATATATATATATATATATACAAATATGTATAGGAATAGGACTCTCGCCTCCATAGATGTTATTCTTAAGTGTAGAGAACACAATGCAAAAATAATGATCTACTAATACTTAAGATTTTACAACAACAATGGCGTAGTTCAGTTCGCTCGTGTTATTTCAGTCTACCCGCTCGCTGTTATAAGTAATCGAGGATGCACACGTATCGTCTGAAGTTATTTTCAGAGAAATTATCCACTCCCCTCTTAAAACCATCTATTCCCTTAAGTTTAAGAATCATTAATGGTGATCGTGTTTTACTTTTTAATGATCGCATGGAAAAAAGAATAATGTATACCAATATATGCTGTATTTTACTTCAGCTATTTTCTTTTGATAATTTTCTACTTTTCTGGTAGAATTTATATTCTAATTTAGAGTATCATAATTACCTTACTAATGCTGTACATTCCCAGCATTTCTACACTACTTGTTGACGCGTTTCAGAGGACCTCCATCAGTCAGAACTTTTCAGGAACCTATTTTATTTCAGCTATATTAATAAAACTGCCCCAGGTTTATAGATATCGTTGTTTAAATGTTAAAAAATTAAGCAAGTAAGTATTTCTATATGAAAACTTGATGGTATTTATTATAAATTAAAATAAACGAAAATACAAAATAATAATAATGTAGGAAAAAAGTATAGCAATAATATACAAGCACAGTTTGAAAGCACTGGTAAGCAGGTTGTACGATTAGAGGTTGTGAACTTGTTTGAAAAGCATTGTGACGTGGGTTATTTATTATAAACCGTCCTGAGATCCATTTTTCATGCGATGTCGACCAGGGTAGCAAGAAAGCATTACCGTGTTTGCCGTTGTAATACTGTTACAATTACTCTGATAAAACATTTGTAATTCTGACAACGTTCGTTATTAATTTCTTCAACACAAATTCGAGTAAAATAATGTTGCCGGTCAGATTACAAAATATACATATGGAACTAGTTCATACTGTACATGAAGGCAAGTACTTTATTAGTACTTTGAAACTGAAACATTTTCAATTTTCAATATTTCCGTTATTCATGTGTAACCAACAAATATTTAAAAAAGTTAAAACAAATTTAAAATAAACAGATTCGTTTGTTGTGATGTAGTAAAGAATTGTTGTTAGAATGTTTTACATGAAACATTCTTAAAACTAAACAAATAATTCACGTTTACATATAAGTAAACTGTTGAAACTACTTTTTTTGATTTGCAAAAATTATTAAATTGTTTATGTGGTATAACAAGAAGAACTAAAATATGTTTTGACTAATTCTTAGTCGATTAAAAGTCTTCGCCTTTTTATAGTTCGTCCAGAACAAGAAGAATGTTCATGGAGAGGAAGATGACGTTATAAGGGGGAATCTCAGATAGCGATGACGTAATCACCCTCTGGCAAACACCAGATATTAAAAGGCAACGAAACGTTTATTTCGTTACCTTAAAACAAACATGAAAATACACGACTCCGTCAAAAAGTTACTAGAGTTTTGTAAAAGTTATTAGTGGTGAAAACACACAGCTCATTCGTGCACATTAAATTCAAATTATTAATATAGGAAATGTTTTTAAAAGTAGTTAAATCTACCTATTCAAATTAATTGTCTAATATTATTAAACGACCAATAATTGTACATGTGTAAATGTTTTCTTGAAAACTAATTGAAAAGATTTTCCCCAAAATTGGTATGTAGGTGGTTTTGAACCTTAGAAAGCCAATGAGCTAAATCAAAAATCTCTAAAAGCTCGTCATAATCAGTCTTCAAAAAAAAAAAAAAAACTATATATATATATATATATATATATATATATATTGTTTTTCTCTGAAATCATTTGAAATATTTTCACAAAATTTTGTATGTGGTGAAAAATTGTCATCATCAGTTTTCGAAAAGTTATATATATATATGCAAATATATATATATATAGTAATTAATATATATATATATATAGTATATATATATAATATATATATATAATAATATATATTAATATATATATATATATATATATTATAGTAATTAATATATATATATATATAGTTATATATAGTATAACTCTATTTATATAGTTATATATATATATATATATATATATATATATATATATAGGTCTATATATTTGTAAAACATTTCTCGGAGACTACTCTAAGAATTTTCACTAAAATTGATATATAGGGGGTTAACTTCAGTACTATAATGGACTAAGGGATGTTTTTCTGAAAATTTGATATCAAGTTTTCGAGAATTATTACGAAGTATTTCCTGGGAAGTTCATATTTCCAGAATTACAATAGACTCAAGCAAGAGTCAACTTGGATGTACTATGCAAATACATCAGTTCCCTGCATTTTCCATGACAAACCATAAGTCACAGAGGAAAGAATTTAATTAAGTTTCGACAAAGAAACTCCATTTTAATGTACAGGGTGCTGCTCTATGTGCCATTCACTAGAATTAAAAAAAGTCGCTTTAAAATTTTTTTGCGAAATAATAATATACTTCATACGCGAAACACGACGTTTGATATGCCGGACTCAATCGGGGTATGATCCGATCGTAGTTAGGTTTCCTAGTATAAAACTTCAGTAAATATATAACTTATAGTTGGCTGGTTTCTGCCATTATGGTTATTCTATGGTTGCCTTCAATATACATTTTATTGTCTGTAATTTAATTACATACTGAAATACATTAGGCAATGTTTTAAATTTTACTTTGTTTATTACATCATATGTAAATATTGATGCTTATTTGGGAGACTCCAACTGTAAACTGAATGGCACTGAGTAGGAGTGCAGCAGTAAGACGAGGAAGGGTGTAGGATTCATCAGGTAAAATTATTGTAACAGAGAAAAAAACGTAATCTATGGTAGAATCAATCACTGAAGGACCACCAAACAATTTCAATTAGGTTACAGTTGGAATCACCTCCCCTCCCCGCGTCGGCTTCTTAAGGGAGGAATACTCACTTCTTACTTAGACGGCCCTCACCGATTAAATAAAACTAACTAGACGGCTATTCACAACAGATAGAAAATCGAATACAACAATAGAATTAGACGTTTCTATGGGTTTGGTTAAATGTTATATTGTGGTTACTTATTGTCGAAGAAAGTTTAATAATTTAATTACATTTTAATTTAAATGCTTTTTTTACCAATGATTAATTAATAAACTTTGATCGGTCCCTTGTTGTGAGTACTTTGATCGGCCAAAAATTGTGAGTACACATGTACACCGGAAGATTTTTACCTAACGATCGTTGGTCAGGTCCATTCCTGAATTTGGTCTGCCAAAACGAGATTTTCGAACGGTGAGCGCCACTCTCTGGATGCTTATACTTGGATCAAATCTGCAACTATTTGGCCAACGACAAACAAAGATTCGTTAAAGGCGTTTGTGCGATCCATTAGCGTTTTGATGTCAACTTGCATTTACCCACGTGGTATCGTGGTAGCTGCTGAACGTCCGGAAACCGTAATTTGGGCTTTGGAGTATGGGGGTCCCAAGAGGTACTGTTCGTTTTCTCTTAGAAAGCTGCAGCTACTTCTGGAGTTCAATAGTGCTAAAAATATAGTACCGTGGGAGGATCTTAATTTGAGCAGGTCTTTACCCATCAGCACTGTAGAATCACTACGGCCCTCGGAGTCCATACTGCAGGTTGAGGGTCATCTGTGGAGCGGTTGTATTACAGTACGTTGTTTAGCAGCAAGAGTGCTGGTGGTCCAAAGCTTTGTTGGTTATTGTTAGGCACCGCAGAAGAGGCATTACGTGTGGGCATCGTGATAAGGATTGCGTACGTTAGAGGTGGAGACACGACGATTGCTCTTACCTTAATAGTATATCTAATATACTTAAACTACTAACAATTGTATATATGTAAATATGTATATTTGTCAATTTTTTCTCGGAATCTATTCTAAGAGTTTTCCAAAAATTTGTTATATAGGGAGTTTCTAACCTCAGGAGTCTAATAAACTAAGTCAAAATTTGCTAAAAAAACGTCTTCATAAGTTTTCGAAAAATTTATTTTGTTGGTATCGACTTAATATCCTCCGTTTTTATGCACAGGTTACTATATGCGTCATTCTCTAGGATTAGGAGAAAGAATAGCTTAAAATTGTGAAATAATCCACGTTATACGTTAAACATAATATTTCTGTAATAAGTTATTATAAGCGATATTTTGACTATATTGGAGGAATTTTATTTTGAAGTTCACACAGATCGGTTTTAGTATACTCAAGTTATTCGCTGTATTGCAAATGCTCGCGACTATAAAAAGGTACAACTTTAGTTACAACTTTAACACGACATCAAGTTTAAGTAAATATTCCAGTGGGTATATTTACCGAATAAATTATTTATGAAATATAACGTTGGTATGTAAAGCAATTCAAACTAGTTTTACACAAATTTAATTTGACCAGAGCTTTAGTAGTATTCGTACAAACTTTAAGACCTAATGGTGCCGTAGAAGGTTTAGTTAAATAATCTTTCTGCTCCTAACGTAATTCTAATGATCTTATTTTGACATCGGTTGAACCCGAGTACGCTGTAAAATTATCTTTATTTTACACTTATATACGAGATACGTTCGGGTTGCGTACGGGTATTTCTACCACTTATTCAATTATTTTAAATTACATGTAATTTCTCTCACTATTCTACTCCGACTCTTACTGAAGGGTGTTTGAGCTACAAAGAGCCAGATGTGAGTACCTACTTCTGACGATTACATTCATTCTTTTTTCTCCAACACGTTTACTAAGCCCTTTTATTACACAAAATGACAACAGCTTATTTCGTACTGAATTCATTACAACCACTTCCATTCCTAATTCACACTTAATTATTATCAGTGATCATATCACTAAATTTCATACTTTTACTCAATATAAAATAATTTTTTTTGTAATGAAAGTTTCATTTGTGTGGCTCCTTTTAATATCTTAAAAAATAAACAATCAAAAGTATTTACAACAGTTCAATTTAATTATTCAATAATTCTTAAACAATTTTATAAATATTTGCAATTTTATCACTGAAAAATACCTATCATTATGAGGAATAATATTATACAAGATATTCGGGTTTGAACTTTCCGCAAATTTAGCAACGTGCTTTAAGGAAAAATTGGGTTATCAGATCTAACAACATTTTATTTGTGTGTTATCTCGTAAATGGTAAAATACGGACTCAAGTCTCATAAACATAAGAGTTTGAAGCTTTTTTGAGAATCAATGAAGCTAATATTTTTTTTAATTTTCAGACCAATAAATTAAATATAAAAAAAGTAATTATTGTTGTTACACCGCCCTAAGGATGGCTAAATAACATTTAAATAAATAAAACTTAGAAAGTCCCTCCCCACAAATAAACATTTTCTTCAATATATATATATATTTAACTTATACGCATTCGCACGTACTCATACAAAAACGAACATTTTTTAAAATGTTCGTTTTTATATTTTATACAATATTGAAAGAGGTCATGCAGATATAGTGCCAGTATATTTTCTTGATAAATATAACAAAAATAAATTATATGTGCTAACGTTAAGTGTATCAGATACATTTATTTTGTATTAGTAAAGTAACTATTTGAGATAATATATTATTGTAAATATTTTAATAGTTATAGTAAAACAATTGTCGTAAATTAAAGTTAATTCTTGAAATTCTGATTTAATGCTTATTGGATAATTATTGTTAGGGGATAGAATTAGATTATTGGTAATTTAGAGGTTTGACTTTATTCGTGTTATTTCTAAAATAGTTCTATCACATCCAAAATAAAATTGTACTTTCCTAAATATTGTGGGTTAACGTTATTAAAGACTAGAATGGTTGGCAGGTATATTACCGCTCTAAGTAATGTGTTAATTTATTCTATTTGAGCAAAAATCATACTATGCCAGCTTTTAGAATCATGATTGTTTTTTTAATACGAAATAAAATACATTGTTAATTTATGAGATTTAAAAATTTTACTATCCTGTATGTTTTCATCTTCCTGTCTTGCGTAAGAAGTAATTTTATTCCTCTATGCTCTTTCTACCTTATATCCGCCAGTTATTAATTTCCGTTCTTGATCCCAGAGAATGTAACCCTTAATATTCATGAGTTGTTTTGCTTGTCAATGTGGTAATATGACTAAACGTGTCCATCAAAAATAAATACTTGACTTCTATTTGAATGAAGTCTTAGGTACATTGTTTTACCTAAATTCGTGTACGATTATTGTATTTTCTGGCATAGATATACTTTTCACCTTCTAGAAGTAGCCATCGATTTTATAGGGATTATATATTCCGTATAGATTTACCTATATAATAGTTTATATTAGTCAGAGTGGAGTGGAAGAAATTAGGAAAATAAGTGACGAATATAAAACTCTACAGATTGTTGCTGGTAATATACGGTGGACCATTAAAATAATTATAACATATATTAATTATATAAATTAAACCTAATAGTAGTTGATGTCATTCATAACAAAACACATTAAAGTAAATAATCTGAGTAAATCCTAAAACAAGTGATAAGAAATGGTAACACTCTTAAAAATAAGGTGTTACATATAAATTCATTTATATATTTAATTTTTATTTAATAATTATATCGTCCCAATATAAAAGAAAATTTTTGTTTTCTAGGTACACATTGTGAATCTAGAGTATGTGGTAAGCGCTCCTAGCGGGCGAAATAGAAAAATATCGTACGAGTTAGTAACTTAGGATAATAAGCACATGACGTCATGTGACGTAAACATGGTCTGATATCGCCTGATCCGAAGAACCAATCAAAAAATTCCAAATAATAACTAAGGGTGGGATATTCCGTTGGCGTGCCCTTGCAAAAGCCCCAGTCACCCAGAGGTTCCTGAACGGAACAGACGTCATGGCACTTTTCGGAATATAAATTAGAAGTTTATAAGCTTCCAGTATTCAAAATTTGAGATGTCAAGGCCAGTACCAAATTTATTTAACGCAGCCAAAGAAGACGTCAGAAGTGATTATTTATGTGTTTCAAATAAGTAAATTTTATATAATTTTGTTTAAGAGCGCTGATTGCAAGAGCGATGTGCACTGTTAAGGTGTACAAAAGCCATGTGCAGTAATTAATTATTTGTGTTATAGTGTTTTACAAGTAATGTGCACAACCAGTTACGTTTTAGATAATAATAAAGAAAATGTATTTTAATGTTAACTAAGTTGAATTTTAAATGATAAACGGTTAACATATGAACGGTAGAAATTGCCCTTTGAATATTCATTTCAAAATTAATTTGGAAAAACTTAAGTTACTATCTTGTCGATATATATAAATTTTAAAGGTTAATAAGTAATTAAAATGTATGTAATAATTAGCAGTAATTAAAAGATACCTGCTCGACACATTGGTGTCTTTTCTTCTATTGTAATTTGTCATTGATTAATAAATTGTCTAATTTTGTATTTTAAAACTTCCAATTCTTATTTCCCAAGTAACCTAGTCCGTTACAAAATAAATTGAGTCTCTAATATTACATAAAATGGTAGTTATGTTACAGAACCTTTTAAATTTGCGTTGAAAGTTTTAGATTCACTTTCATTAATTTTAACGGAGTTACAAAGTAAATAAAATTAAAAAGGAAATTATATATTTACTTTTCTGGATCAGTTAAAACGATTTAACAATTGCCACGTTTCCCCTCTTTTGTTTCCTACATTTACGTTTCTGGATCAGTTAAAACGATTTAACAACTGCCACGTTTCCCCTCTTTTGTTTCCTACATTTACGTTTCTGCATAAGTTAAAACGATTTAACAACTGCCACGTTTCCCCTCTTTGTTTCTTACATTTACGTTTCTGGATCAGTTAAAACGATTTAACAACTGCCACGTTTCCCCTCTTTTGTTTCCTACATTTACGTTTCTGGATCAGTTAAAACGATTTAACAACTGCCACGTTTCCCCTCTTTTGTTTCTTACATCTACGTTTCTGGATCAGTTAAAACGATTTAACAACTGCCACGTTTCCCCTCTTTTGTTTCCTACATTTATTTTTCTGGATCAGTTAAAACGATTTAACAACTGCCACGTTTCCCCTCTTTTGTTTCTTACATTTACGTTTTTTCCAACGTAAACGAGACTCATTAAGAGTAAACTTAGAACGCTCGAAGGGGAAAACTTGAGTATAAAGTTTAATGATAGAATTTAAAATTTATGATCTCTTTTTCTTCTGTGTTTTGTTAGGATGATTGCTTATTAATAATTTACATCAACGAAAAAAATAATTTAATGGGTTATTACGGATGTTAAATCATATAAGTGAAATAAATAGGCTTTCTTACGTTTAGGTCAATCAAGAACGTTCATTAGCATTTCTTTATTGGAGATATACATGCCCTAATATACCAATATATTAGGAATAATAGAAGCAGCCCAGTGTCTACGCCCATAGAACATAGGCCCAGATGGAATCGCATTAGAGGTATGTAGTTTGATTTGACCTGCTAAATATAGGTGTTCAAGGAAGTATCCATCCGTGATCTTACTCACACTTGTGTGAAAGGAAGGACAGGTGACATAGGATTACGAATGATATCATTAAGAATTAACTATGGAAATTATAAGAATATTAGGAAATAGTAACTTCCAATATAAGAGAAACACATATTTACTAATTAAAAACATAAATGATACAAATAAAACCAAAAATATAATTAGGAGCTGATAATACAAATGTAACAAAAACAGCTCTTATTAAGGTAAAAAATCTCTCTCCCCATCTCTCTCGGGCAAATATTACCTTTTAATTGTAGAAATTATGCCAATGATTATAGACATAATTAATAGCCTAACCGTTAGACCAGAGAATCGAGGGATTGACGCAACAGATCATGGGTTTTTAAATTGTAATTCAGAAAACAAGAGATTTTAAACACATAACGTGGTCTATTTAATTTTTGGACAGGATGTTTGTCGTAGAAATGTTGAAGTCGATTTACTGATAAACAATCGAAGTTAGTACAAGTTTCATGAAACATTGTCTGTCACTTTCATATGTTATTCATATTTAGTAAATAAATATATACATTTATATATATTGTAACGTTTGTAAAAAATTAAATTATTATTATTTAGTTTTAAATTTTTAAGTTTAAGTTTTAGTTTTAGTATTAAGTTCTAGCTTACAGTTCAGACGTAATAATCGTCTGTCTGTAACGCTCTTGAAGGTAGAACTCCGTTACATTGAAATACTTTAAAATACAAAGTTAAATTATTTAAACTAGCAGAGTCTCATTAAACTAATTCTTAAGGCTTATTAACCTTGAAATGCAAGGAATTGTGTGCTGGTTAAATAATTACTCTTTTAAATTCAATTAAAGCAAATTACACTCTTTTTATTTAACAAAGAAAAATAATATAAATTATAATCATGATACAAATATCTTGACATTCAGTTACGGATTATTGAACATTTGATATTTAACTTATGAATTTTTAAGGATAGCAATCTATCAATCAATCAATCAATCAATCTATCAATCAATGGCTGAAAATGAATCTGTACTCGAGTTTACTTGCTTTTTTCATAATCAAATTTTATAATTCAAGGTGAACACAATTGCACCAAAAGATGCGTAAATTACAGTTATGTATATAGGTTGAAACGTGCAAGGTTCTTTAGTTTGAGTAATACTGTATAACATTTTAAATTTTGAAATAAATCTTTAAAGTCTTAAATCGTCCACTTAGCTGTATTCACATGTCGTAACCTCGCATCCTCCTCGTGGAAAGTCTCAGGAAATGTCATCGGTAACTTCAGCGTCCCATCTTTGTACTTGGTTACGTACGCTATCTTCTATCCCATGATTATAACATGTTTTAAAAGAAGTTTACATTAAACTTTGAAAACAAAATAAAATTTTTTTGCTCTCGGACACGTCCGTTGCCCTTTACATCTTGGCTAAAAGAGAGCCTTAAATTGTAGTTGCGAGCAACCTTCCTACCTACCGCGCATCCGGGCGGGCGCATCCCTACTTTAATTACTTGTTTTATAATTCTCCGTCAGATGTCACTATCAACCAGAGATCTCCTTAAAATATTTCTCATACATCACAATTTTTTTATATAGTTGTATATTATTACAACTTTTGAATACATTCTCGTTTGTTTTCTGAACCTTGCCAATTTAATATGTAACACCATTTAAAGTGTGTTACAATATATATATATATATATATATATATATATATATATATATATATATTTATTTCTTATAAAAAGTTATTGAACAAAAATATTTCAAACACGAGAAACGTCTTAAATTATAAATTTTTCAAAGCATATGCAAATAAAACAATTATTAGCATCTTTTGCCAAGAAAAACATTGACATAACTTTTTTCACGAATAATATTATTAATAATATACTGTTTGCTAAAATAGTAGGCTATTAGGATTTGTGTTCAATAATTTAATTTTACGTTTTTTGATATAAATTTAAATATTTTGTTAAAGATGAAATACTAATAGAACTAACATGTGTAAAACACATATTTACAACACCAATAGCCTAGTAAGCCTACAATAGCCTACAATATATTAAATATGGATTTCGTTTGATTCTAATATAGTTGATGAATAAAACGTTTTCCCAATACAAGAACTGTTTTAAGCTATATATTTTTCAAAATTAGCATCTTATGGAAAAACAATGATATAAGTTGTCATATGTTATAACATAGTGTTTTCTAAAGAAGTTATTACTTATATTTAATTTTCAAAAAGCTTTGAGAAATACATAAATTAAAACAATTCTTCTATTTGAAGTAATTCTATTCATTAATCCTAAATAATAACATTTTATTGATCAGTTTACTTAATATACCAAAGAAACAGCTCATCGTTTACGTTATTCGAAAGCTACAGACACTTTAACATACACCTAAGGTGAGAGAACTAGGGTTCTCTAAGTAACCGAGTACATGAACCCTCGGTTGCATGGGTGATTAATTACAACTATTATAGAACAAAAAACCTTTTGTAAGTTCCTCTCTTTATTCGAGGTTTTACAACATATCTCAGGTATATTTCAAACTTAAAGTGGTTATTTCCTATAATTGCGTCTTTAGGTTTATTCTCTCTGAGTAATCATTCAATTAACGATTCTTACATAAAAATATTTTGTATAATTTAATGTTATCAATTAATCAAGAGGAATTGCTTACATACGACATGTAAAGTACTCTTTCTCTGCAAAAGATTTAAACACCTGTCACAAACGATTAAGCGTTTCCCAAGGTACCAAATCTGAATCCAAATATTCATAATCACAATTTACATTTGCAAGACAGAATGTCAGCTACATCCTGTTATTCCTGTTATACAGGAGAATGTGCAATGCACTAACTCCTGTAAAAGTGACACTAACTTGTAGAGAATTTCCCCACCGAGATAGTTAAGGAGTGAGTTTGTAAATTAATGCGTGACGCTTTCATGACAAATTTGTAGAGCGACGCTTTGGATATGACACGATTAGGTGATGCAACTATTATCCCAACTAGAGTTCGTATGCAAGTGATTTAATTGTTGTAGTGTCATCATGAAATCGGATTTACCTGGTCAGAAACATTTAGATTGTGCTATAATAAATTATTTAGAAAGATGGGAATATTAGCGTCACCTTTGTCTAACCTGTCATGTGCTACTGTGCCATGTGGGCAAAGAGTTATTTTCCAATTTTGCGATAAAAGCTTTACATGACCTAAGTTTTCAATTCTTTATAAATTATTTATATTTCAAAATTAATGTAAAGTTAAGGTGAACTGGACATTAATTAAGTATTAGTTATTTTAAAAAAATGAAATGAATTTAAAATAATGTTTATAAAAAGATTTTATATGGACGTCTTATATTTATAAAAATTTAAATATCTGACCACTTCCGTCAGTCTTTGTGATGGTGATGGATTGTGATTTACGTAACGATCCGGAACAGTTTTATGTACCTTGCAAAAAGTTTTTTTTTTTTTTATTCTACCTCGGACTAAGGAAGTCCCAAAAAAATGGGGAAAATACTCTCAAGTGCTTCTTTAATCAAAGCCGAACAATTCGATGGTGACAAGGTTGCCAACATACCGTTACAGTTGTCCCCCATGCGCATCTCTCAACCGAATGTGTTGGATGAACTATGCATAATGTAAAGTTCTAGCTCACAGTTTGTCAAAATGTTTGTTGTTAAAAGTTTTGATGCTTAGAAATATCTATGAAGAATACTAATGACTCTTGTCATATCAAAGAGTTTACAATAAATATTGAACAAGAACGTTGATTGGAATATTGAGACGTCTGATTCATGATGCGATTAGTTATTATTTCGCCAAGGTAAAATATTACAAACATATCAGAATTAGTACTAAGATAAAACAAACAAATTCTTAGTGCATTAACAAACATTAAGAGTGGTGGGCGTGCATGAACGGCCCTGCTTCACTAGCGCGTGTGCCGATATGCGTCTATGGACGTCCCACGTGTACTCTCAGTTAATAGGTTCAGTGTGATGTTAGCCTTTACGGGAAAACATCGTATCACCTACCGGTTCTTGTGCCAGTTTTTCGGAACATTTCGGTGAGTTTCCTATTTTGTTCCACCGTTGCTGTCCGATTAAGGACTGTGTTATCGTATTAGTGTTACTTGAAGTGTGTTATAGTTAAGTTTAATATGTTTCGTACAATGAATATGTATAATGAGTTGGAAATATTGGAGAATGTCTACTCTGACAACGAAAATGTTTCCGAGGATAGCTCTGACTGCTCGTGGAGTTGTCTCCAACTTGGCGGCCGATATTTGGCGCCACTGGCATGATAGACGGACAGGGGATTCTGGAGTTAGAGAGCCAATTCCCAATAACAATACTCAATCTGATTGGTTTAACTTATTGGTAGACGTTATTTACTTAGAAACAATTGTTGCTGAGACAATCAAACATGCCATGGAATTTTTTTGTGGTCCACAAAACACTGCCAAACCACGATTCAGAAATAGGAAAGACGTGACTTTGGCCGAAATTAGAATTGTTTTGGGACCATTGCTTCACACAAAAATAAACTGAGCCTATATTATTTCCGTATCAAAGTCATTGAAGGACTTCTACCCACCAAACAGGCTCTCATTATGGTAACTCCTACACGAAACAGCTTAAACATGCTCTCAAAGAATAACAAAAGACAAGCAAATGGACACCGAGTTAACAAAAAATGCCGAGTTTGTGCAAAAAAGGCAAAAGAAAATTGACCACCTACATTGTGTTGTGTGTCCGGATGAACCAGGACTGTGTGTACTTCGATGTTTCGACATGTTTCACGAGGACATGGTTGACTAAAACTGAGTATTAAAATGGCGGGGGTTGGGTTGTATATAGTATTTATTTTCCTATTTCTTAGAAATTATTATAAACACTGTGTTAGATCTAATTAGATATGAATTAATTATTATCATTTTGTGTAAATCTTTTTATCGTTGAAAAACATTGTAAATGGTGGCAGGAAGGGTTGTAGGTACTTAAAGGTTTTGGGGATACTTTTTCTATAACTACAACTAACTGTTGTGACTGGAAAATAGGTTTATCGGTATCCAGCAACAATTGGGAGAGACAGTTAGATACTATTGGGAGATGGAAACCCAACAGTTAGATAGTCCACAACCATCGTCTGAGATAATAGAAGCGAGATCAACGGCGGTGTACGTACATGAACGTACCAGAAAGGGCATCACAAAAACTGGCGAAAACGAATGCCTAGAAAACTTCAGTTGACATCTTGGGTCCATAAATAATCTTATCAATGCAAGTAATCAATAATATTTTTTCAGCAATTTTGTGCAACTATAAAACATTGCCGCACCTAACGTGTTAACACATGTATGACAGAGTTAACATAAATGTTCCCTGAAGAAAAAGTTATTTTCATTTCCAGAGTTGAGGCAAATCCTCAAAGCTATGACACAGTAAAGAGTTTGTTTAGTTGTAAGCAAGTATAGATTCACACTCTAGTTCTTCCTTTGATATAAAAGAAACATATCTCTAAACCAACGCATACTGGAGTAATAATTATATTTATAACCAAAGGTCAACAAAAAGATTCATTTATGAACTGTGAATAGTTCTTTGTTAAGTAACATGGCTTTTGTATTTTCAAGGTCATGGACATTTAACGTTTGGATACATTACATCTGTAAAGGTGCAAAAGGAAACCATATCTATAATAAAATTTATTCTTTTAGCAAAATTTGCTTTGAATTTTGCCGTTATGTATTGGATAACGGTAATAGGTAAAGCTTTGCTTAATCTGTTAACATTGAAAATCTTGTGGACATAATGTAATTATTATGTTAGTGTTATTGCTGTTTTTACATTCAACAGGTTAGCGGGCACTTAATAACACCAAAATGTAGATTTTTGCAAAAGCTCAAACAAGGGGGGTGTAAAGCCATATTTGTGTGTGTGTGTGTGTGTGTGTGTGTGTGTGTGTGTGTGTGTGTGTGTGTGTGTGAACTTTATTTAAAGAATAGCTTAAAACTTAAAGAGACTAAATACAATCAACGACATTTTCGGTAGATAAAAGAAACTATTCACTTGTGCACAGCGTCGATGTTTTTCTTTTTTATTTACACGTATGTTTTAATTTTGATTCTATCAATTGTTACCGGGTGATTATTGTTTGTTTTAGATTTCCATGGAAACAGGCTATGGAAATAGTGACTTTAAATTCTAAGATATTCTGTTACAAAAATGTCATAGAATAAGATATGTCTTCTTAAAAAACTTCGAATTCCTTTATTTTTCACAAACATTCCTGAAGAAACATCTATACAGTATACAATATATAAATAAATAAATAAATATATATATATATATATATATATATATATATATATAGGTGTTCAAAGCTAAAAATAATTTTCAAATAAAGAAGAAGAAAATGTTATTAAAATAATAAGTGAAAACAATCACAAGTAAAATAAAAAGTTATAAAATAGGTCAAAACTTTAGCGGGGAACTCAAAAATCTTTTTATAAAACGCCTTTAATTTTTCATCTAAGTGAATGTATTTCATAAATATTTTGAACTTTTGCCTATTTACAAAATCAAAACATTAAACGGGTTCGCACTTTAAACACTATTAAATTTTGAAAACTTAAACACAAGCTACAAAATATTTTGACAAAACATCGTTTTACTTGTTATTATAAAAAATTTGGTTATTATTAGTTATAAAGTTCTAAATAAGCCAATTATGGCCAAGATCGCAACCAACGGCTGTCTTCTGTGAAAGCTAGATCAGAACAGATTGACACTCAAGTGTATCACGCTTGCTTTACAACCCCCCCCCCCTTACAAATGCAAAATAGAGCGGTCTCGTGTGTCTCTAGAGTGTTTTGGTGTCAGAGTTAATGGGATCTTCGTGAACTCGTGTTGGATTAGATAGAACTAGCGAACAAATAGACTTATAGAGTCGCAAATGCCTTGGTTTCTCAACTGTGATGACTGCCGAATGTTTTCTTCAAGCTGTGTATCACGTGAAGTGTGTTTTCAAATATTTGCAAACATTTTACAATCATGAAACAAAAATGTGTTTAAATAATTGGCATATTTAGGGAGGTATTCACATCCCTTTATACTTTATTCAAATTCCTTTTTGGTTGTGTTATTTACTAATTTACTTTAAAAAAACTTTATTAAATATACAACTACAATAAAATACGATCCGAATAATTATTCTAATATATATATATATATATATATATATATATATATATATATATATATTATATATAATAAATAAAATAATTTCGAATTCAAGAATAGTTATTTATATATTAATCAAAGTTTTTCGCCAATAAAATAAGTATTAACACCCTCAGAAAATACAATAATTAAACAATTTATTTTACAAAATTTAAATCGTATATAGGACAATTTAACCATTTATTTATTCTTATTTACACTTAGGGCCTATGTATAATATGTGCAATGACATCTATGACCTTGTAAATACTGTGGTGTTTTGATTTTACATAAATTCGTTCATAAATTAATTTACCTTTAATTTTATGTTTAGAAATTTCTAATGTTTCATATGTATTAATTTTTAACTCCTAATTCATTTCTTTTAATATTAGCATATTTCCTATTCAGGATATTCGTGTCCATTATTGACACAATGAGCAGCCAAATTTGATTTCATTATGTTCAGTTTCATATAAGGAATAAATTATGGTATACTAGAGCCAGTAAGGGAATCGGGATAGGTACTAAGCCAATTCCTTCATCCCATGGAGAATTAAATAATAGTGAAAGAAAGAGAAGCAAGTGTAGCGCAAGAGCGGGATGAAAAACCTTGGCTAGAATGAAACCCGGTCAGGAAAAAACCCTCTATACAGCATGCTTCGGCGCTGGGGGGCCTAAGACTTGGTTAACCTTATTCTAAGTAATAAGGAAGGATATTACCATACAAATTCTAGGTTAGTGAGCCTATGGTAAGAGGGACATGCACTTCTTCTTCTGGGGCTTTTTCGAAACTGGAATAGAATACAAAACCAAATTAGTAATTCCGTTGTTGATAACTACGGCCTTCGGAATGTGCGCATGCGTCACAAAAACTAAGAGGCAGTTGTTATTGACATATTTAAATAATTATATTTTAAAGATTGAGATAGTCAGTAGAGACAGCGGCCGTCTCTGCTTTTCGTGTGAAGTGTCGTATCTACCCAGTAATGATCGTTGGATATATATGCGCGCGGAACTGTTTGTTCGTTGATTGTGTGTAAATCCCGATGTTTTACGAGATACACTTGACCGTAAGATAAGCCTTTACAAATAACCAGATATTGGACAACTTTCTATTACTTCAAGGTAGACAAGAGATAAATAAATACAACGACGTCCGAAATGGCAAACCATAAACCGTTGCATTGTGGGGATTAAAAAACGGAGCAGACACGGCTTACTATGATCAAATATAACCTTTTTTCCTTTTTTTCAAGTGAAAAACCTATTACGGTTATCATCGCCTAAATAAAGTTAAATTTTAAAATAATGTTACATAAATAAAACTAATCAAAATAAAACAAAATAAAATAAAATAAATGTTTAAAACTAATTGTAACTATCTAAAACTAAAGAACCTAAAATTTTAAAAATTTAAATATTATTAAATAGATTAAGGTGGCGTCCCATGCCTAACCTCAGAAAAAAATATATTTTCCTAAAAACCAAGGCGATATGTTTAAAATATGTTTGTATCTTTTATTGAACCTCCTAAAACATATTGTTCATACTACTACTTTCTTTCCACTAATCTGGATATTTCAAAACGTAAAAATATTTACACTACATTACAGCTTATTGTCCAAGATATTATTCCGTTTAGGTAAATGAATTTTTTAAATCGTTTGAATTTGTTGTATATTATAAGAACCTATTTTAATAGGCAAATTAAATCAATGATGATTCCCTTGCATATATAATGCCTAAGTGAAATAGGATATAAAATTTTAGTATATAAAAAACAATTCTATATTAGTTATTTTTGCTTTTGAAAGACGTTATTTTGCCTCATAGAAAATCTGTCTTGTAGTTCACTATATAAAGGTCTTGAAAAAAAAATTATAAGTGTTTATTTTTTTGGTTCCTTTTTATTTAAAATTCGTACCTTTTTTAGTATCACTTATACGTATACAATGCATATTCAAATTTAATAATTTTACACACCTTTTATTCATTTTATCACGTACGTTTGATTAACATTGCTAATTTTTCATAAGATAAGTAATATGTAAAGACCTTTTATCTCAAGAACAAAAGATTTAGGGAGTTTAAATCACCCTCAAGCAACAAGTTTGTAATAAAATTGTAATCTCCCTATCTTTTCATTTCGACCAAAACAGTAAAGCCTTTGCTACAAATGCAATAGTTACACAATGTTTATACACATCACGGCTATATTCCTTCAGTAATGCCCTGGATAAAATGTTTGTATAAAAGAAGTATACAGACATCATCCTTATTTAACTTCTCTACCACTACAAAAGAGCATAGGGCATATTTATATTAAATCAAACTCATATATGTCAGTTTAGCATTGTCATTGGGCCACAGCGAGAAATGCATTTTAGACTTTGTGATTTACACTAGAAGAATAAGTGGGATGGAATTTGGGTAATTCTTTATATTAAAAATTACTACTTCTAATAAAAAATGCTTTTAGGCACAGCAACACCAAACAAGATGTTATTCAAGGGATGAAATATTATACTAAAACATTTTCACATGGGATTTTTTTGGTACCGTTGAGTAAGTTATTATAACAAGGAGTAAAATATATTATTAGCCCAATAACATCGGGAATTAGTATAATAGTATAATATAAGATTTTTGTAACATAGAAAGATTCCCTTTTATATCGGTATGTTTTAATGGCAGATGTATTAAGATCACCTGAAACATGCTATAATTTTACAAAATTCATGAAAGCGTTGCTAGGATTTTGAAATGTTGAAAACATATACTTTTTTTTACAAAGTTCGTGAAAGCGTTGCTAGGAAATATGAAATGTTGAAAAGATAAGTTTTTTTCACAATATTCATAAAAGCGTTGCTAGGCATTTTGAAATGTTAAAAAAATATATTTTTTTTACAAAATTTATGAAATCGTTGCTAGGCATTATTAAATGTTGAAAAAATATATTTTTTTCACATTATTCATAACAGCGTTGCTAGGTATTTTGAAATGTTTAAAAAATATATTTCTTTAACACAATTATTGAAAGCGTTGAAAGGCATTTTGAAATGTTGAAAAAAATTATTATTTTCAAAAAATTCATGAAAGCGTTGCTAGGCATTTTGAAATGTTGAAAAAATATATTTTTTTTACAAAATTCATGAAAGCATTGCTAGGCATTTTGAAATGTTAAAAAAATATATTTTTTTTTACAAAATTCATAAAAGCGTTGCTAGGCATTATGAAATGTTGAAAAAATAAATTTTTTTCACATTATTCATAACAGCGTTGCTAGGCATTTTAAAATGTTGGAAAAATATATTTTTTTTACAAAATCCATGAAAGCGTTGCTGGGCATTTTGAAATGTTGAAAAAATATACTTTTTTTACAAAATTCGTGAAAGCGTTGCTAGGCAATATGAATTGTTGAAAAAATAATTTTTTTTCACAATATTCATAACAGCGTTGCTAGGCATTTTAAAATGTTGAAAAAATATATATTTTTTTTACAAAACTTATGAAATTGTTGCTAGGCATTTTGAAATGTTGAAAAAATATATTTTTTCACAGAATTATTGAAAACGTTGCTAGGCATTTTAAAATGTTGAAAAAATATATTTTTTTCACAAAATTCATGAAAGCGTTGCTAGGCATTTTGAAATGTTAAAAAATATATTTTTTTACAAAATTCATGAAAGCGTTGCTAGGCATTTTGAAAAGTTGAAAATATATATTTTTTTCATACAATTATTGAAAGCGTTGCTAGGCATTTTAAAATGTTAAAAAATATATTTTTTATACAAAATTCATGAAAGCGTTGCTAGGCATTTTGAAATGTGGAAAAAATATATTTTTTTTACAAAATTCATGAAAGCGTTGATAGGCATTTTGAAATGTTGAAAAAATATATTTTTTTTACAAAATTAGTGAAAGCGTTGCTAGGCAATATGAATTGTTGAAGAAATAATTTTTTTCACAATATTCATAACAGCGTTGCTAGGCATTTTAAAATGTTGAAAAAATATATTTTTTTTTACAAAACTAATGAAATCGTTGGTAGGCATTTTGAGGTGTTGAAAAAATATATAGTTTTTTCACATTATTCATAACAGTGTTGCTAGGCATTTTAAAATGTTAACAAAATATATATTTTTTACAAAATTCATGAAAGCGTTGCTAGGCATTATGAAATGTTGAAAAAATAAATTTTTTCACATTATTCATAACCGCGTTGCTAGGCATTTTGAAATGTTGAAAAAATATATTTTTTTCAAAAAATTCATGAAAGGGTTGCTAGGCAAATTGAAATGTTGAAAAATATATTTTTTCACACAATTATTGAAAGCGTTGCTAGGCGTTTTGAAATGTTGAAAAAATATATTTTTTTTACTAAAGTCGAGAAAGCGTTGCTAGGCATTATGAAATGTTGAAAAAATAAATTTTCTCCACATTATTCATAATAGCGTTGCTAGGCATTTTGAAATGTGGAAAAAATTTATTTTTTTACAAAACTCATGAAAGCGATGCTAGGCATTTTGAAATGTTGACAAAATATATTTTGTTTACCAAATTCATGAAAGCGTAGCTAGGCATTTTGAAATGTTGAAAAAATATATATTTTTCACATTATTCATAACAGCGTTGCTAGGCATTTTGAAATGTAAAAAAAATATATTTTTTTACAAAATTCATGAAAGCGTTGCTAGGCATTTTGAAATGTAAAAAAAATATATTTTTTCCACATTATTCATAACAGCGTTGCTAGGCATTTTGAAATGTTGAAAAATTTATTTTTTCACACAATTATTGAAAGCGTTGCTAATAATTTTGAAGTGTTGAAAAAATATATTTTTTTCACACAATTATTGAAAGCGTTGCTAGGCATTTTAAAATGTTGAAAAAATATATTTTTTTTACAAAATTCATGAATGCGTTGCTAGGCACTTTGAAATGTTTAAAAAATATATTTTTTCACATTATTCACCAACAGCGTTGCTAGGCATTTAGAAATGTTGAAAAAATATATTTTATTCACAAAATTCATGAAAGCGTTGCTAGGCATTTTAAAATATTGAAAAAATATATTTTTTTCACATTATTCATAACAGTGTTTCTAGGCATTTTGAAATGTTGAAGAAATATATTTTTTTTACACAATTCGAGAAAGCGTTGCTAGGCATTTTAAAATGTTGAAAAAATATATTTTTTTTACAAAACACATGAAAGCGTTGCTAGGCCCTTTGAAATGTTGAAAAAATATATTTTTTTCACAATATTCATAACAGCGTTGCTAGGCATTTTAAAATGTTGAAAAAATATATTTTTTTCACAAAATTCATGAAAGCGTTGCTAGGCATTTTGAAATGTTAAAAAATATATTTTTTTTACAAAATTCATGAAAGCGTTGCTAGGCCTTTTGAAAAGTTGAAAAAATATATTTTTTTCACACAATTATTGAAAGCGTTGCTAGGCATTTTAAAATGTTAAAAAATATATTTTTTATACAAAATTCATGAAAGCGTTGCTAGGCATTTTGAAATGTGGAAAAAATATATTTTTTTTACAAAATTCATGAAAGCGTTGCTAGGCATTTTGAAATGTTGAAAAAATATATTTTTTTTACAAAATTAGTGAAAGCGTTGCTAGGCAATATGAATTGTGAAAAAATAATTTTTTTCACAATATTCATAACAGCGTTGCTAGGCATTTTAAAATGTTAACCAAATATATATTTTTTACAAAATTCATGAAAGCGTTCCTAGGCATTTGGTGTGATGAAAAAATATATTTTTTCACATTTTTCATAACAGCGTTGCTAGGCATTTTGAAATGTGGAGAAAATATATTTTGTTTACCAAATTCATGAAAGCATTGCTAGGCATTTGGAAATGTTGAAAAAATATATTTTTTTTACAAAATTCGAGAAAGCGTTGCTAGGCATTTGGAAATGTTGAAAAAATATATTTTTTTTACACAATTCGAGAAAGCGTTGCTAGGCATTTTGAAATGTTGAAAAAATATATTTTATTCACACAATTATTGAAATAGTTGCTCAGCATTTTAAAATGTTGAAAAAATATATTTTTTTCACAAAATTCATGAAAGCGTTGCTAGGCATTTTAAAATGTTGAAAAAATATATTTTTTTAACATAATTCATAACAGCGTTGCTAGGCATTTTGAAATGTTGAAAAAATATATTTTTTGTACACAATTCGAGAAAGAGTTGCTAGGCATTTTGAAATGTTGAAAAAATATATTTTTTCACACAATTATTGAAAGCGTTGCTAGGCATTTTAAAATGTTAAAAAAATATATTTCTTTTACAAAATTTGAGAAAGCGTTGCTAGGCATTATGAAATGTTTAAAAAATATATTTTTTTTACAAAATTCATGAAAGCGTTGCTAGGCATTTTGAAATGTTTATAAAATATATTTTTTCACATTATTCATAACAGCGTTGCTAGGCATTTAGAAATGTTGAAAAAGTATATTTTTTTCACATTATTCATTACAGCGTTGCTAGGCATTTCGAAATGTTGAAAAAATATATTTTTTTACACAATTTATGAAAGCGTTGCTAGGCATTTTAAAATGTTGAAAAAATACATTTTTTTCACAAAACTCATGAAAGCGTTTTGATGTGATGAAAAAATATATTTTGTTTATCAAATTCATGAAAGCGTTGCTAGGCATTTAGAAATGTTGAAAAATATATTTTTTTTACAAAATTCCAGAAAGCGTTGCTAGGCATTTTAAAATGTTGAAAAAATATATTTTGTTTATCAAATTTATGAAAGCGTTGCTATTCATTTTGAAATGTTAAAAAAATATATATTTTTTAAAAAATTCATGAAAGCGATGCTAGGCATTTTTTAATGTTGAAAAAATATATTTTTTTTACAAGATTCCAGAAAGCGTTGCTAGGCATTATGAAATGTTGAAAAAATATATTTTTTCACAAAATTCATGAAAGCGTAACTAGGCATTTTGCAATGTTGAAAAAATATATTTTTTTTACTCAATTCGAGAAAGCGTTGCTAGGGATTTTAAAATGTTGAAAAAATATATTTTTTTTACAAAATTTATGAAAGCGTTGCTAGGCATTTTGATATGTTTAAAAAATGTATTTTTTTCACATTATTCATAACAGCGTTGCTAGGCATTTTGAAATGTTTAAAAAATATATTTTTTTCATAAACTTCATGAAAGGGTTACTAGGCAAATTGAAATGTTGAAAAATATATTTTTTTACACAATTATTGAAAGGGTTCCTAGGCATTTTGAAATGTTGATAAAATATATTTTTTTTACTAAAGTCGAGAAAGCGTTGCTAGGCATTATGAAATGTTGAAAAAATATATTTTTTTCACAAAATTCATGAAAGCGT
The DNA here is from genome assembly GCA_036971475.1 of Prosapia bicincta. Lineage (NCBI taxonomy): Eukaryota > Metazoa > Arthropoda > Insecta > Hemiptera > Cercopidae > Prosapia > Prosapia bicincta. The sequence continues at coordinate 92,432,424 of JBAIZL010000003.1, read as the reverse complement.
TGCTAGGCATTTTGAAATGTCCAAAAAAAATATTTTTTTCACAATATTCATTACAGCGTTGCTAGGCATTTTGAAATGTTGAAAAATACATTTTTTTCACAAAACTCATGAAAGCGTTGCTAGGCATTTGGTGTGATTAAAAAATATATTTTTTCACATTTTTCATAACAGCGTTGCTAGGCATTTTAAAATGTTGAAAAAATATATTTTTTTCACAAAATTCATGAAAGCGTTGCTAGGCATTTTGAAATGTTAAAAAATATATTTTTTTTACAAAATTCATGAAAGCGTTGCTAGGCATTTTGAAAAGTTGAAAAAATATATTTTTTTCACACAATTATTGAAAGCGTTGCTAGGCATTTTAAAATGTTAAAAAATATATTTTTTATACAAAATTCATGAAAGCGTTGCTAGGCATTTTGAAATGTGGAAAAAATATATTTTTTTTACAAAATTCATGAAAGCGTTGCTAGGCATTTTGAATTGTTGAAAAAATATATTTTTTTTACAAAATTAGTGAAAGCGTTGCTAGGCAATATGAATTGTTGAAAAAATAATTTTTTTCACAATATTCATAACAGCGTTGCTAGGCATTTTAAAATGTTAACCAAATATATATTTTTTACAAAATTCATGAAAGCGTTGCTAGGCATTTGGTGTGATGAAAAAATATATTTTTTCACATTTTTCATAACAGCGTTGCTAGGCATTTTGAAATGTGGAGAAAATATATTTTGTTTACCAAATTCATGAAAGCATTGCTAGGCATTTGGAAATGTTGAAAAAATATATTTTTTTTACACAATTCGAGAAAGCGTTGCTAGGCATTTTGAAATGTTGAAAAAATATATTTTATTCACACAATTATTGAAATAGTTGCTCAGCATTTTAAAATGTTGAAAAAATATATTTTTTTCACAAAATTCATGAAAGCGTTGCTAGGCATTTTAAAATGTTGAAAAAATATATTTTTTTAACATAATTCATAACAGCGTTGCTAGGCATTTTGAAATGTTGAAAAAATATATTTTTTGTACACAATTCGAGAAAGAGTTGCTAGGCATTTTGAAATGTTGAAAAAATATATTTTTTCACACAATTATTGAAAGCGTTGCTAGGCATTTTAAAATGTTAAAAAAATATATTTCTTTTACAAAATTTGAGAAAGCGTTGCTAGGCATTATGAAATGTTTAAAAAATATATTTTTTTTACAAAATTCATGAAAGCGTTGCTAGGCATTTTGAAATGTTTATAAAATATATTTTTTCACATTATTCATAACAGCGTTGCTAGGCATTTAGAAATGTTGAAAAAGTATATTTTTTTCACATTATTCATTACAGCGTTGCTAGGCATTTCGAAATGTTGAAAAAATATATTTTTTTACACAATTTATGAAAGCGTTGCTAGGCATTTTAAAATGTTGAAAAAATACATTTTTTTCACAAAACTCATGAAAGCGTTTTGATGTGATGAAAAAATATATTTTGTTTATCAAATTCATGAAAGCGTTGCTAGGCATTTAGAAATGTTGAAAAATATATTTTTTTTACAAAATTCCAGAAAGCGTTGCTAGGCATTTTAAAATGTTGAAAAAATATATTTTGTTTATCAAATTTATGAAAGCGTTGCTATTCATTTTGAAATGTTAAAAAAATATATATTTTTTAAAAAATTCATGAAAGCGATGCTAGGCATTTTTTAATGTTGAAAAAATATATTTTTTTTACAAGATTCCAGAAAGCGTTGCTAGGCATTATGAAATGTTGAAAAAATATATTTTTTCACAAAATTCATGAAAGCGTAACTAGGCATTTTGCAATGTTGAAAAAATATATTTTTTTTACTCAATTCGAGAAAGCGTTGCTAGGGATTTTAAAATGTTGAAAAAATATATTTTTTTTACAAAATTTATGAAAGCGTTGCTAGGCATTTTGATATGTTTAAAAAATGTATTTTTTTCACATTATTCATAACAGCGTTGCTAGGCATTTTGAAATGTTTAAAAAATATATTTTTTTCATAAACTTCATGAAAGGGTTACTAGGCAAATTGAAATGTTGAAAAATATATTTTTTTACACAATTATTGAAAGGGTTCCTAGGCATTTTGAAATGTTGATAAAATATATTTTTTTTACTAAAGTCGAGAAAGCGTTGCTAGGCATTATGAAATGTTGAAAAAATATATTTTTTTCACAAAATTCATGAAAGCGTTGCTAGGCATTTTGAAATGTCCAAAAAAAATATTTTTTTCACAATATTCATTACAGCGTTGCTAGGCATTTTGAAATGTTGAAAAATACATTTTTTTCACAAAACTCATGAAAGCGTTGCTAGGCATTTGGTGTGATTAAAAAATATATTTTTTCACATTTTTCATAACAGCGTTGCTAGGCATTTTAAAATGTTGAAAAAATATATTTTTTTCACAAAATTCATGAAAGCGTTGCTAGGCATTTTGAAATGTTAAAAAATATATTTTTTTTACAAAATTCATGAAAGCGTTGCTAGGCATTTTGAAAAGTTGAAAAAATATATTTTTTTCACACAATTATTGAAAGCGTTGCTAGGCATTTTAAAATGTTAAAAAATATATTTTTTATACAAAATTCATGAAAGCGTTGCTAGGCATTTTGAAATGTGGAAAAAATATATTTTTTTTACAAAATTCATGAAAGCGTTGCTAGGCATTTTGAATTGTTGAAAAAATATATTTTTTTTACAAAATTAGTGAAAGCGTTGCTAGGCAATATGAATTGTTGAAAAAATAATTTTTTTCACAATATTCATAACAGCGTTGCTAGGCATTTTAAAATGTTAACCAAATATATATTTTTTACAAAATTCATGAAAGCGTTGCTAGGCATTTGGTGTGATGAAAAAATATATTTTTTCACATTTTTCATAACAGCGTTGCTAGGCATTTTGAAATGTGGAGAAAATATATTTTGTTTACCAAATTCATGAAAGCATTGCTAGGCATTTGGAAATGTTGAAAAAATATATTTTTTTTACAAAATTCGAGAAAGCGTTGCTAGGCATTTTAAAATTTTGAAAAATATTTTTTTTTCACATTATTCATAACAGCGTTGCTAGGTATTTTGAAATGTTGAAAAAATATATTTTTTTTACACAATTCGAGAAAGCGTTGCTAGGCATTTTGAAATGTTGAAAAAATATATTTTATTCACACAATTATTGAAATAGTTGCTCAGCATTTTAAAATGTTGAAAAAATATATTTTTTTCACAAAATTCATGAAAGCGTTGCTAGGCATTTTAAAATGTTGAAAAAATATATTTTTTTCACATAATTCATAACAGCGTTGCTAGGCATTTTGAAATGTTGAAAAAATATATTTTTTGTACAAAATTCGAGAAAGAGTTGCTAGGCATTTTGAAATGTTGAAAAAATATATTTTTCTCACACAATTATTGAAAGCGTTGCTAGGCATTTTAAAATGTTAAAAAAATATATTTCTTTTACAAAATTTGAGAAAGCGTTGCTAGGCATTATGAAATGTTTAAAAAATATATTTTTTTTACAAAATTCATGAAAGCGTTGCTAGGCATTTTGAAATGTTTATAAAATATATTTTTTTCACATTATTCATAACAGCGTTGCTAGGCATTTAGAAATGTTGAAAAAGTATATTTTTTTCACATTATTCATTACAGCGTTGCTAGGCATTTTGAAATGTTGAAAAAATATATTTTTTTACACAATTTATGAAAGCGTTGCTACGCATTTTAAAATGTTGAAAAAATACATTTTTTTCACAAAACTCATGAAAGCGTTTTGATGTGATGAAAAAATATATATTTTGTTTATCAAATTCATGAAAGCGTTGCTAGGCATTTAGAAATGTTGAAAAATATATTTTTTTTACAACATTCCAGAAAGCGTTGCTAGGCATTTTAAAATGTTGAAAAAATATATTTTGTTTATCAAATTTATGAAAGCGTTGCTAGGCATTTTGAAATGTTAAAAAAATATATATTTTTTAAAAAATTCATAAAAGCGATGCTAGGCATTTTTTAATGTTGAAAAAATATATTTTTTTTACAAGATTACAGAAAGCGTTGCTAGGCATTATGAAATGTTGAAAAAATATATTTTTTCACAAAATTCATGAAAGCGTAACTAGGCATTTTGCAATGTTGAAAAAATATATTTTTTTTACTCAATTCGAGAAAGCGTTGCTAGGGATTTTAAAATGTTGAAAAAATATATTTTTTTTACAAAATTTATGAAAGCGTTGCTAGGCATTTTGATATGTTTAAAAAATGTATTTTTTTCACATTATTCATAACAGCGTTGCTAGGCATTTTAAAATGTTTAAAAAATATATTTTTTTCATAAACTTCATGAAAGGGTTACTAGGCAAATTGAAATGTTGAAAAATATATTTTTTTACACAATTATTGAAAGGGTTCCTAGGCATTTTGAAATGTTGATAAAATATATTTTTTTACAAAATTCATGAAAGCGTTGCTAGGCATTTTGAATTGTAAAAAAAATATATTTTTTTCACATTATTCATAACAGCGTTGCTAGGCATTTTGAAATGTTGAAAAAAATTTTTTTTCACACAATTATTGAAAGCGTTGCTAATCATTTTGAAATGTTGAAAAAATATATTTTTTCACACAATTATTGAAAGCGTTGCTAGGCATGTTAAAATGTTGAAAAAATATATTTTTTTTACAAAATTCATGAAAGCGTTGCTAGGCATTTTGAAATGTCCAAAAAAAATATTCTTTTCACAATATTCATTACAGCGTTGCTAGGCATTTTGAAATGTTGAAAAATACATTTTTTTCACAAAACTCATGAAAGCGTTGCTAGGCATTTTGATGTGATGAAAAAATATATTTTTTTCACATTTTTCATAACAGCGTTGCTAGGCATTTTGAAATGTGGAGAAAATATATTTTTTTTACAAAATTCGAGAAAGCGTTGCTAGGCATTTTAAAATGTTGAAAAAATATATTTTATTCACACAATTATTGAAATCGTTGATCAGCATTTTAAAATGTTGAAAAAATATATTTTTTTCACAAAATTCATGAAAGCGTTGCTAGGCATTTTAAAATGTTGAAAAAATATATTTTTTTCACATAATTCATAACAGCGTTGCTAGGCATTTTGAAATGTTGAAAAAATATATTTTTTTTACACAATTCGAGAAAGCGTTGTTAGGCATTTTGAAATGTTGAAAAAATATATTTTTTTCACATAATTATTGAGAGCGTTGCTAGGCATTTTAAAATGTTAAAAAAATATATTTTTATTACAAAATTTGAGAAAGCGTTGCTAGGCATTATGAAATGTTGAAAAAATATATTTTTTTTACAAAATTCATGAAAGCGTTGCTAGGCATTTTGAAATGTTTAAAAAATATTTTTTTTCACATTATTCATAACAGCGTAGCTAGGCATTTAGAAATGTTGAAAAAGTATATTTTTTTCACATTATTCATTACAGCCTTACTAGGCATTTTGAAATGTTGAAAAAATATATTTTTTTTACACAATTTATGAAAGCGTTGCTAGGCATTTTCAAATGTTGAAAAAATACATTTTTTTCACAAAACTCATGAAAGCATTGCTAGGCATTTTGATGTGATGAAAAAATATATTTTGTTTATCAAATTCATGAAAGCGTTGCTAGGCATTTAGACATGTTGAAAAATATATTTTTTTTACAAAATTCCAGAAAGCGTTGCTAGGCATTTTGAAATGTTGAAAAAATATATTTTTTTTACAAAATTCATGAAAGTGTTGTTAGGCTTTTTAAATGTGTAAAAATACTTTTTTTTTCACATTATTCATAACAGCGTTGTTAGGCATTTAGAAATGTTGAAAAAATATATTTTTTTACACAATTTTCGAATGCGTTTTTAGGCATTTTAAAATGTTGAAAAAATATATTCTGTTTATCAAATTCATGAAAGCGTTGCTAGGCATTTTTTAATGTTGAAAAAATATATTTTTTTTACAAAATTCCAGAAAGCGTTGCTAGGCATTATGAAATGTTGAAAAAATATATTTTTTTCACAAAATCCATCAAAGCGTTGCTAGCCATATTGAAATGTTGAAAAAATATATTTTTTTCCACAATTATTGAAAGCGTTGCTAGGCATTTTAAAATGTTGAAAAAATATATTTTGTTTATCAAATTTATGAAAGCGTTGCTAGGCATTTAGAAATGATAAAAAAATATATATTTTTTACAAAATTCCAGAAAGCGTTGCTAGGCATTATGAAATGTTGAAAAAAACTATTTTTTCACAAAATTCATGAAAGCGTAACTAGGCAATTTGCAATGTTGAAAAAATATATTTTTTTTACTCAATTCGAGAAAGCGTTGCTAGGCATTTTAAAATGTTGAAAAAATATATTTTTTTTACAAAATTTATGAAAGCGTTGCTAGGCATTTTGATATGTTTAAAAAATGTATTTTTTTCACATTATTCATAACAGCGTTGCTAGGCATTTAGAAATGTTGAAAAAATATATTTTTTCACAAAATTCATCACAGCGTTGCTAGGCATTTTAATATGTTGAAAAAATATATTTTTTTCACATTATTCATTACAACGTTGCTAAGCATTTTGAAATGTTGAAAAAATATATTTTTTTACACAATTCGAGAAAGCGTTGCTAGGCATTTTAAAATATTGAAAAAATACATTTTTTTCACAAAACTCATGAAAGCGTTGCTAGGCATTTTGATGTGATGAAAAAATATATTTTGTTTATCAAATTCATGAAAGCGTTGCTAGGCATTTAGGAATGTTAAAAAATATATTTTTTTCACAAAATTCATGAAAGCGTTGCTAGGCATTTTGAAAAGTTAAAAAAATATATTTTTTCACACAATTATTGAAAGCGTTGCTAGGCATTTTAAAATGTTAAAAAATATATTTTTTATACAAAACTCATGAAAGCGTTGCTAGGCATTTTGAAATGTGGAAAAAATATATTTTTTTTACAAAATTCATGGAAGCGTTGCTATGCATTTTGAAATGTTGAAAAAATATATTTTTTTTACAAAATTCTTGAAAGCATTGCTAGGCATTATGAAATGTTGAAAAAATATATGTTTTTCACATTATTCATAAAAGCGTTGATAGGCATTTTAATATGTTGAAAAAATATTCTTTTTTTTACAAAATTAGTGAAAGCGTTGCTAGGCAATATGAATTGTTGAAAAAATAATTTTTTTCACAATATTCATAACAGCGTTTCTAGGCATTTTAAAATGTTGAAAAAATATATTTTTTTTTACAAAACTCATGAAATCGTTGCTAGGCATTTTGAGGTGTTGAAAAAATATATTTTTTTTCACATTATTCATAACAGTGTTGCTAGGCATTTTAAAATGTTAACAAAATATATATTTTTTACAAAATTCATGTAAGCGTTGCTAGGCATTATGAAATGTTGAAAACATAAATTTTTTCCACATTATTCATAATAGCGTTGCTAGGCATTTTGAAATGTGGAAAAAGTATATTTTTTTACAAAACTCATGAAAGCGTTGCTAGGCATTTTGAATTGTTGAAAACATATATTTTGTTTACCAAATTCATGAAAGCGTTGCTAGGCATTTTGAAATGTTTAAAAAATATATTTTTTCACATTATTCATAACAGCGTTGCTAGGCATTTAGAAATGTTTAAAAAATATATTTTTTTCACAAAATTCATGAAAGCGTTGCTAGGCATTTTGAAATGTAAAAAAAATATTTTTTTTTCACATTATTCATAACAGCGTTGCTAGGCATTTTGAAATGTTAAAAAAATTTTTTTTTTCACACAATTATTGAAGGCGTTGCTAATCATTTTGAAATGTTGAAAAAATATATTTTTTTCACACAATTATTGAAAGCGTTGCTAGGAATGTTAAAATGTTGAAAAAATATATTTTTTTTACAAAAATTCATGAAAGCGTTGCTAGGCATTTTGAAATGTGGAGAAAATATATTTTTTTTACACAATTCGAGAAAGCGTTGCTAGGCATTTTAAAATGTTGAAAAAATATATTTTATTCACACAATTATTGAAATCGTTGCTCAGCATTTTAAAATGTTGAAAAAATATATTTTTTTCACAAAATTCATGAAAGCGTTGCTAAGCATTATAAGATGTTGAAAAAATATATTTTTTTTCACATTATTCATAACAGCATTGCTAGGCATTTTGAAATGTTGAAAAAATATATTTTTTTTACACAATTCGAGAAAGCGTTGCTAGGCATTTTGAAATGTTGAAAATATATATTTTTTTTACAAAATTCATGAAAGTGTTGTTAGGCTTTTTAAATGTGTAAAAATACTTTTTTTTTCACATTATTCATAACAGCGTTGTTAGGCATTTAGAAATGTTGAAAAAATATATTTTTTTACACAATTTTCGAATGCGTTTTTAGGCATTTTAAAATGTTGAAAAAATATATTCTGTTTATCAAATTCATGAAAGCGTTGCTAGGCATTTTTTAATGTTGAAAAAATATATTTTTTTTACAAAATTCCAGAAAGCGTTGCTAGGCATTATGAAATGTTGAAAAAATATATTTTTTCACAAAATTCATGAAAGCGTAACTAGGCATTTTGCAAAGTTGAAAAAATATATTTTTTTTACACAATTCGAGAAAGCGTTGCTAGGCATTTTAAAATGTTGAAAAAATATATTTTTTTCACAAAATCCATCAAAGCGTTGCTAGCCATATTGAAATGTTGAAAAAATATATTTTTTTCCACAATTATTGAAAGCGTTGCTAGGCATTTTAAAATGTTGAAAAAATATATTTTGTTTATCAAATTTATGAAAGCGTTGCTAGGCATTTAGAAATGATAAAAAAATATATATTTTTTACAAAATTCCAGAAAGCGTTGCTAGGCATTATGAAATGTTGAAAAAAACTATTTTTTCACAAAATTCATGAAAGCGTAACTAGGCAATTTGCAATGTTGAAAAAATATATTTTTTTTACTCAATTCGAGAAAGCGTTGCTAGGCATTTTAAAATGTTGAAAAAATATATTTTTTTTACAAAATTTATGAAAGCGTTGCTAGGCATTTTGATATGTTTAAAAAATGTATTTTTTTCACATTATTCATAACAGCGTTGCTAGGCATTTAGAAATGTTGAAAAAATATATTTTTTCACAAAATTCATCAAAGCGTTGCTAGGCATTTTAATATGTTGAAAAAATATATTTTTTTCACATTATTCATTACAACGTTGCTAAGCATTTTGAAATGTTGAAAAAATATATTTTTTTACACAATTCGAGAAAGCGTTGCTAGGCATTTTAAAATATTGAAAAAATACATTTTTTTCACAAAACTCATGAAAGCGTTGCTAGGCATTTTGATGTGATGAAAAAATATATTTTGTTTATCAAATTCATGAAAGCGTTGCTAGGCATTTAGGAATGTTAAAAAATATATTTTTTTCACAAAATTCATGAAAGCGTTGCTAGGCATTTTGAAAAGTTAAAAAAATATATTTTTTCACACAATTATTGAAAGCGTTGCTAGGCATTTTAAAATGTTAAAAAATATATTTTTTATACAAAACTCATGAAAGCGTTGCTAGGCATTTTGAAATGTGGAAAAAATATATTTTTTTTACAAAATTCATGGAAGCGTTGCTATGCATTTTGAAATGTTGAAAAAATATATTTTTTTTACAAAATTCTTGAAAGCATTGCTAGGCATTATGAAATGTTGAAAAAATATATGTTTTTCACATTATTCATAAAAGCGTTGATAGGCATTTTAATATGTTGAAAAAATATTCTTTTTTTTACAAAATTAGTGAAAGCGTTGCTAGGCAATATGAATTGTTGAAAAAATAATTTTTTTCACAATATTCATAACAGCGTTGCTAGGCATTTTAAAATGTTGAAAAAATATATTTTTTTTACAAAACTCATGAAATCGTTGCTAGGCATTTTGAGGTGTTGAAAAAATATATTTTTTTTCACATTATTCATAACAGTGTTGCTAGGCATTTTAAAATGTTAACAAAATATATATTTTTTACAAAATTCATGTAAGCGTTGCTAGGCATTATGAAATGTTGAAAACATAAATTTTTTCCACATTATTCATAATAGCGTTGCTAGGCATTTTGAAATGTGGAAAAAGTATATTTTTTTACAAAACTCATGAAAGCGTTGCTAGGCATTTTGAATTGTTGAAAACATATATTTTGTTTACCAAATTCATAAAAGCGTTGCTAGGCATTTTGAAATGTTTAAAAAATATATTTTTTCACATTATTCATAACAGCGTTGCTAGGCATTTAGAAATGTTTAAAAAATATATTTTTTTCACAAAATTCATGAAAGCGTTGCTAGGCATTTTGAAATGTAAAAAAAATATTTTTTTTTCACATTATTCATAACAGCGTTGCTAGGCATTTTGAAATGTTAAAAAATTTTTTTTTTTCACACAATTATTGAAAGCGTTGCTAATCATTTTGAAATGTTGAAAAAATATATTTTTTTCACACAATTATTGAAAGCGTTGCTAGGAATGTTAAAATGTTGAAAAAATATATTTTTTTTACAAAAATTCATGAAAGCGTTGCTAGGCATTTTGAAATGTGGAGAAAATATATTTTTTTTACACAATTCGAGAAAGCGTTGCTAGGCATTTTAAAATGTTGAAAAAATATATTTTATTCACACAATTATTGAAATCGTTGCTCAGCATTTTAAAATGTTGAAAAAATATATTTTTTTCACAAAATTCATGAAAGCGTTGCTAGGCATTTTAAGATGTTGAAAAAATATATTTTTTTTCACATTATTCATAACAGCATTGCTAGGCATTTTGAAATGTTGAAAAAATATATTTTTTTTACACAATTCGAGAAAGCGTTGCTAGGCATTTTGAAATGTTGAAAAAATATATTTTATTCACACAATTATTGAAATCGTTGCTCAGCATTTTAAAATGTTGAAAAAATATTTTTTTTTCACAAAATTCATGAAAGCCTTGCTAGGCATTTTAAAATGTTGAAAAAATATATTTTTTTCACATAATTCTTAACAGCGTTGCTAGGCATTTTGAAATGTTGAAAAAATATATTTTTTTTACACAATTCGAGAAAGCGTTGCTAGGCATTTTGAAATGTTGAAAAAATATATTTTTTTACACAATTCGAGAAAGCGTTGCTAGGCATTTTAAAATATTGAAAAAATACATTTTTTTCACAAAACTCATGAAAGCGTTGCTAGGCATTTTGATGTGATGAAAAAATATATTTTGTTTATCAAATTCATGAAAGCGTTGCTAGGCATTTAGGAATGTTAAAAAATATATTTTTTTCACAAAATTCATGAAAGCGTTGCTAGGCATTTTGAAAAGTTAAAAAAATATATTTTTTCACACAATTATTGAAAGCGTTGCTAGGCATTTTAAAATGTTAAAAAATATATTTTTTATACAAAACTCATGAAAGCGTTGCTAGGCATTTTGAAATGTGGAAAAAATATATTTTTTTTACAAAATTCATGGAAGCGTTGCTATGCATTTTGAAATGTTGAAAAAATATATTTTTTTTACAAAATTCTTGAAAGCATTGCTAGGCATTATGAAATGTTGAAAAAATATATGTTTTTCACATTATTCATAAAAGCGTTGATAGGCATTTTAATATGTTGAAAAAATATATTTTTTTCACATTATTCATTACAACGTTGCTAAGCATTTTGAAATGTTGAAAAAATATATTTTTTTACACAATTCGAGAAAGCGTTGCTAGGCATTTTAAAATATTGAAAAAATACATTTTTTTCACAAAACTCATGAAAGCGTTGCTAGGCATTTTGATGTGATGAAAAAATATATTTTGTTTATCAAATTCATGAAAGCGTTGCTAGGCATTTAGGAATGTTAAAAAATATATTTTTTTCACAAAATTCATGAAAGCGTTGCTAGGCATTTTGAAAAGTTAAAAAAATATATTTTTTCACACAATTATTGAAAGCGTTGCTAGGCATTTTAAAATGTTAAAAAATATATTTTTTATACAAAACTCATGAAAGCGTTGCTAGGCATTTTGAAATGTGGAAAAAATATATTTTTTTTACAAAATTCATGGAAGCGTTGCTATGCATTTTGAAATGTTGAAAAAATATATTTTTTTTACAAAATTCTTGAAAGCATTGCTAGGCATTATGAAATGTTGAAAAAATATATGTTTTTCACATTATTCATAAAAGCGTTGATAGGCATTTTAATATGTTGAAAAAATATTCTTTTTTTTACAAAATTAGTGAAAGCGTTGCTAGGCAATATGAATTGTTGAAAAAATAATTTTTTTCACAATATTCATAACAGCGTTGCTAGGCATTTTAAAATGTTGAAAAAATATATTTTTTTTACAAAACTCATGAAATCGTTGCTAGGCATTTTGAGGTGTTGAAAAAATATATTTTTTTTCACATTATTCATAACAGTGTTGCTAGGCATTTTAAAATGTTAACAAAATATATATTTTTTACAAAATTCATGTAAGCGTTGCTAGGCATTATGAAATGTTGAAAACATAAATTTTTTCCACATTATTCATAATAGCGTTGCTAGGCATTTTGAAATGTGGAAAAAGTATATTTTTTTACAAAACTCATGAAAGCGTTGCTAGGCATTTTGAATTGTTGAAAACATATATTTTGTTTACCAAATTCATGAAAGCGTTGCTAGGCATTTTGAAATGTTTAAAAAATATATTTTTTCACATTATTCATAACAGCGTTGCTAGGCATTTAGAAATGTTTAAAAAATATATTTTTTTCACAAAATTCATGAAAGCGTTGCTAGGCATTTTGAAATGTAAAAAAAATATTTTTTTTTCACATTATTCATAACAGCGTTGCTAGGCATTTTGAAATGTTAAAAAAATTTTTTTTTTCACACAATTATTGAAAGCGTTGCTAATCATTTTGAAATGTTGAAAAAATATATTTTTTTCACACAATTATTGAAAGCGTTGCTAGGAATGTTAAAATGTTGAAAAAATATATTTTTTTTACAAAAATTCATGAAAGCGTTGCTAGGCATTTTGAAATGTGGAGAAAATATATTTTTTTTACACAATTCGAGAAAGCGTTGCTAGGCATTTTAAAATGTTGAAAAAATATATTTTATTCACACAATTATTGAAATCGTTGCTCAGCATTTTAAAATGTTGAAAAAATATATTTTTTTCACAAAATTCATGAAAGCGTTGCTAGGCATTTTAAGATGTTGAAAAAATATATTTTTTTTCACATTATTCATAACAGCATTGCTAGGCATTTTGAAATGTTGAAAAAATATATTTTTTTTACACAATTCGAGAAAGCGTTGCTAGGCATTTTGAAATGTTGAAAAAATATATTTTATTCACACAATTATTGAAATCGTTGCTCAGCATTTTAAAATGTTGAAAAAATATTTTTTTTTCACAAAATTCATGAAAGCCTTGCTAGGCATTTTAAAATGTTGAAAAAATATATTTTTTTCACATAATTCTTAACAGCGTTGCTAGGCATTTTGAAATGTTGAAAAAATATATTTTTTTTACACAATTCGAGAAAGCGTTGCTAGGCATTTTGAAATGTTGAAAAAATATATTTTTTTCACATAATTATTGAAAGCGTTGCTAGGCATTTTAAAATGTTAAAAAAATATATTTTTTTACAAAATTTGAGAAAGCGTTGCTAGGCATTATGAAATGTTGAAAAAATATATTTTTTTACAAAATTCATGAAAGCGTTGCTAGGCATTTTGAAATGTTTAAAAAATATTTTTTTTTCACATTATTCATAACAGCGTTGCTAGGCATTTAGAAATGTTGAAAAAGTATATTTTTTTCACATTATTCATTACAGCGTTGCTAGGCATTTTGAAATGTTGAAAAAATATATTTTTTTTACACAATTTATGAAAGCGTTGCTAGGCATTTTCAAATGTTGAAAAAATACATTTTTTTCACAAAACTCATGAAAGCGTTGCTAGGCATTTTGATGTGATGAAAAAATATAATTTGTTTATCAAATTCATGAAAGCGTTGCTTGGCATTTTGAAATGTTGAAAAAATATATTTTTTCACATAATTATTGAAAGCGTTGCTAGGCATTTTAAAATGTTAAAAAAATATATTTTCTTTACAAAATTCCAGAAAGCGTTGCTAGGCATTTTGAAATGTTGAAAAAATATATTTTTTTTACAAAATTCATGAAAGTGTTGTTAGGCTTTTTGAAATGTGTAAAAATACTTTTTTTTCACATTATTCATAACAGCGTTGTTAGGCATTTAGAAATGTTGAAAAAATATATTTTTTTACACAATTTTTGAATGCGTTTTTAGGCATTTTAAAATGTTGAAAAATTAATTCTGTTTATCAAATTCATGAAAGCGTTGCTAGGCATTTTTTAATGTTGAAAAAATATATATATTTTTTACAAAATTCCAGAAAGCGTTGCTAGGCATTATGAAATGTTGAACAAATATATTTTTTCACAAAATTCATGAAAGCCTAACTAGGCATTTTGCAAAGTTGAAAAAATATATTTTTTTTACACAATTCGAGAAAGCGTTGCTAGGCATTTTAAAATGTTGAAAACTATATTTTTTTCACAAAATCCATCAAAGCGTTGCTAGCCATTTTGAAATGTTGAAAAAATATATTTTTTTACACAATTATTGAAAGCGTTGCTAGGCATTTTAAAATGTTGAAAAAATATATTTTGTTTATCAAATTTATGAAAGCGTTGCTAGGCATTTAGAAATGTTAAAAAAATATATATTTTTTACAAAATTCATGAAAGCGATGCTAGCCTTTTTTTAATGTTGAAAAAATATATTTTTTTTACAAAATTCCAGAAAGCGTTGCTAGGCATTATGAAATGTTGAAAAAAACTATTTTTTCACAAAATTCATGAAAGCGTAACTAGGCATTTTGCAATGTTGAAAAAATATATTTTTTTTACTCAATTGGAGAAAGCGTTGCTAGGCATTTTAAAATGTTGAAAAAATATATTTTTTTTACAAAATTTATTAAAGCGTTGCTAGGCATTTTGATATGTTTAAAAAATGTATTTTTTTCACATTATTCATAACAGCGTTGCTAGGCATTTAGAAATGTTGAAAAAATATATTTTTTCACAAAATTCATCAAAGCGTTGCTAGGCATTTTAAAATGTTGAAAAAATATATTTTTTTCACATTATTCATTACAGCGTTGCTAAGCATTTTGAAATGTTGAAAACATTTATTTTTTTACACAATTCGAGAAAGCGTTGCTAGGCATTTTAAAATGTTGAAAAAATACATTTTTTTCACAAAACTCATGAAAGCGTTGCTAGGCATTTTGATGTGATGAAAAAATATATTTTGTTTATCAAAATCATGAAAGCGTTGCTAGGCATTTAGGAATGTTAAAAAATATATTTTTTTCACAAAATTCATGAAAGCGTTGCTAGGCATTTTGAAAAGTTGAAAAAATATATTTTTTCACACAATTATTGAAAGCGTTGCTAGGCATTTTAAAATGTTAAAAAATATATTTTTTATACAAAACTCATGAAAGCGTTGCTAGGCATTTTGAAATGTGGAAAAAATATATTTTTTTTACAAAATTCATGGAAGCGTTGCTATGCATTTTAAAATGTTGAAAAAATATATTTTTTTTACAAAATTCTTGAAAGCATTGCTAGGCATTATGAAATGTTGAAAAATATATGTTTTTCACATTATTCATAAAAGTGTTGATAGGCATTTTAATATGTTGAAAAAATATTCTTTTTTTTACAAAATTAGTGAAAGCGTTGCTAGGCAATATGAATTGTTGAAAAAATAATTTTTTTTCACAATATTCATAACAGCGTTGCTAGGCATTTAAAAAAGGTTGAAAAAATATATTTTTTTTACAAAACTCATGAAATCGTTGCTAGGCATTTTGCGGTGTTGAAAAAATATATTTTTTTCACATTATTTATAACAGTGTTGCTAGGCATTTTAAAATGTTAAGAAAATATATATTTTTTACAAAATTTATGAAAGCGTTGCTAGGCATTTTGAATTGTTGAAAACATATATTTTGTTTACCAAATTCATGAAAGCGTTGCTAGGCATTTTGAAATGTAAAAAAAATATATTTTTTCACATTATTCATAACAGCGTTGTTAGGCATTTAGAAATGTTTAAAAAATATATTTTTTTCACAAAATTCATGAAAGCGTTGCTAGGCATTTTGAAATGTAAAAAAAAATATTTTTTTTTCACATTATTCATAACAGCGTTGCTAGGCATTTTGAAATGTTGAAAAAAATTTTTTTTTCACACAATTATTGAAAGCGTTGCTAATCATTTTGAAATGTTGAAAAAATATATTTTTTTCACACAATTATTGAAAGCGTTGCTAGGCATGTTAAAATGTTGAAAAAATATATTTTTTTTACAAAAATTCATGAAAGCGTTGCTAGGCATTTTGAAATGTTTAAAAAATATATTTTCTCAAATTATTCATAACAGCGTTGCTAGGCATTTAGAAATGTTGAAAAGATATATTTTTTTCACAAAATTCATGAAAGCGTTGCTAGGCATTTTAAAATATTGAAAAAATATATTTTTTTCACATTATTCATAACAGCGTTCCTAGGCATTTTGAAATGTTGAAGAAATATATTTTTTTTACACAATTCGAGGAAGCGTTGCTAGGCATTTTAAAATGTTGAAAAAATATATTTTTTTTACAAAACACATGAAAGCGTTGCTAGGCACTTTGAAATGTTGAAAAAATATATTTTTTTTACAAAATTCATGAAAGCGTTGGTAGGCATTCTGAAATGTCCAAAAAATATATTTTTTTCACATTATTCATTACAGCGTTGCTAGGCATTTTGAAATGTGGAGAAAATATATTTTGTTTACCAAATTCATGAAAGCATTGCTAGGCATTTGGAAATGTTGAAAAAATATTCTATATTTTTTTTACAAAATTCGAGAAAGCGTTGCTAGGCATTTTAAAATGTTGAAAAAATATATATTTTTACAAATTTCATGAAAGCGTTGCTAGGCATTTTGAAATGTTGAAAAAATATATTTTCTTTACATAATTCGAGAAAGCGTTGCTAGGCATTTTGAAATGTTTAAAAAATATATTTTCTCAAATTATTCATAACAGCGTTGCTAGGCATTTAGAAATGTTGAAAAGATATATTTTTTTCACAAAATTCATGAAAGCGTTGCTAGGCACTTTAAAATATTGAAAAAATATATTTTTTTCACATTATTCATAACAGCGTTGCTAGTCATTTTGAAATGTTGAAGAAATATTTTTTTTTTACACAATTCGAGGAAGCGTTGCTAGGCATTTTAAAATGTTGAAAAAATATATTTTTTTTACAAAACACATGAACGCGTTGCTAGGCACTTTGAAATGTTGAAAAAATATATTTTTTTTACAAAATTCATGAAAGCGTTCGTAGGCATTCTGAAATGTCCAAAAAATATATTTTTTTCACATTATTCATTACAGCGTTGCTAGGCATTTTGAAATGTGGAGAAAATATATTTTGTTTACCAAATTCATGAAAGCATTGCTAGGCATTTGGAAATTTTGAAAAAATATATTTTTTTTACAAAATTCGAGAAAGCGTTGCTAGGCATTTTAAAATGTTGAAAAAATATATATTTTTACAAAATTCATGAAAGCGTTGCTAGGCATTTTGAAATGTTGAAAAAATATATTTTCTTTACACAATTCGAGAAAGCGTTGCTAGGCATTTTGAAAAGTTGCAAAAATATATTTTATTCACACAATTATTGAAATCGTTGCTCAGCATTTTAAAATGTTGAAAAAATATATTTTTTTCACCAAATTCATGAAAGCGTTGCTAGGCTTTTTAAAATGTTGAAAAAATATATTTTTTTCACATTATTCATAACAGCGTTGCTAGGCAATTTGAAATCTTGAAAAAATATATTTTTTTTACACAATTCGAGAAAGCGTTGCTAGGCATTTTGAAATGTTGAAAAAATATATTTTTTTCACACAATTATTGAAAGCTTTGCTAGGCATTTTAAAATGTTGAAAAAATACATTTTTTTTACAAAATTTGAGAAAGCGTTGCTAGGGATTATGAAATGTTGAAAAAATATATTTTTTTTACAAAATTCATGAAAGCGTTGCTAGGCATTTTGAAATGTTGAAAAAATATTTTTTTTTTACACAATTCGAGAAAGCGTTGCTAGGCATTTTAAAATGTTGAAAAAATATATTTTTTTCACATAATTCATAACAGCGTTGCTAGGCATTTTGAAATGTTGAAAAAATATTTTTTTTTTACACAATTCGAGAAAGCGTTGCTAGGCATTTTGAAATGTTGAAAAAATATATTTTTTTCACACAATTATTGAAAGCGTTGCTAGGCATTTTAAAATGTTAAAAAAATATTTTTTTTTTACAAAATTTGAGAAGCGTTGCTAAGCATTATGAAATGTTGAAAAAATATATTTTTTTTACAAAATTCGTGAAAGCGTTGGTAGGCATTTTGAAATGTTTAAAAAATATATTTTTTTCACGTTATTCATAACAGCGTTGCTAGGCATTTAGAAATGTTGAAAAAGTATATTTTTTTCACATTATTCATTACAGCGTTGCTAGGCATTTTGAAATGTTGAAAAATATATTTTTTTTACACAATTTATGAAAGCGTTGCTAGGCATTTTGAAATGTTGAAAAAATATATTTTTTTTACAAAATTCGTGAAAGCGTTGTTAGGCTTTTTGAAATGTTTAAAAATACTTTTTTTTCACATTATTCATAACAGCGTTGTTGGGCATTTAGAAATGTTGAAAAAATATATTTTTTTTACAAAATTCGAGAAAGCGTTGCTAGGCATTTTAAAATGTTGAAAAAATATATATTTTTACAAAATTCATGAAAGCGTTGCTAGGCATTTTGAAATGTTGAAAAAATATATTTTCTTTACACAATTCGAGAAAGCGTTGCTAGGCATTTTGAAATGTTGCAAAAATATATTTTATTCACACAATTATTGAAAGCGTTGCTAGGCATTTTAAAATGTTGAAAAAATACATTTTTTTTACAAAATTTGAGAAAGCGTTGCTAGGCATTATGAAATATTGAAAAAATATATATTTTTTACAGAATTCATGAAAGCATTGCTAGGCATTTTGAAATGTTTAAAAATATATTTTTTTCACATTATTCATAACAGCGATGCTAGGCATTTAGAAATGTTGAAAAAATTAATTTTTTTCACAAAATTCATGAAAGCGTTGCTAGGCATTTTGAAATGTTCAAAAAATATATTTTTTTCACATTATTCATAACAGCGTTAATAGGCATTTAGAAATGTTGAAAAAGTATATTTTTTTCACATTATTCATTACAGCGTTGCTAGGCATTTTGAAATGTTGGAAAATATATTTTTTTTACACAATTTATGAAAGCGTTGCTAGGCATTTTCAAATGTTGAAAAAATACATTTTTTTCACAAAACTCATGAAAGCGTTGCTAGGCATTTTGAAATGTTGAAAAAATATATTTTTTTTACAAAATTCGTGAAAGCGTTGTTAGGCTTTTTGAAATGTTTAAAAATACTTTTTTTTCACATTATTCATAACAGCGTTGTTGGGCATTTAGAAATGTTGAAAAAATATATTTTTTTACACAATTTTCGAATGCGTTTTTTGGCATTTTAAAATGTTGAAAAAATATATTTTGTTTATCAAATTCATGAAAGCGTTGCTAGGCATTTAGAAATGTTGAAAAAATATATTTTTTTTTGCAAAATTCTTGAAAGTGTTGCTAGGCATTTTGAAATGTTTAAAAAATATTTGTTTTTCACATTATTCATAACAGCGTTGCTAGGCATTTAGAAATGTTGAAAAAATATATTTTTTTCACATTATTCATAACAGCATTGCTAGGCATTTTGAAATGTTGAAAAAATATATTTTTTTTACAAAATTCATGAAAGCGTTTGTAGGCATTTTGAAATGTCCAAAAAATATATTTTTTTCACATTATTCATTACAGCGTTGCTAGGCATTTTGAAATGTGGAGAAAATATATTTTGCTTACCAAATTCATGAAATCATTGCTAGGCATTTGGAAATGTTGAAAAAATATATTTTTTTTACAAAATTCGAGAAAGCGTTGCTAGGCATTTTAAAATGTTGCAAAAATATATTTTATTCACACAATTATTGAAATCGTTGCTCAGCATTTTAAAATGTTGAAAAAATATATTTTTTTCACCAAATTCATGAAAGCGTTGCTAGGCATTTTAAAATGTTGAAAAAATATATTTTTTTCACATTATTCATAACAGCGTTGCTAGGCATTTTGAAATGTTGAAAAAATATATTTTTTTTACACAATTCGAGAAAGCGTTGCTAGGCATTTTGAAATGTTGAAAAAATATATTTTTTTCACACAATTATTGAAAGCGTTGCTAGGCATTTTAAAATGTTGAAAAAATACATTTTTTTTACAAAATTCATGAAAGCGTTGCTAGGCATTTTGAAATGTTTAAAAATATATTTTTTTCACATTATTCATAACAGCGATGCTAGGCATTTAGAAATGTTGAAAAAATATATTTTTTTTTGCAAAATTCTTGAAAGGGTTGCTAGGCATTTTGAAATGTTCAAAAAATATATTTTTTTCACATTATTCATAACAGCGTTGCTAGGCATTTAGAAATGTTGAAAAAATATATTTTTTTCACATTATTCATAACAGCGTTGCTAGGCATTTTGAAATGTTGAAAAATATATTTTTTTTACACAATTTATGAAAGCGTTGCTAGGCATTTTCAAATGTTGAAAAAATACATTTTTTTCACAAAACTCATGAAAGCGTTGCTAGGCATTTTGAAGTGATGAAAAAATATATTTTGTTTATCAAATTCATGAAAGCGTTGCTAGGCATTTAGAAATGTTGAAAAATATATTTTTTTACAAAATTCCAGAAAGCGTTGCTAGGCATTTTGAAATGTTGAAAAAATATATTTTTTTTACAAAATTCGTGAAAGCGTTGTTAGGCTTTTTGAAATGTTTAAAAATACTTTCTTTTCACATTATTCATAACAGCGTTGTTGGGCATTTAGAAATGTTGAAAAAATATATTTTTTTACACAATTTTCGAATGCGTTTTTTGGCAAATGCAATTTTAAAATTAAAATGTTGAAAAATTATATTTTGTTTATCAAATTCATGAAAGCGTTGCTAGGCATTTAGAAATGTTGAAAAAATATATTTTTTTTGCAAAATTCTTGAAAGTGTTGCTAGGAATTTTGAAATGTTTAAAAAATATATGTTTTTCTCATTATTCATAACAGCGTTGCTAGGCATTTAGAAATGTTGAAAAAATATATTTTTTTACACAATTATTGAAAGCGTTGCTAGGCATTTTAAAATGTTGAAAAAATATATTTTGTTTATCAAATTCATGAAAGCGTTGCTAGGCATTTTTTAATGTTGAAAAAATATATTTTTTTTTGCAAAATTCTTGAAAGTGTTGCTAGGCATTTTGAAATGTTTAAAAAATATATGTTTTTCACATTATTCATAACAGCGTTGCTAGGCATTTAGATATGTTAAAAAAATATATTTTTTTACACAATTATTGAAAGCGTTGCTAGGCATTTTAAAATGTTGAAAAACTATATTTTGTTTATCAAACTCATGAAATCGTTGCTAGGCATTTTGAGGTGTTGAAAAAATATATTTTTTTCACATTATTTATAACAGTGTTGCTAGGCATTTTAAAATGTTAAGAAAATATATATTTTTTACAAAATTTATGAAAGCGTTGCTAGGCATTTTGAATTGTTGAAAACATATATTTTGTTTACCAAATTCATGAAAGCGTTGCTAGGCATTTTGAAATGTTTAAAAAATATATTTTTTCACATTATTCATAACAGCGTTGCTAGGCATTTTGAAATGTAAAAAAAAATATTTTTTGTTCACATTATTCATAACAGCGTTGCTAGGCATTTTGAAATGTTGAAAAAATATATTTTTTTCACACAATTATTGAAAGCGTTGCTAGGCATGTTAAAATGTTGAAAAAATATATTTTTTTTACAAAAATTCATGAAAGCGTTGCTAGGCATTTTGAAATGTTTAAAAAATATATTTTCTCAAATTATTCATAACAGCGTTGCTAGGCATTTAGAAATGTTGAAAAGATATATTTTTTTCACAAAATTCATGAAAGCGTTGCTAGGCATTTTAAAATGTTGAAAAAATATATATTTTTACAAAATTCATGAAAGCGTTGCTAGGCATTTTGAAATGTTGAAAAAATATATTTTCTTTACATAATTCGAGAAAGCGTTGCTAGGCATTTAGAAATGTTGAAAAGATATATTTTTTTCACAAAATTCATGAAAGCGTTGCTAGGCACTTTAAAATATTTAAAAAATATATTTTTTTCACATTATTCATAACAGCGTTGCTAGGCATTTTGAAATGTTGAAGAAATATATTTTTTTTACACAATTCGAAGAAGCGTTGCTAGGCATTTTAAAATGTTGAAAAAATATATTTTTTTTACAAAACACATGAACGCGTTGCTAGGCACTTTGAAATGTTGAAAAAATATATTTTTTTTACAAAATTCATGAAAGCGTTCGTAGGCATTCTGAAATGTCCAAAAAATATATTTTTTTCACATTATTCATTACAGCGTTGCTAGGCATTTTGAAATGTGGAGAAAATATATTTTGTTTACCAAATTCATGAAAGTATTGCTAGGCATTTGGAAATGTTGAAAAAATATATTTTTTTTACAAAATTCGAGAAAGCGTTGCTAGGCATTTTAAAATGTTGAAAAAATATATATTTTTACAAAATTCATGAAAGCGTTGCTAGGCATTTTGAAATGTTTAAAAAATATATTTTCTTTACACAATTCGAGAAAGCGTTGCTAGGCATTTTGAAATGTTGCAAAAATATATTTTATTCACACAATTATTGAAATCGTTGCTCAGCATTTTAAAATGTTGAAAAAATATATTTTTTTCACCAAATTCATGAAAGCGTTGCTAGGCTTTTTAAAATGTTGAAAAAATATATTTTTTTCACATTATTCATAACAGCGTTGCTAGGCATTTTGAAATCTTGAAAAAATATATTTTTTTTACACAATTCGAGAAAGCGTTGCTAGGCATTTTGAAATGTTGAAAAAATATATTTTTTTCACACAATTATTGAAAGCTTTGCTAGGCATTTTAAAATGTTGAAAAAATACATTTTTTTTACAAAATTTGAGAAAGCGTTGCTAGGCATTATGAAATGTTGAAAAAATATATTTTTTTTACAAAATTCATGAAAGCGTTGCTAGGCATTTTGAAATGTTTAAAAATATATTTTTTTCACATTATTCATAACAGCGATGCTAGGCATTTAGAAATGTTGAAAAAATATATTTTTTTCACAAAATTCATGAAAGCGTTGCTAGGCATTTTGAAATTTTCAAAAAATATATTTTTTTCACATTATTCATTACAGCTTTGCTAGGCATTTTGAAATGTTGAAAAAATATATTTTTTTTACACAATTCGAGAAAGCGTTGCTAGGCATTTTAAAATGTTGAAAAAATATATTTTTTCACATAATTCATAACAGCGTTGCTAGGCATTTTGAAATGTTGAAAAAATATATTTTTTTTACACAATTCGAGAAAGCGTTGCTAGGCATTTTGAAATGTTGAAAAAATATATTTTTTTCACACAATTATTGAAAGCGTTGCTAGGCATTTTAAAATGTTAAAAAAATATTTTTTTTTTACAAAATTTGAGAAAGCGTTGCTAAGCTTTATGAAATGTTGAAAAAATATATTTTTTTTACAAAATTCGTGAAAGCGTTGCTAGGCATTTTGAAATGTTTAAAAAATATATTTTTTTCACGTTATTCATAACAGCGTTGCTAGGCATTTAGAAATGTTGAAAAAGTATATTTTTTTCACATTATTCATTACAGCGTTGCTAGGCATTTTGAAATGTTGAAAAATATATTTTTTTACACAATTTATGAAAGCGTTGCTAGGCATTTTGAAATGTTGAAAAAATATATTTTTTTTACAAAATTCGTGAAAGCGTTGTTAGGCTTTTTGAAATGTTTAAAAATACTTTTTTTTCACATTATTCATAACAGCGTTGTTGGGCATTTAGAAATGTTGAAAAAATATATTTTTTACACAATTTTCGAATGCGTTTTTTGGCATTTTAAAATGTTGAAAAAATATATTTTGTTTACCAAATTCATGAAAGCATTGCTAGGCATTTGGAAATGTTGAAAAAATATATTTTCTTTACACAATTCGAGAAAGCGTTGCTAGGCATTTTGAAATGTTTAAAAATATATTTTTTTTACAAAATTCGAGAAAGCGTTGCTAGGCATTTTAAAATGTTGAAAAAATATATATTTTTACAAAATTCATGAAAGCGTTGCTAGGCATTTTGAAATGTTGAAAAAATATATTTTCTTTACACAATTCGAGAAAGCGTTGCTAGGCATTTTGAAATGTTGCAAAAATATATTTTATTCACACAATTATTGAAATCGTTGCTCAGCATTTTAAAATGTTGAAAAAATATATCTTTTTCACCAAATTCATGAAAGCGTTGCTAGGCATTTTAAAATGTTGAAAAAATATATTTTTTTTACACAATTCGAGAAAGCGTTGCTAGGCATTTTGAAATGTTGAAAAAATATATTTTTTTCACACAATTATTGAAAGCGTTGCTAGGCATTTTAAAATGTTGAAAAAATACATTTTTTTTACAAAATTTGAGAAAGCGTTGCTAGGCATTATGAAATGTTGAAAAAATATATATTTTTTTACAAAATTCATGAAAGCGTTGCTAGGCATTTTGAAATGTTTAAAAATATATTTTATTCACATTATTCATAACAGCGATGCTAGGCATTTAGAAATGTTGAAAAAATTAATTTTTTTCACAAAATTCATGAAAGCGTTGCTAGGCATTTTGAAATGTTCAAAAAATATATTTTTTTCACATTATTCATAACAGCGTTAATAGGCATTTAGAAATGTTGAAAAAGTATATTTTTTTCACATTATTCATTACAGCGTTGCTAGGCATTTTGAAATGTTGAAAAATATATTTTTTTTACACAATTTATGAAAGCGTTGCTAGGCATTTTCAAATGTTGAAAAAATACATTTTTTTCACAAAACTCATGAAAGCGTTGCTAGGCATTTTGAAATGTTGAAAAAATATATTTTTTTTACAAAATTCGTGAAAGCGTTGTTAGGCTTTTTGAAATGTTTAAAAATACTTTTTTTTCACATTATTCATAACAGCGTTGTTGGGCATTTAGAAATGTTGAAAAAATATATTTTTTTACACAATTTTCGAATGCGTTTTTTGGCATTTTAAAATGTTGAAAAAATATATTTTGTTTATCAAATTCATGAAAGCGTTGCTAGGCATTTAGAAATGTTGAAAAAATATATTTTTTTTTGCAAAATTCTTGAAAGTGTTGCTAGGCATTTTGAAATGTTTAAAAAATATTTGTTTTTCACATTATTCATAACAGCGTTGCTAGGCATTTAGAAATGTTGAAAAAATATATTTTTTTCACATTATTCATAACAGCGTTGCTAGGCATTTTGAAATGTTGAAAAAATATATTTTTTTTACAAAATTCATGAAAGCGTTTGTAGGCATTTTGAAATGTCCAAAAAATATATTTTTTTCACATTATTCATTACAGCGTTGCTAGGCATTTTGAAATGTGGAGAAAATATATTTTGCTTACCAAATTCATGAAAGCATTGCTAGGCATTTGGAAATGTTGAAAAAATATATTTTTTTTACAAAATTCGAGAAAGCGTTGCTAGGCATTTTAAAATGTTTAAAAAATATATATTTTTACAAAATTCATGAAAGCGTTGCTAGGCATTTTGAAATGTTGAAAAAATATATTTTCTTTACACAATTCGAGAAAGCGTTGCTAGGCATTTTGAAATGTTGCAAAAATATATTTTATTCACACAATTATTGAAATCGTTGCTCAGCATTTTAAAATGTTGAAAAAATATATTTTTTTCACCAAATTCATGAAAGCGTTGCTAGGCATTTTAAAATGTTGAAAAAATATATTTTTTTCACATTATTCATAACAGCGTTGCTAGGCATTTTGAAATGTTGAAAAAATATATTTTTTTTACACAATTCGAGAAAGCGTTGCTAGGCATTTTGAAATGTTGAAAAAATATAATTTTTTCACACAATTATTGAAAGCGTTGCTAGGCATTTTAAAATGTTGAAAAAATACATTTTTTTTACAAAATTCATGAAAGCGTTGCTAGGCATTTTGAAATGTTTAAAAATATATTTTTTTCACATTATTCATAACAGCGATGCTAGGCATTTAGAAATGTTGAAAAAATATATTTTTTTTTGCAAAATTCTTGAAAGGGTTGCTAGGCATTTTGAAATGTTCAAAAAATATATTTTTTTCACATTATTCATAACAGCGTTGCTAGGCATTTAGAATTGTTGAAAAAATATATTTTTTTCACATTATTCATAACAGCGTTGCTAGGCATTTTGAAATGTTGAAAAATATATTTTTTTTACACAATTTATGAAAGCGTTGCTAGGCATTTTCAAATGTTGAAAAAATACATTTTTTTCACAAAACTCATGAAAGCGTTGCTAGGCATTTTGAAGTGATGAAAAAATATATTTTGTTTATCAAATTCATGAAAGCGTTGCTAGGCATTTAGAAATGTTGAAAAATATATTTTTTTTACAAAATTCCAGAAAGCGTTGCTAGGCATTTTGAAATGTTGAAAAAATATATTTTTTTTACAAAATTCGTGAAAGCGTTGTTAGGCTCTTTGAAATGTTTAAAAATACTTTCTTTTCACATTATTCATAACAGCGTTGTTGGGCATTTAGAAATGTTGAAAAAATATATTTTTTTACACAATTTTCGAATGCGTTTTTTGGCATTTTAAAATGTTGAAAAATTATATTTTGTTTATCAAATTCATGAAAGCGTTGCTAGGCATTTAGAAATGTTGAAAAAATATATTTTTTTTTGCAAAATTCTTGAAAGTGTTGCTAGGCATTTTGAAATGTTTAAAAAATATATGTTTTTCACATTATTCATAACAGCGTTGCTAGGCATTTAGAAATGTTGAAAAAATATATTTTTTTTACAAAATTTATGAAAGCGTTGCTAGGCATTTTGATATGTTTAAAAAATGTATTTTTTTCACATTATTCATAACAGCGTTGCTAGGCATTTAGAAATGTTGAAAAATATATTTTTTTCACAAAATTCATCAAAGCGATGCTAGGCATTTTAAAATGTTGAAAAAATATATTTTTTTCACATTATTCATTACAGCGTTGCTAGCCATTTTGAAATGTTGAAAAAATATATTTTTTTACACAATTCGAGAAAGCTTTGCTAGGCATTTTAAAATGTTGAAAAAATACATTTTTTTCACAAAACTCATGAAAGCGTTGCTAGGCATTTTGATGTGATGAAAAAATATATTTTGTTTATCAAATTCATGAAAGCGTTGCTAGGCATTTAGGAATGTTAAAAAATATATTTTTTTTACAAAATTCATGAAAGTGTTGCCATGCATTTTGAAAAGTTGAAAAAATATATTTTTTCACACAATTATTGAAAGCGTTGCTAGGCATTTTAAAATGTTAAAAAATATATTTTTTATACAAAATTCATGAAAGCGTTGCTAGGCATTTTGAAATGTGGAAAAATATATTTTTTTTACAAAATTCATGGAGGCGTTGCTATGCATTTTGAAATGTTGAAAAAATATAATTTTTTTACAAAATTCTTGAAAGCATTGCTAGGCATTATGAAATGTTGAAAAAATATATGTTTCTCACATTATTCATAAAAGCGTTGCTAGGCATTTTAATATGTTGAAAAAATATTCTTTTTTTTACAAAATTAGTGAAAACGTTGCTAGGCAATATGAATTGTTGAAAAAATAATTTTTTTTCACAATATTCATAACAGCGTTGCTAGGCATTTTAAAATGTTGAAAAAATATATTTTTTTTTACAAAACTCATGAAATCGTTGCTAGGCATTTTGAGGTGTTGAAAAAATATATTTTTTTCACATTATTCATAACAGTGTTGCTAGGCATTTAGAAATGTTGAAAAAATATATTTTTTTTCACAAAATTCATGAAAGCGTTGCTAGGCATTTTGAAATGTTCAAAAAATATATTTTTTCAAATTATTCATTACAGCGTTGCTAGGCATTTTGAAATGTTGAAGATATATATTTTTTTTACACAATTCGAGAAAGCGTTGCTAGGCATTTTAAAATGTTGAAAAAATATATTTTTTTCACATAATTCATAACAGCGTTGCTAGGCATTTTGAAATGTTGAAAAAATATATTTTTTTCACACAATTATTGAAAGCGTTGCTAGGCATTTTAAAATGTTAAACAAATATATTTTTTTTACAAAATGTGAGAAAGCGTTGCTAGGCATTATGAAATGTTGAAAAAATATATTTTTTTTACAAAATTCGTGAAAGCGTTGTTAGGTTTTTTGAAATGTTTAAAAATACTTTTTTTTCACATTATTCATAACAGCGTTGTTAGGCATTTAGAAATGTTGAAAAAATATATTTTTTACACAATTTTCGAATGCGTTTTTAGACATTTTAAAATGTTGAAAAAATATATTTTGTTTATCAAATTCATGAAAGCGTTGCTAGGCATTTAGAAATGTTGAAAAAATATATTTTTTTTTGCAAAATTTTTGAAAGTGTTGCTAGGCATTTTGAAATGTTTAAAAAATATATGTTTTTCACATTATTCATAACAGCGTTGCTAGGCATTTAGAAATGTTGAAAAAATATATTTTTTTTACTCAATTCGAGAAAGCGTTGCTAGGCATTTTAAAATGTTGAAAAAATATATTTTTTTACAAAATTTATGAAAGCGTTGCTAGGCATTTTGATATGTTTAAAAAATGTATTTTGTTCACATTATTCATAACAGCGTTGCCAGGCATTTTGATGTGATGAAAAAATATATTTTGTTTATCAAATTCATGAAAGCGTTGCTGGGCATTTAGGAATGTTAAAAAATATATTTTTTTTACAAAATTCATGAAAGCGTTGCTAGGCATTTTGAAAAGTTGAAAAAATATATTTTTTCACACAATTATTGAAAGCGTTGCTAGGCAATTTAAAATGTTAAAAAATATATTTTTTATACAAAATTCATGAAAGCGTTGCTAGGCATTTTGAAATGTGGAAAATATATATTTTTTTTACAAAATTCATGGAAGCGTTGCTATGCATTTTGAAATGTTGAAAAAATATATTTTTTTTACACAATTCGAGAAAGCGTTGCTAGGCATTTTAAAATGTTGAAAAAATACATTTTTTTCACAAAACTCATGAAAGCGTTGCTAGGCATTTTGATGTGATGAAAAAATATATTTTGTTTATCAAATTCATGAAAGCGTTGCTAGGCATTTAGGAATGTTAAAAAATATATTTTTTTTACAAAATTCATGAAAGCGTTGCTAGGCATTTTGCAAAGTTGAAAAAATATATTTTTTCACACAATTATTGAAAGCGTTGCTAGGCATTTTAAAATGTTAAAAAATATATTTTTTATACAAAATTCATGAAAGCGTTGCTAGGCATTTTGAAATGTGGAAAAAATATATTTTTTTTACAAAATTCATGGAAGCATTGCAATGCATTTTGAAATGTTGAAAAAATATATTTTTTTTTCAAAATTCTTGAAAGCATTGCTAGGCATTATGAAATGTGGAAAAAATATATGTTTTTCACATTATTCATAAGAGCTTTGCTAGGCATTTTAATATGTTGAAAAAATATTCTTTTTTTTACAAAATTAGTGAAAGCGTTGCTAGGCAATATGAATTGTTGAAAAAATAATTTATTTCACAATATTCATAACAACGTTGCTAGGCATTTTAAAATGTTGAAAAAATATATTTTTTTTTACAAAACTCATGAAATCGTTGCTAGGCATTTTGAGGTGTTGAAAAAATATATATTTTTCACGTTATTCATAACAGTGTTGCTAGGCATTTTAAAATGTTAACAAAATATATATTTTTTACAAAATTCATGAAAGCGTTGCTAGGCATTATGAGATGTTGAAAAAATAAATTTTTTTCACATTAGTCATAACAGCGTTGCTAGGCATTTTGAAAAGTTGAATTTTTTTTTTTTTTCACACAATTATTGAAAGCGTTGCTAATCATTTTGAAATGTAGGAAAAATATATTTTTTTCACACAATTATTGAAAGCGTTGCTAGGCATGTTAAAATGTTGAAAAAATATATTTTTTTTACAAAATTCATGAAAGCGTTGCTAGGCATTTTGAAATGTTTAAAAAATATATTTTTTCACATTATTCATAACAGCGTTGCTAGGCATTTAGAAATGTTGAAGAAATATATTTTTTTTACACAATTCGAGAAAGCGTTGCTAGGCATTTTAAAATGTTGAAAAAATATATCTTTTTTACAAACCACATGAAAGCGTTGCTAGGCACTTTGAAATGTTGAAAAAATATATTTTTTTTACAAAATTCATGAAAGCGTTGCTAGGTATTTTGAAATGTCCAAAAAATATATTTTTTTCACATTATTCATTACAGCGTTGCTAGGCATTTTGAAATGTTGAAAAATACATTTTTTTCACAAAACTCATGAAAGCGTTGCTAGGCATTTTGATGTGATGAAAAAATATATTTTTTTCACATTTTTCATAACAGCGTTGCTAGGCATTTAGAAATGTTGAAAAGATATATTTTTTCACACAATTATTGAAAGCGTTGCTAGGCATTTTAAAATGTTTAAAAAAATATTTTTTATACAAAATTCATGAAAGCGTTGCTAGGCATTTGGAAATGTTGAAAAAATATATTTTTTTTACAAAATTCGAGAAAGAGTTGCTAGGCATTTTAAAATGTTGAAAAAATATATTTTTTTTACAAAATTCATGAAATCGTTGCTAGGCATTTTGAAATGTTGAAAAAATATATTTTCTTTACACAATTCGAGAAAGCGTTCCTAGGCATTTTGAAATGTTGAAAAAATATATTTTATTCACACAATTATTGAAATCGTTGCTCAGCATTTTAAAATGTTGAAAAAATATATTTTTTCACCAAATTCATGAAAGCGTTGCTAATCATTTTAAAATGTTGAAAAAATATATTTTTTTCACATTATTCATAACAGCGCTGCTAGGCATTTTGAAATGTTGAAAAAATATATTTTTTTCACACAATTATTGAAAGCGTTGCTAGGCAATTTGAAATGTTCAAAAAATATATTTTTTTCACATTATTCATTACAGCGTTGCTAGGCATTTTGAAATGTTGAAAAAATATATTTTTTTTACAAAATTTATAAAAGCGTTGCTAGGCATTTTGATATGTTTAAAAAATATATTTTTTTCACATTATTCATAACAGCATTGCTAGGCATTTAGAAATGTTGAAAAAATATATTTTTTTCACAAAATTCATCAAAGCGTTGCGAGGCATTTTAAAATGTTGAAAAAATATATTTTTTTCACATTATTCATTACAGCGTTGCTAGGCATTTTGAAATGTTGAAAAAATATATTTTTTTTACACAATTCGAGAAAGCGTTGCTAGGCATTTTAAAATGTTGAAAAAATACATTTTTTTCACAAAACTCATGAAAGCGTTGCTAGGCATTTTGATGTGATGAAATAATATATTTTGTTTATCAAATTCATGAAAGCGTTGATAGGCATTTAGAAATGTTAAAAAATATATTTTTTTTACAAAATTCATGAAAGCGTTGCTAGGCATTTTGAAATGTGAAAAAAATATATTTTTTTTACAAAATTAGTGAAAGCGTTGCTAGGCAATATGAATTGTTGAAAAAATAATTTTTTTTCACAATATTTATAACAGCGTTGCTAGGCATTTTAAAATGTTGAAAAAATATATTTTTTTTTACAAAACTCATGAAATCGTTGCTAGGCATTTTGAGGTGTTGAAAACATATATATTTTTTTCACATTATTCATAACAGTGTTGCTAGGCATTTTAAAATGTTAACAAAATATATATTTTTTACAAAATTAATGAAAGCGTTGCTAGGCATTATGAAATGTTGAAAAAATAAATTTTTTTCACATTATTCATAACAGCGTTGCTTGGCATTTTGAAATGTTGAAAAAATATATTTTTTTCAAAAAATTCATGAACGCGTTGCTAGGCATTTTGAAATGTTCAAAATATATATTTTCTTCACATTATTCATTACAGCGTTGCTAGGCATTTTGAAATGTTGAAAAAATATATTTTCTTTACACAATTCGAGAAAGCGTTCCTAGGCATTTTGAAATGTTGAAAAAATATATTTTATTTACACAATTATTGAAATCGTTGCTCAGCATTTTAAAATGTTGAAAAAATATTTTTTTTTCACCAAATTCATGAAAGCGTTGCTAGGCATTTTAAAATGTTGAAAAAATATATTTTTTTCACATTATTCATAACAGCGTTGCTAGGCATTTTGAAATGTTGAAAAAATATATTTTTTCACATTATTCATAACAGCGTTGCTAGGCATTTTGAAATGTTTAAAAAATATATTTTTTTACACAATTCGAGAAAGCGTTGCTAGGCATTTTGAAATGTTGAAAATATATATTTTTTTCACACAATTATTGAAAGCGTTGCTAGGCATTTTAAAATGTTGAAAAAATATATTTTTTTTTCACAATTCGAGAAAGCGTTGCTAGGCATTTTAAAATGTTGAAAAAATACATTTTTTTCACAAAACTCATGAAAGCGTTGCTAGGCATTTTGATGTGATAAAAAATATATATAGTTTATCAAATTCATGAAAGCGTTGCTAGGCATTTAGGAATGTTAAAAAATATATTTTTTTTACAAAATTCATGAAAGCGTTGCTAGGCATTTTGCAAAGTTGAAAAAATATATTTTTTCACTCAATTATTGAAAGCGTTGCTAGGCATTTTAAAATGTTAAAAAATATATTTTTTATACAAAATTCATAACAGCGTTGCTAGGCATTTTAAAATGTTGAAAAAATATATTTTTTTTTACAAAACTCATGAAAGCGTTGCTAGGCATTATGAAATGTTGAAAAAAAAAATTTTTTTCCATTAGTCATAACAGCGTTGCTAGGCATTTTGAAATGTTAAACAAATTTATTTTTTTCAAAAAATTCATGAAAGGGTTACTATTCAAATTGAAATGTTGAAAAATATATTTTTTTACACAATTATTGAAAGGGTTGCTAGGCATTTTGAAATGTTGATAAAATATATTTTTTTTACTAAAGTCGAGAAAGCGTTGCTAGGCATTATGAAATGTTTAAAAAATAAATTTTTTCCACTTTATTCATAATAGCGTTGCTAGGCATTTTGAAATGTGGAAAAAGTATATTTTTTTACAAACCTCATGAAAGCGTTGCTAGGCATTTTGAAATGTTGAAAAAATATATTTTGTTTACCAAATTCATGAAAGCGTTGCTAGGCATTTTGAAATGTTGAAAAAATATATTTTTTTACAAAATTCATGAAAGCGTTGCTGGGCATTTTGAAATGTAAAAAAAAATATATTTTTTTCACATTATTCATAACAGCGTTGCTAGGCATTTTGAAAAGTTGAAAATTTTTTTTTTCACACAATTATTGAAAGCGTTGCTAATCATTTTGAAATGTTGAAAAAAATTTTTTTTTCACACAATTATTGAAAGCGTTGCTAGGCATGTTAAAATGTTGAAAAAATATATTTTTTTTACAAAATTCATGAAAGCGTTGCTAGGCATTTTGAAATGTTTAAAAAATATATTTTTTCACATTATTCATAACAGCGTTGCTAGGCATTTAGAAATGTTGAAAAAATATATTTTTTTCACAAAATTCATGAAAGCGATGCTAGGCATTTTGAAATGTAAAAAAAATATATTTTTTTCACATTATTCATAACAGCGTTACTAGGCACTTTTGAAATGTTGAAAATTTTTTTTTTTCACACAATTATTGAAAGCGTTGCTAATCATTTTGAAATGTTGAAAAAATATATTTTTTTCACACAATTATTGAAAGCGTTGCTAGGCATGTTAAAATGTTGAAAAAATATATTTTTTTTACAAAATTCATGAAAGCGTTGCTAGGCATTTTGAAATGTTGAAAAAATATATTTTGTTTACCAAATTCATGAAAGCGTTGCTAGGCATTTTGAAATGTTGAAAAAATATATTTTTTTACAAAATTCATGAAAGCGTTGCTAGGTATTTTGAAATGTAAAAAAAATATATTTTTTTCACATTATTCATAACAGCGTTGCTAGGCATTTTGAAAAGTTGAATTTTTTTTTTTCACACAATTATTGAAAGCGTTGCTAATCATTTTGAAATGTAGGAAAAATATATTTTTTTCACACAATTATTGAAAGCGTTGCTAGGCATGTTAAAATGTTGAAAAAATATATTTTTTTTACAAAATTCATGAAAGCGTTGCTAGGCATTTTGAAATGTTTAAAAAATATATTTTTTCACATTATTCATAACAGCGTTGCTAGGCATTTAGAAATGTTGAAGAAATATATTTTTTTTACACAATTCGAGAAAGCGTTGCTAGGCATTTTAAAATGTTGAAAAAATATATCTTTTTTACAAACCACATGAAAGCGTTGCTAGGCACTTTGAAATGTTGAAAAAATATATTTTTTTTACAAAATTCATGAAAGCGTTGCTAGGTATTTTGAAATGTCCAAAAAATATATTTTTTTCACATTATTCATTACAGCGTTGCTAGGCATTTTGAAATGTTGAAAAATACATTTTTTTCACAAAACTCATGAAAGCGTTGCTAGGCATTTTGATGTGATGAAAAAATATATTTTTTTCACATTTTTCATAACAGCGTTGCTAGGCATTTAGAAATGTTGAAAAGATATATTTTTTCACACAATTATTGAAAACGTTGCTAGGCATTTTAAAATGTTTAAAAAAATATTTTTTATACAAAATTCATGAAAGCGTTGCTAGGCATTTGGAAATGTTGAAAAAATATATTTTTTTTACAAAATTCGAGAAAGAGTTGCTAGGCATTTTAAAATGTTGAAAAAATATATTTTTTTTACAAAATTCATGAAAGCGTTGCTAGGCATTTTGAAATGTTGAAAAAATATATTTTCTTTACACAATTCGAGAAAGCGTTCCTAGGCATTTTGAAATGTTGAAAAAATATATTTTATTCACACAATTATTGAAATCGTTGCTCAGCATTTTAAAATGTTGAAAAAATATATTTTTTCACCAAATTCATGAAAGCGTTGCTAATCATTTTAAAATGTTGAAAAAATATATTTTTTTCACATTATTCATAACAGCGCTGCTAGGCATTTTGAAATGTTGAAAAAATATATTTTTTTCACACAATTATTGAAAGCGTTGCTAGGCAATTTGAAATGTTCAAAAAATATATTTTTTTCACATTATTCATTACAGCGTTGCTAGGCATTTTGAAATGTTGAAAAAATATATTTTTTTTACAAAATTTATAAAAGCGTTGCTAGGCATTTTGATATGTTTAAAAAATATATTTTTTTCACATTATTCATAACAGCATTGCTAGGCATTTAGAAATGTTGAAAAAATATATTTTTTTCACAAAATTCATCAAAGCGTTGCGAGGCATTTTAAAATGTTGAAAAAATATATTTTTTTCACATTATTCATTACAGCGTTGCTAGGCATTTTGAAATGTTGAAAAAATATATTTTTTTTACACAATTCGAGAAAGCGTTGCTAGGCATTTTAAAATGTTGAAAAAATACATTTTTTTCACAAAACTCATGAAAGCGTTGCTAGGCATTTTGATGTGATGAAATAATATATTTTGTTTATCAAATTCATGAAAGCGTTGATAGGCATTTAGAAATGTTAAAAAATATATTTTTTTTACAAAATTCATGAAAGCGTTGCTAGGCATTTTGAAAAGTAGAAAATATATATTTTTTTCACACAATTATTGAAAGCGTTGCTAGGCATTTTAAAATGTTAAAAAATATATTTTTTATACAAAATTCATGAAAGCGTTGCTAGGCATTTTGAAATGTGAAAAAAATATATTTTTTTTACAAAATTAGTGAAAGCGTTGCTAGGCAATATGAATTGTTGAAAAAATAATTTTTTTTCACAATATTTATAACAGCGTTGCTAGGCATTTTAAAATGTTGAAAAAATATATTTTTTTTTACAAAACTCATGAAATCGTTGCTATGCATTTTGAGGTGTTGAAAACATATATATTTTTTTCACATTA
The DNA here is from genome assembly GCA_036971475.1 of Prosapia bicincta. Classification (NCBI taxonomy): domain Eukaryota; kingdom Metazoa; phylum Arthropoda; class Insecta; order Hemiptera; family Cercopidae; genus Prosapia; species Prosapia bicincta. Next base: position 92,396,005 of record JBAIZL010000003.1, on the reverse strand, counting down.
TTCATAACAGTGTTGCTAGGCATTTTAAAATGTTAACAAAATATATATTTTTTACAAAATTAATGAAAGCGTTGCTAGGCATTATGAAATGTTGAAAAAATAAATTTTTTTCACATTATTCATAACAGCGTTGCTTGGCATTTTGAAATGTTGAAAAAATATATTTTTTTCAAAAAATTCATGAACGCGTTGCTAGGCATTTTGAAATGTTCAAAATATATATTTTCTTCACATTATTCATTACAGCGTTGCTAGGCATTTTGAAATGTTGAAAAAATATATTTTCTTTACACAATTCGAGAAAGCGTTCCTAGGCATTTTGAAATGTTGAAAAAATATATTTTATTTACACAATTATTGAAATCGTTGCTCAGCATTTTAAAATGTTGAAAAAATATTTTTTTTCACCAAATTCATGAAAGCGTTGCTAGGCATTTTAAAATGTTGAAAAAATATATTTTTTTCACATTATTCATAACAGCGTTGCTAGGCATTTTGAAATGTTGAAAAAATATATTTTTTCACATTATTCATAACAGCGTTGCTAGGCATTTTGAAATGTTTAAAAAATATATTTTTTTACACAATTCGAGAAAGCGTTGCTAGGCATTTTGAAATGTTGAAAATATATATTTTTTTCACACAATTATTGAAAGCGTTGCTAGGCATTTTAAAATGTTGAAAAAATATATTTTTTTTACACAATTCGAGAAAGCGTTGCTAGGCATTTTAAAATGTTGAAAAAATACATTTTTTTCACAAAACTCATGAAAGCGTTGCTAGGCATTTTGATGTGATAAAAAATATATATAGTTTATCAAATTCATGAAAGCGTTGCTAGGCATTTAGGAATGTTAAAAAATATATTTTTTTTACAAAATTCATGAAAGCGTTGCTAGGCATTTTGCAAAGTTGAAAAAATATATTTTTTCACTCAATTATTGAAAGCGTTGCTAGGCATTTTAAAATGTTAAAAAATATATTTTTTATACAAAATTCATAACAGCGTTGCTAGGCATTTTAAAATGTTGAAAAAATATATTTTTTTTTACAAAACTCATGAAAGCGTTGCTAGGCATTATGAAATGTTGAAAAAAAAAATTTTTTTCACATTAGTCATAACAGCGTTGCTAGGCATTTTGAAATGTTAAACAAATTTATTTTTTTCAAAAAATTCATGAAAGGGTTACTATTCAAATTGAAATGTTGAAAAATATATTTTTTTACACAATTATTGAAAGGGTTGCTAGGCATTTTGAAATGTTGATAAAATATATTTTTTTTACTAAAGTCGAGAAAGCGTTTCTAGGCATTATGAAATGTTGAAAAAATAAATTTTTTCCACTTTATTCATAATAGCGTTGCTAGGCATTTTGAAATGTGGAAAAAGTATATTTTTTTACAAAACTCATGAAAGCGTTGCTAGGCATTTTGAAATGTTGAAAAAATATATTTTGTTTACCAAATTCATGAAAGCGTTGCTAGGCATTTTGAAATGTTGAAAAAATATATTTTTTTACAAAATTCATGAAAGCGTTGCTAGGCATTTTGAAATGTAAAAAAAAATTTATTTTTTTCACATTATTCATAACAGCGTTGCTAGGCATTTTGAAAAGTTGAAAATTTTTTTTTTTCACACAATTATTGAAAGCGTTGCTAATCATTTTGAAATGTTGAAAAAATTATTTTTTTCACACAATTATTGAAAGCGTTGCTAGGCATGTTAAAATGTTGAAAAAATATATTTTTTTTACAAAATTCATGAAAGCGTTGCTAGGCATTTTGAAATGTTTAAAAAATAATATTTTTTCACATTATTCATAACAGCGTTGCTAGGCATTTAGAAATGTTGAAAAAATATATTTTTTTCACAAAATTCATGAAAGCGATGCTAGGCATTTTGAAATGTAAAAAAAATATATTTTTTTCACATTATTCATAACAGCGTTACTAGGCACTTTTGAAATGTTGAAAATTTTTTTTTTTTCACACAATTATTGAAAGCGTTGCTAATCATTTTGAAATGTTGAAAAAATATATTTTTTTCACACAATTATTGAAAGCGTTGCTAGGCATGTTAAAATGTTGAAAAAATATATTTTTTTTACAAAATTCATGAACGCGTTGCTAGGCATTTTGAAATGTTCAAAATATATATTTTCTTCACATTATTCATTACAGCGTTGCTAGGCATTTTGAAATGTTGAAAAAATATATTTTCTTTACACAATTCGAGAAAGCGTTCCTAGGCATTTTGAAATGTTGAAAAAATATATTTTATTTACACAATTATTGAAATCGTTGCTCAGCATTTTAAAATGTTGAAAAAATATTTTTTTTCACCAAATTCATGAAAGCGTTGCTAGGCATTTTAAAATGTTGAAAAAATATATTTTTTTCACATTATTCATAACAGCGTTGCTAGGCATTTTGAAATGTTGAAAAAATATATTTTTTCACATTATTCATAACAGCGTTGCTAGGCATTTTGAAATGTTTAAAAAATATATTTTTTTACACAATTCGAGAAAGCGTTGCTAGGCATTTTGAAATGTTGAAAATATATATTTTTTTCACACAATTATTGAAAGCGTTGCTAGGCATTTTAAAATGTTGAAAAAATATATTTTTTTTACACAATTCGAGAAAGCGTTGCTAGGCATTTTAAAATGTTGAAAAAATACATTTTTTTCACAAAACTCATGAAAGCGTTGCTAGGCATTTTGATGTGATAAAAAATATATATAGTTTATCAAATTCATGAAAGCGTTGCTAGGCATTTAGGAATGTTAAAAAATATATTTTTTTTACAAAATTCATGAAAGCGTTGCTAGGCATTTTGCAAAGTTGAAAAAATATATTTTTTCACTCAATTATTGAAAGCGTTGCTAGGCATTTTAAAATGTTAAAAAATATATTTTTTATACAAAATTCATAACAGCGTTGCTAGGCATTTTAAAATGTTGAAAAAATATATTTTTTTTTACAAAACTCATGAAAGCGTTGCTAGGCATTATGAAATGTTGAAAAAAAAAATTTTTTTCACATTAGTCATAACAGCGTTGCTAGGCATTTTGAAATGTTAAACAAATTTATTTTTTTCAAAAAATTCATGAAAGGGTTACTATTCAAATTGAAATGTTGAAAAATATATTTTTTTACACAATTATTGAAAGGGTTGCTAGGCATTTTGAAATGTTGATAAAATATATTTTTTTTACTAAAGTCGAGAAAGCGTTTCTAGGCATTATGAAATGTTGAAAAAATAAATTTTTTCCACTTTATTCATAATAGCGTTGCTAGGCATTTTGAAATGTGGAAAAAGTATATTTTTTTACAAAACTCATGAAAGCGTTGCTAGGCATTTTGAAATGTTGAAAAAATATATTTTGTTTACCAAATTCATGAAAGCGTTGCTAGGCATTTTGAAATGTTGAAAAAATATATTTTTTTACAAAATTCATGAAAGCGTTGCTAGGCATTTTGAAATGTAAAAAAAAATATATTTTTTTCACATTATTCATAACAGCGTTGCTAGGCATTTTGAAAAGTTGAAAATTTTTTTTTTTCACACAATTATTGAAAGCGTTGCTAATCATTTTGAAATGTTGAAAAAATTATTTTTTTCACACAATTATTGAAAGCGTTGCTAGGCATGTTAAAATGTTGAAAAAATATATTTTTTTTACAAAATTCATGAAAGCGTTGCTAGGCATTTTGAAATGTTTAAAAAATAATATTTTTTCACATTATTCATAACAGCGTTGCTAGGCATTTAGAAATGTTGAAAAAATATATTTTTTTCACAAAATTCATGAAAGCGATGCTAGGCATTTTGAAATGTAAAAAAAATATATTTTTTTCACATTATTCATAACAGCGTTACTAGGCACTTTTGAAATGTTGAAAATTTTTTTTTTTTCACACAATTATTGAAAGCGTTGCTAATCATTTTGAAATGTTGAAAAAATATATTTTTTTCACACAATTATTGAAAGCGTTGCTAGGCATGTTAAAATGTTGAAAAAATATATTTTTTTTACAAAATTCATGAAAGCGTTGCTAGGCATTTTGAAATGTTTAAAAAATATATTTTTTCAAATTATTCATAACAGCGTTGCTAGGCATTTTAAAATGTTGAAAAAATATATTTTTTTTACAAAACACATGAAAGTGTTGCTAGGCACTTTGAAATGTTGAAAAAATATATTTTTTTTACATAATTCATGAAAGCGTTGCTAGACATTTTGAAATGTCCAAAAAATATATTTTTTTCACATTATTCATTACAGCGTTGCTAGGCATTTTGAAAAGTTTAAAAATACATTTTTTTCACAAAACTCATGAAAGCGTTGCTAGGCATTTTGATGTGATGAAAAAATATATTTTTTTCACATTTTTCAAACCAGCGTTGCTAGGCATTTAGAAATGTTGAAAAGAAATATTTTTTCACACAATTATTGAAAGCGTTGCTAGGCATTTTAAAATGTTAAAAAAAATATTTTTTATACAAAATTCATGAAAGCGTTGCTAGGCATTTGGAAATGTTGAAAAAATATATTTGTTTTACAAAATTCATGAAAGCGTTGCTAGGCATTTTGAAATGTTAAAAAAATATATTTTCTTTACACAATTCGAGAAAGCGTTCCTAGGCATTTTGAAATGTTGAAAAATATATTTTATTCACACAATTATTGAAATCGTTGCTCAGCATTTTAAAATAATGAAAAAATATTTTTTTTCACCAAATTCATGAAAGCGTTGCTAGGCATTTTAAAATGTTGAAAAAATATATTTTTTTCACATTATTCATAACAGCGTTGCTAGGCATTTTGAAATGTTTAAAAAATATATTTTTTTTACACAATTCGAGAAAGCGTTGCTAGGCATTTTGAAATGTTGAAAAAATATATTTTTTTCACACAATTATTGAAAGCGTTGCTAGGCATTTTAAAATGTTGAAAAAATATATTTTTTTTACAAAATTTGAGAAAGCGTTGCTAGGCATTATGAAATGTTGAAAAAATATATTTATTTTACAAAATTCATAAAAGCGTTGCTAGGCAATTTGAAATGTTGAAAAAATATATTTTTTTCACAAAATTCATGAAAGCGTTGCTAGGCATTTTGAAATGTTCAAAAAATATGTTTTTTTCACATTATTCATTACAGCGTTGCTAGGCATTTTAAAATGTTGAAAAAATATATTTTTTTTACAAAACACATGAAAGTGTTGCTAGGCACTTTGAAATGTTGAAAAAATATATTTTTTTTACATAATTCATGAAAGCGTTGCTAGGCATTTTGAAATGTCCAAAAAATATATTTTTTTCACATTATTCATTACAGCGTTGCTAGGCATTTTGAAAAGTTTAAAAATACATTTTTTTCACAAAACTCATGAAAGCGTTGCTAGGCATTTTGATTTGATGAAAAAATATATTTTTTTCACATTTTTCATAACAGCGTTGCTAGGCATTTAGAAATGTTGAAAAGATATATTTTTTCACACAATTATTGAAAGCGTTGCTAGGCATTTTAAAATGTTAAAAAAAATATTTTTTATACAAAATTCATGAAAGCGTTGCTAGGCATTTGGAAATGTTGAAAAAATATATTTGTTTTACAAAATTCATGAAAGCGTTGCTAGGCATTTTGAAATGTTGAAAAAATATATTTTCTTTACACAATTCGAGAAAGCGTTCCTAGGCATTTTGAAATGTTGAAAAATATATTTTATTCACACAATTATTGAAATCGTTGCTCAGCATTTTAAAATGTTGAAAAAATATTTTTTTTCACCAAATTCATGAAAGCGTTGCTAGGCATTTTAAAATGTTGAAAAAATATATTTTTTTCACATTATTCATAACAGCGTTGCTAGGCATTTTGAAATGTTTAAAAAATATATTTTTTTTACACAATTCGAGAAAGCGTTGCTAGGCATTTTGAAATGTTGAAAAAATATATTTTTTTCACACAATTATTGAAAGCGTTGCTAGGCATTTTGAAATGTTCAAAAAATATATTTTTTTCACATTATTCATTACAGCGTTGCTAGGCATTTTGATATGTTTAAAAAATATATTTTTTTTACACAATTCGAGAAAGCGTTGCTAGGCATTTTAAAATTTTGAAAAAATACATTTTTTTCACAAAACTCATGAAAGCGTTGCTAGGCATTTTGATGTGATGAAATAATATATTTTGTTTATCAAATTCATGAAAGCGTTGATAGGCATTTAGAAATGTTAAAAAATATATTTTTTTTACAAAATTCATGAAAGCGTTGCTAGGCATTTTGAAAAGTAGAAAATATATATTTTTTTAACACAATTATTGAAAGCGTTGCTAGGCATTTTAAAATGTTAAAAAATATATTTTTTGTACAAAATTCATGAAAGCGTTGCTAGGCATTTTGAAATGTGGAAAAAATATATTTTTTTTACAAAATTCATGAAAGCGTTGCTAGGCATTTTGAAATGTTGAAAAAACATATTTTTTTACAAAATTCTTTAAAGCATTGCTAGGCATTATCAAATGTTGAAAAAATATATGTTTTTCACATTATTCATAAAAGCGTTGCTAGGCATTTTAATATGTTGAAAAAATATTCTTTTTTTTACAAAATTAGTGAAAGCGTTGCTAGGCAATATGAATTGTTGAAAAAATAATTTTTTTTCACAATATTCATAACAGCGTTGCTAGGCATTTTAAAATGTTGAAAAAATATATTTTTTTTTTACAAAACTCATGAAATCGTTGCTAGGCATTTTGAGGTGTTGAAAAAATATATTTTTTCAAAAAATTCATAAAAGGGTTACTAGGCAAATTGAAATGTTGAAAAATATATTTTTTTACACAATTATTGAAAGCGTTGCTAGGCATTTTGAAATGTTGATAAAATATATTTTTTTTACTAAAGTCGAAAAAGCGTTGCGAGGCATTATGAAATGTTGAAAAAATAAATTTTTTCCACATTATTCATAATAGCGTTGCTAGGCATTTTGAAATGTGGAAAAAGTATATTTTTTTACAAAACTCATGAAAGCGTTGCTAGGCATTTTGAAATGTTGAAAAAATATATTTTATTCACACAATTATTGAAATCGTTGCTCAGCATTTTAAAATGTTGAAAAAATATATTTTTTTCACAAAATTCATGAAAGCGTTGCTAGGCATTTTAAAATGTTGAAAAAATATATTTTCTTCACATTATTCATAACAGCGTTGCCTGGCATTTTGATATGTTGAAAAAATATATTTTTTTTACACAATTCGAGAAAGCGTTGCTAGGCATTTTGAAATGTTGAAAAAATATATTTTTTTCACACAATTATTGAAAGCGTTGCTAGGCATTTAAAAATGTTGAAAAAATATATTTTTTTTACAAATTTCCAGAAAGCGTTGCTAGGCATTTTGAAATGTTGAAAAAATATATTTTTTTTACAAAATTCCTGAAAGCGTTGCTAGGCATTTTGAAATGTTCAAAATATATATTTTTTTCACGTTATTCATTACAACGTTGCTAGGCATTATGAAATGTTGAAAAAATATATTTTTTTTACACAATTCGACAAAGCGTTGCTAGGCATTTTAAAATGTTGAAAAAATATATTTTTTTTACAAAATTTATGAAAGCATTGCTAGGCATTTTGAAATGTTTAAAAAATATATGTTTTCACATTATTCATAACAGCGTTGCTAGGCATTTAGAAATGTTGAAAAAATATATTTTTTTCACAAAATCCATCACAGCGTTGCTAGGCATTTTAAAATGTTGAAAAAATATATTTTTTTCACATTATTCATAACAGCGTTGCTAGGCATTTTGAAATGTTGAAAAAATATATTTTTTTCACAAAAATCATGAAAGCGTTGATAGGCATTTTAAAATATTGAAAAATATATTTTTTTTACTAATTCATGAAAGCGTTGGTAGGCATTTTGAAATGTTGAAAAAATATATTTTTTTCACAAAATCCATCAAAGCGTTGCTAGGCAATTTAAAATGTTGACAAAATATATTTTTTTCACATTATTCATTACAGCGTTGCTAGGCATTTTGAAATGTTGAAAAAAATATATTTTTTTTACAAAACTCATGAAAGCGTTGCTAGGCATTTTGATGTGATGAAAAAATATATTTTGTTTATCAAATTCATGAAAGCGTTGATAGGCATTTAGAAATGTTAAAAAATATAGTTTTTTTACAAAATTCATGAAAGCGTTGCTAGGCATTTTGAAAAGTAGAAAAAATATATTTTTTTCACACAATTATTGAAAGCGTTGCTAGGCATTTTAAAATGTTAAAAAATATATTTTTTATACAAAATTCATGAAAGCGTTGCTAGGCATTTTGAAATGTGGAAAAAATATATTTTTTTTACAAAATTCATGAAAGCGTTGCTAGGCATTTTGAAATGTTGAAAAAATATATATTTTTTACAAAATTCTTGAAAGCATTGCTAGGCATTATGAAATGTTGAAAAAATATATGTTTTTCACATTATTCATAAAAGCGTTGCTAGGCATTTTAATATGTTGAAAAAATATTCTTTTTTTTTACAAAATTAGTGAAAGCGTTGCTAGGCAATATGAATTGTTAAAAAAATAATTTTTTTTCACATTATTCATAACAGTGTTGCTAGGCATTTAAAAATGTTAACAAAATATATATTTTTTGCAAAATTTATGAAAGCGTTGCTAGGCATTATGAAATGTTGAAAAAATAAATTTTTTTCACATTATTCATAACAGCGTTGCTAGGCATTATGAAATGTTTAAAAAATAAATTTTTTCCACTTTATTCATAATAGCGTTGCTAGGCATTTTGAAATGTGGAAAAAGTATATTTTTTTATAAAACTCATGAAAGCGTTGCTAGGCATTTTGAAATGTTGAAAAAATATATTTTATTCACACAATTATTGAAATCGTTGCTCAGCATTTTAAAATGTTGAAAAAATATATTTTTTTCACAAAATTCATGAAAGCGTTGCTAGGCATGTTAAAATGTTGAAAAAATATATTTTTTTCACAAAATTCATGAAAGCGTTGCTAGGCATTTTAAAATGTTGAAAAAATATATTTTTTTCACACTATTCATAACAGCGTTGCTAGGCATTTTGATATGTTGAAAAAATATATTTTTTTGACATAATTCGAGAAAGCGTTGCTAGGCATTTTAAAATGTTGAAAAAATACATTTTTTTTACAAAACTCATGAAAGCGTTGCTAGGCATTTTGATGTGATGAAATAATATATTTTGTTTATCAAATTCATGAAAGCGTTGATAGGCATTTAGAAATGTTAAAAAATATATTTTTTTTACAAAATTCATGAAAGCGTTGCTAGGCATTTTGAAAAGTAGAAAATATATATTTTTTTCACACAATTATTGAAAGCGTTGCTAGGCATTTTAAAATGTTAAAAAATATATTTTTTATACAAAATTCATGAAAGCGTTGTTAGGCATTTTGAAATGTGGAAAAAACATATTTTTTTTACAAAATTCTTGAAAGCATTGCTAGGCATTATGAAATGTTAAAAAAATATATGTTTTTCACATTATTCATAAAAGCGTTGCTAGGCATTTTATTATGTTGAAAAAATATTCTTTTTTTTACAAAACTCATGAAATCGTTGCTAGGCATTTTGAGGTGTTGAAAAAATATATTTTTTTCACATTATTCATAACAGTGTTGCTAGGCATTTTAAAATGTTAAGAAAATAAATATTTTTTACAAAATTTATGAAAGCGTTGCTAGGCATTATGAAATGTTGAAAAAATAAAATTTTTCACATTATTCATAACAACGTTGCTAGGCATTTTGAAATGTTGATAAAATATATTTTTTTTACTAAAGTCGAAAAAGCGTTGCTAGGCATTATGGACTGTTGAAAAAATAAATTTTTTCCACATTATTCATAATAGCGTTGCTAGGCATTTTGAAATGTGGAAAAGGTATATTTTTTTACAAAACTCATGAAAGCGTTGCTAGGCATTTTGAAATGTTGAAAAAATATATTTTATTCACACAATTATTGAAATCGTTGCTCAGCATTTTAAAATGTTGAAAAAATATATTTTTTTCACAAAATTCATGAAAGCGTTGCTAGGCATTTTAAAATGTTGAAAAAATATATTTTCTTTACATTATTCATAACAGCGTAGCTAGGCATTTTGATATGTTGAAAAAATATATTTTTTTACACAATTCGAGAAAGCGTTGCTAGGCATTTTGAAATGTTGAAAAAATATATTTTTTTCACACAATTATTGAAAGCGTTGCTAGGCATTAAAAAATGTTGAAAAAATATATTTTTTTTACAAATTTCCAGAAAGCGTTGCTTGGCATTTTGAAATGTTGAAAAAATATATTTTTTTTACAAAATTCCTGAAAGCATTGCTAGGCATTTTGAAATGTTCAAAATATATATTTTTTCACGTTATTCATTACAGCGTTGCTAGGCATTATGAAATGTTGAAAAAATATATTTTTTTTACACAATTCGAGAAAGCGTTGCTAGGCATTTTAAAATGTTGAAAAAATATATTTTTTTTACAAAATTTATGAAAGCATTGCTAGGCATTTTGAAATGTTTAAAAAATATATGTTTTTCACATTATTCATAACAGCGTTGCTAGGCATTTAGAAATGTTGAAAAAATATATTTTTTTCACAAAATCCATCACAGCGTTGCTAGGCATTTTAAAATGTTGAAAAAATATATTTTTTTCACATTATTCAGAACAGCGTTGCTAGGCATTTTGAAATGTTGAAAAAATATATTTTTTTTACACAATTCGAGAAAGCGTTGCTAGGCATTTTAAAATGTTGAAAAAATACATTTTTTTCACAAAACTCATGAAAGCGTTGCTAGGCATTTTGATGTGATGAAAAAATATATTTTGTTTATCAAATTCATGAAAGCCTTGATAGGCATTTAGAAATGTTAAAAAATATAGTTTTTTTACAAAATTCATGAAAGCGTTGCTAGCATTTTGAAAAGTAGAAAAAATATATTTTTTTCACACAATTATTGAAAGCGTTGCTAGGCATTTTAAAATGTTAAAAAATATATTTTTTATACAAAATTCATGAAAGCGTTGCTAGGCATTTTGAAATGTGGAAAAAATATATTTTTTTTACAAAATTCATGAAAGCGTTGCTAGGCATTTTGAAATGTTGAAAAAATATATTTTTTTTACAAAATTCTTGAAAGCATTGCTAGGCATTATGAAATGTTGAAAAAATATATGCTTTTCACATTATTCATAAAAGCGTTGCTAGGCATTTTAATATGTTGAAAAAATATTCTTTTTTTTTACAAAATTAGTGAAAGCGTTGCTAGGCAATATGAATTGTTGAAAAAATAATTTTTTTTCACAATATTCATAACAGCGTTGCTAGGCATTTTAAAATGTTAACAAAATATATATTTTTTACAAAATTTATGAAAGCGTTGCTAGGCATTATGAAATGTTGAAAAAATAAATTTCTTTTCACATTATTCATAACAGCGTTGCTAGGCATTTTGAAATGTTGAAAAAATATATTTTTTTCAACAAATTCATAAAAGGGTTACTAGGCAAATTGAAATGTTGAAAAATATATTTTTTTACACCATTATTGAAAGCGTTGCTAGGCATTTTGAAATGTTGATAAAATATATTTTTTTTACTAAAGTCGAAAAAGCGTTGCTAGGCATTATGAAATGTTTAAAAAATAAATTTTTTCCACTTTTTTCATAATAGCGTTGCTAGGCATTTTGAAATGTGGAAAAAGTATATTTTTTTATAAAACTCATGAAAGCGTTGTTAGGCATTTTGAAATGTTGAAAAAATATATTTTATTCACACAATTATTGAAATCGTTGCTCAGCATTTTAAAATGTTGAAAAAATATATTTTTTTCACAAAATTCATGAAAGCGTTGCTAGGCATTTTAAAATGTTAAAAAAATATATTTTTTTCACATTATTCATAACAGTGTTGCTAGGCATTTTGAAATGTTGAAAAAATATATTTTTTTCACACAATTATTGAAAGCGTTGCTAGGCATTTAGAAATGTTGAAAAAATATATTTTTTTTACAAAATTCCAGAGAGATTTGCTAGCCATTTTGAAATGTTGAAAAAATATATTTTTTTACAAAATTCCTGAAAGCGTTTCCAGCCATTTTGAAATGTTCAAAAAATATATTTTTTTAACATTCTTCATTACAGCGTTGCTAGGCATTTTGAAATGTTGAAAAAATATTTTTTTTTTACACAATTCGAGGAAGCGTTGGTAGGCATTTTAAAATGTTGAAAAAATACATTTTTTTCACAAAACTCATGAATGCGTTGCTAGGCATTGTGAAATGTTGAAAAATTATAATTTTTTTACAAAATTCATGAAAGCGTTGTTAGGCATTTTGAAATGTTTAAAAATATATTTTTTTTCACATTATTCATAACAGCGTTGGTAGGCATTTAGAAATGTTGAAAAAATATATTTTGTTTATCAAATTAATGAAAGCGTTGCTAGGCATTTAGAAATGTTGAAAAAATATATTTTTTTTGCAAAATTCATGAAAGCGTTGCTATGCATTATGAAATGTTGAAAAATATATTTTTTTCACAAAATTCATGAAAGCGTAGCTAGGCATTTTGCAATGTTGAATAAATATTTTTTTTTACAAAATTCATGAAAGCGTTGCTAGGCATTATGAAATGTTGAAAAAATATATTTCTTTCAAAAAATTCCAGAAAGCGTTGCTAGGCATTTTGAAATGTTTGAAAATATATTTTTTTTCACATTATTCATAACAGCGTTGTTAGGCATTTAGAAAAGTTGAAAACAAGTATTTTTTTTCACAAAATTCGACAAAGCGTTGCTAGGCATTTTGGAATGTTGAAAAAATATATTTTTTTTTACAAAATTCATGAAAGCGTTGCTAGGCATTTTGCAATGTTGAAAAAATATATTTTTTTTTACAAAATTCATGAAAGCGTTGCTAGTCATTTTGAAATGTTCAAAATATATATTTTTTCACATTATTCATTACAGCGTTCCTAGCCATTTTGAAATGTTGAAAAAATAAAATTTTTTCACACAATTTTTGAAAGCGTTGCTAGGCATTTTAAAATGTTGAAAAAATATAATTTTTTTACAAAACACATGAAAGCGTTGCTAGGCATTTACAAATGTTGAAAAAATATATTTTCTTTACAAAATTCATGAAAGCGTTGCTAAACATTTTGAAATGTTTAAAAATATATTTTTTTCACATTATTCATAACAGCGTTGTTAGGCATTTAGAAATGTTGAAAAAATATATTTTTTTCACAAAATTCGAGAAAGCGTTGCTAGGCATTTTGGAATGTTGAAAAAAATATATTTTTCTTACAAAATTCATGAAAGTGTTGCTAGGCATTGTGAAATGTTGAAAAATTATAATTTTTTCACGCCATTATTGAAAGCGTTGCTAGGCAATTTGAAATGTGGAAAAAATATATTTTGTTTACCAAATTCATGAAAGCGTTGCTAGGCATTTGGAAATGTTGAAATAATATATTTTTTTTACAAAATTCGAGAAAGCGTTGCTAAGCATTTTGAAATGTTCAAAATATATATTTTCTTCACATTATTTATTACAGCGTTGCTAGGCATTTTGAAATGCTGAAAAAATATATTTTTTTTACAAAATTCATGAAAGCGTTGCTAGGCATTTTGAAATGTTGAAAAAATATACTTTATTTTACAAAATTCATGAAAGCGTTGCTAGTCATTTTGAAATGTTCAAAATATATATTTTTTTCACATTATTCATTACAGCGTTCCTAGCCATTTTGAAATGTTGAAAAAATAAATTTTTTTCACACAATTATTGAAAGCGTTGCTAGGCATTTTAAAATGTTGAAAAAATTTAATTTTTGTACAAAACACATGAAAGCGTTGCTAGGCATTTACAAATGTTGAAAAAATATATTTTTTTCACAAAATTCATGAAAGCGTTGCTAGGCATTTTGAAATGTGCAAAAAATATTTTTTATCACATTATCCATTACAGCGTTGCTAGGCATTTTGAAATGTAGAAAAAAAATATTTTTTTTACACAATTCGAGAAAGCGTTGCTAGGCATTTTTAAATGTTGAAAAAATATATTTTGTTTATCAAATTAATGAAAGCGTTGCTAGGCATTTAGAAATGTTGAAAAAATATATTTTTTTTGCAAAATTCATGAAAGCGTTGCTAGGCATTTTGAAATGTTAAAAAAATATATTTTTTTTTTACAAAATTCAGGAAAGTGATGCTAGGCATTTTTTAATGTTGAAAAAATATATTTATTTTATAAAATTCCAGAAAGCGTTGCTATGCATTATGATATGTTGAAAAATATATTTTTTTCACAAAATTCATGAAAGCGTAGCTAGGCATTTTGCAATGTTGAAAAAATATTTTTTTTACAAAATTCATGAAAGCGTTGCTATTCATTTTTTAATGTTGAAAAAATATATTTTTTTTACAAATTTCGAGAAAGCGTTGCTAGGCATTTAGAAATGTTGAAAAAATATATTTTGTTTTGCAAAATTCTTGAAAGTGTTGCTAGGCATTTTGAAATGTTTAAAAATTATATGTTTTTCACATTATTCATTACAGCGTTGCTAGGCATTTAGAAATGTTGAAAAAATATATTTTTTTCACAAAACCCATCAAAGCGTTGCTAGGCATTTTAAAATGTTGTAAAAATATATTTTTTTTACAAAATTCCAGAAAGCGTTGCTAGGCATTTTGAAATGTTCTAAAAATATATTTTTTCACGTTATTCATTACAGCGTTGCTAGGCATTATGAAATGTTGAAAAAATATATTTTTTTATCAAATTCATGAAAGCGTTGCTAGGCATTTAGAAATGTTGAAAAAATATATTTTTTTTTGCAAAATTCTTGAAAGTGTTGCTAGGCATTTTGAAATGTTTAAAAAATATATGTTTTTCACATTATTCATAACAGCGTTGCTAGGCATTTAGAAGTGTTGAAAAAATATATTTTTTTCACAAAACCCATCAAAGCGTTGCTAGGCATTTTAAAATGTTGTAAAAATATATTTTTTTTACAAAATTCCAGAAAGCGTTGCTAGGCATTTTGAAATGTTCTAAAAATATATTTTTTCACGTTATTCATTACAGCGTTGCTAGGCATTATGAAATGTTGAAAAAATATATTTTTTTTACACAATTCGAGAAAGCGTTGCTAGGCATTTTAAAATGTTGAAAAAATATATTTTTTTTACAAAACACATGAACGAGTTACTAGTCACTTTGAAATGTTGAAAAAATATATTTTTTTTACAACATTCATGAAAGCGTTGCTAGGCATTTTGAAATGTTCAAAAAATATATTTTTTTTCACAAAATTCATGAAAGCGTTTCTAAGCATTTTAAAATGTTGAAAAAATACATTTTTTTCACAAAACTCATGAAAGCGTTGCTAGGCATTTTGATGTGATGAAAAAATATATTTTTTTCACATTTTTCATAACAGCGTTGCTAGGCATTTTGAAATGTTGAAAAAATATATTTTTTCTACACAATTATTGAAAGCGTTTCTAGGCATTTTTAAATGTTGAAAAAATACATTTTTTTCACAAAACTCATGCAAGCGTTGCTAGGCATTTTGATGTAATGAAAAAATATATTTTTTTCACATTTTTCATAACAGCGTTGCTAGGCATTTTGAAATGTTGCAAAAATATATTTTTTCCACACAATTATTGAAAGCGATGCTAGGCATTTTAAAATATTGAAAAAATATATTATTTTCACATTATTCATAACAGCGTTGCTAGGCATTTGGAAATGTTGAAAAAATATATTTTTTTCACAAAATTCATGAAAGTGTTGCTATGCATTTTAAAATGTTGAAAAAATATATTTTTTTCACATTATTCATAACAGCGCTGCTAGGCATTTTGAAATGTTGAAAAAATATATTTTTTTTCACAAAATTCATGAAAGCGTTGCTAGGCATTTTAAAAGTTGAAAAAATATATTTTTTTTACAAAACACATGAACGCGTTACTAGGCACTTTGAAATGTTGAAAAAATATATTTTTTTTACAAAATTCATGAAAGCGTTGCTAGGCATTTTGAAATGTTCAAAAAATATATTTTTTTCACATTATTCATTACAGCGTTGCTAGGCATTTTGAAATGTTGAAAAAATATATTTTTTTACACAATTCGAGAAAGCGTTTCTAGGCATTTTAAAATGTTGAAAAAATACATTTTTTTCACAAAACTCATGAAAGCGATGCTAGGCATTTTGATGTGATGAAAAAATATATTTTTTTCACATTTTTCTTAACAGCGTTTCTAGGCATTTTGAAATGTTGAAAAAATATATTTTTTCCACACAATTATTGAAAGCGTTGCTAGGCATTTTAAAATGTTGAAAAAATACATTTTTTTTCACAAAACTCATGAAAGCGTTGCTAGGCATTTTGATGTGATGAAAAAATATTTTTTTTTCACATTTTTCATAACAGCGTTGCTAGGCATTTGGAAATGTGGAAAAAATAAATTTTGTTTACCAAATTCATGAAAGCGTTGCTAGGCATTTGGAAATGTTGAAAAAATATATTTTTTTTACAAAATTCGAGAAAGCATTGCTAGGCATTTTGAAATGTTGAAAAAAATATATTTTTTCCACACAATTATTGAAAGCGTTGCTAGGCATTTTAAAATGTTGAAAAAATATATTTTTTTAACAAAATTCATGAAAGCGTTGCTAGGCATTTTGCAATGTTGAAAAAATATATCTTTTTTACAAAATTCGAGAAAGCGTTGCTAGGCATTTTGAAATGTTTAAAATATATATTTTCTTCACATTATTCATTACAGCGTTGCTAGGCATTTTGAAATGTTGATAAAATAAATTTTTTTCACTCAATTATTGAAAGTGTTGCTAGGCATTCTAAAATGTTGAAAAATTATATTTTTTTTACAAAATACATGAAAGCGTTGCTAGGCACTTTGAAATGTTGAAAAAATATATTTTTTTTACAAAATTCATGAGAGCGTTGCTAGGTATTTTGAATTGTTCAAAAAATATATCTTTTCCACACAATTATTGAAAGCGATGCTGGGCATTTTAAAATATTGAAAAAATATATTTTTTTTACAAAATTCAAGAAAGCGTTGCTAGGCGTTTTGAAATATTTAAAAAATATATTTTTTTCACAGTATTCATAACAGCGTTGCTAGGCATTTTGAAATGTTAAAAAAATATATTTTTTTTCACAAAATTCATGAAAGCGTTGCTAGGCATTTTAAATTAGAGAAAAAATATATTTTTTTCACATTATTCATTACAGCGTTGCTAGGCATTTGGAAATGTTGAAAAAATATATTTTGTTTACAAAATTCATGAAAGCGTTGCTATTCATTTTAAAATGTTGAAAAAATATATTTTTTTTACAAAACACATGAACGAGTTACTAGGCACTTTGAAATGTTGAAAAAATATATTTTTTTTACAACATTCATGAAAGCGTTGCTAGGCATTTTGAAATGTTCAAAAAATATATTTTTTTCACAATATTCATTACAGCGTTGCTAGGCATTTTTAAATATTGAAAAAATGTATTTTTTTTACACAATTCGAGAAAGCGTTTCTAAGCATTTTAAAATGTTGAAAAAATACATTTTTTCACAAAACTCATGAAAGCGTTGCTAGGCATTTTGATGTGATGAAAAAATATATTTTTTTCACATTTTTCATAACAGCGTTGCTAGGCATTTTGAAATGTTGAAAAAATATAGTTTTTCCACACAATTATTGAAAGCGTTGCTAGGCATTTTTAAATGTTGAAAAAATATATTTTTTTTACAAAATTCATGAAAGCGTTGCTAGGCATTTTGAAATGTTTAAAAAATATATTTTTTTTACAAAATTCATGAAAGCGTTGCTAGGCATTTTGCAATGTTGAAAAAATATATTTATTTAACAAAATTCGCGAAAGCGTTGCTAGGCATTATGAAATGTACAAAAAATATATTTTTTTCACATTATTCATTACAGCGTTGCTAGGCATTTTGAAATGTTGAAAAAACATATTTTTTTAAACAAAATTCGAGAAAGCGTTGCTAGGCATTTTGAAATGTTGAAAAAATATATTTTTTCCACACAATTATTGAAAGCGTTGCTAGGCATTTTAAAATGTTGAAAAAATATATTTTTTTCACAAAATTCATGAAAGCGTTGCTAGGCATTTTAAAATAGAGAAAAAATATATTTTTTTCACATTATTCATAACAGCGTTGCTAGGCATTTGGAAATGTTGAAAAAATATATTTTGTTTACAAAATTCATGAAAGCGTTGCTAGGCATTTTAAAATGTTGAAAAAATATATTTTTTTTACAAAACACATGAACGAGTTACTAGTCACTTTGAAATGTTAAAAAAATATATTTTTTTTACAACATTCATGAAAGCGTTGCTAGGCATTTTGAAATGTTCAAAAAATATATTTTTTTTCACAAAATTCATGAAAGCGTTTCTAAGCATTTTAAAATGTTGAAAAAATACATTTTTTTCACAAAACTCATGAAAGCGTTGCTAGGCATTTTGATGTGATGAAAAAATATATTTTTTTCACATTTTTCATAACAGCGTTGCTAGGCATTTTGAAATGTTGAAAAAATATATTTTTTCTACACAATTATTGAAAGCGTTTCTAGGCATTTTTAAATGTTGAAAAAATACATTTTTTTCACAAAACTCATGCAAGCGTTGCTAGGCATTTTGATGTAATGAAAAAATATATTTTTTTCACATTTTTCATAACAGCGTTGCTAGGCATTTTGAAATGTTGCAAAAATATATTTTTTCCACACAATTATTGAAAGCGATGCTAGGCATTTTAAAATATTGAAAAAATATATTATTTTCACATTATTCATAACAGCGTTGCTAGGCATTTTGAAATGTTGAAAAAATATTTTTTTTTTCACAAAATTCATGAAAGCGTTGCTAGGCATTTTAAATTAGAGAAAAAATATATTTTTTTCACATTATTCATTACAGCGTTGCTAGGCATTTGGAAATGTTGAAAAAATATATTTTGTTTACAAAATTCATGAAAGCGTTGCTATTCATTTTAAAATGTTGAAAAAATATATTTTTTTTACAAAACACATGAACGAGTTACTAGGCACTTTGAAATGTTGAAAAAATATATTTTTTTTACAACATTCATGAAAGCGTTGCTAGGCATTTTGAAATGTTCAAAAAATATATTTTTTTCACAATATTCATTACAGCGTTGCTAGGCATTTTTAAATATTGAAAAAATGTATTTTTTTTACACAATTCGAGAAAGCGTTTCTAAGCATTTTAAAATGTTGAAAAAATACATTTTTTCACAAAACTCATGAAAGCGTTGCTAGGCATTTTGATGTGATGAAAAAATATATTTTTTTCACATTTTTCATAACAGCGTTGCTAGGCATTTTGAAATGATGAAAAAATATAGTTTTTCCACACAATTATTGAAAGCGTTGCTAGGCATTTTTAAATGTTGAAAAAATATATTTTTTTTACAAAATTCATGAAAGCGTTGCTAGGCATTTTGAAATGTTTAAAAAATATATTTTTTTTACAAAATTCATGAAAGCGTTGCTAGGCATTTTGCAATGTTGAAAAAATATATTTATTTAACAAAATTCGCGAAAGCGTTGCTAGGCATTATGAAATGTACAAAAAATATATTTTTTTCACATTATTCATTACAGCGTTGCTAGGCATTTTGAAATGTTGAAAAAACATATTTTTTTAAACAAAATTCGAGAAAGCGTTGCTAGGCATTTTGAAATGTTGAAAAAATATATTTTTTCCACACAATTATTGAAAGCGTTGCTAGGCATTTTAAAATGTTGAAAAAATATATTTTTTTCACAAAATTCATGAAAGCGTTGCTAGGCATTTTAAAATAGAGAAGAAATATATTTTTTTCACATTATTCATAACAGCGTTGCTAGGCATTTGGAAATGTTGAAAAAATATATTTTGTTTACAAAATTCATGAAAGCGTTGCTAGGCATTTTAAAATGTTGAAAAAATATATTTTTTTTACAAAACACATGAACGAGTTACTAGTCACTTTGAAATGTTAAAAAAATATATTTTTTTTACAACATTCATGAAAGCGTTGCTAGGCATTTTGAAATGTTCAAAAAATATATTTTTTTTCACAAAATTCATGAAAGCGTTTCTAAGCATTTTAAAATGTTGAAAAAATACATTTTTTTCACAAAACTCATGAAAGCGTTGCTAGGCATTTTGATGTGATGAAAAAATATATTTTTTTCACATTTTTCATAACAGCGTTGCTAGGCATTTTGAAATGTTGAAAAAATATATTTTTTCTACACAATTATTGAAAGCGTTTCTAGGCATTTTTAAATGTTGAAAAAATACATTTTTTTCACAAAACTCATGCAAGCGTTGCTAGGCATTTTGATGTAATGAAAAAATATATTTTTTTCACATTTTTCATAACAGCGTTGCTAGGCATTTTGAAATGTTGCAAAAATATATTTTTTCCACACAATTATTGAAAGCGATGCTAGGCATTTTAAAATATTGAAAAAATATATTATTTTCACATTATTCATAACAGCGTTGCTAGGCATTTGGAAATGTTGAAAAAATATATTTTTTTCACAAAATTCATGAAAGTGTTGCTATGCATTTTAAAATGTTGAAAAAATATATTTTTTTCACATTATTCATAACAGCGCTGCTAGGCATTTTGAAATGTTGAAAAAATATATTTTTTTTCACAAAATTCATGAAAGCGTTGCTAGGCATTTTAAAAGTTGAAAAAATATATTTTTTTAACAAAATTCGCGAAAGCGTTGCTAGGCATTATGAAATGTACAAAAAATATATTTTTTTCACATTATTCATTACAGCGTTGCTAGGCATTTTGAAATGTTGAAAAAACATATTTTTTTAAACAAAATTCGAGAAAGCGTTGCTAGGCATTTTGAAATGTTGAAAAAATATATTTTTTCCACACAATTATTGAAAGCGTTGCTAGGCATTTTAAAATGTTGAAAAAATATATTTTTTTCACAAAATTCATGAAAGCGTTGCTAGGCATTTTAAAATAGAGAAAAAATATATTTTTTTCACATTATTCATAACAGCGTTGCTAGGCATTTGGAAATGTTGAAAAAATATATTTTGTTTACAAAATTCATGAAAGCGTTGCTAGGCATTTTAAAATGTTGAAAAAATATATTTTTTTTACAAAACACATGAACGAGTTACTAGTCACTTTGAAATGTTAAAAAAATATATTTTTTTTACAACATTCATGAAAGCGTTGCTAGGCATTTTGAAATGTTCAAAAAATATATTTTTTTTCACAAAATTCATGAAAGCGTTTCTAAGCATTTTAAAATGTTGAAAAAATACATTTTTTTCACAAAACTCATGAAAGCGTTGCTAGGCATTTTGATGTGATGAAAAAATATATTTTTTTCACATTTTTCATAACAGCGTTGCTAGGCATTTTGAAATGTTGAAAAAATATATTTTTTCTACACAATTATTGAAAGCGTTTCTAGGCATTTTTAAATGTTGAAAAAATACATTTTTTTCACAAAACTCATGCAAGCGTTGCTAGGCATTTTGATGTAATGAAAAAATATATTTTTTCACATTTTTCATAACAGCGTTGCTAGGCATTTTGAAATGTTGCAAAAATATATTTTTTCCACACAATTATTGAAAGCGATGCTAGGCATTTTAAAATATTGAAAAAATATATTATTTTCACATTATTCATAACAGCGTTGCTAGGCATTTGGAAATGTTGAAAAAATATATTTTTTTCACAAAATTCATGAAAGTGTTGCTATGCATTTTAAAATGTTGAAAAAATATATTTTTTTCACATTATTCATAACAGCGCTGCTAGGCATTTTGAAATGTTGAAAAAATATATTTTTTTTCACAAAATTCATGAAAGCGTTGCTAGGCATTTTAAAAGTTGAAAAAATATATTTTTTTTACAAAACACATGAACGCGTTACTAGGCATTTTGAAATGTTCAAAAAATATATTTTTTTCACATTATTCATTACAGGGTTGCTAGGCATTTTGAAATGTTGAAAAAATATATTTTTTTACACAATTCGAGAAAGCGTTTCTAGGCATTTTAAAATGTTAAAAAAATACATTTTTTTCACAAAACTCATGAAAGCGTTGCTAGGCATTTTGATGTGATGAAAAAATATTTTTTTTTCACATTTTTCATAACAGCGTTGCTAGGCATTTTGATGTGATGAAAAAATATATTTTTTCCACATTTTTCTTAACAGCGTTTCTAGGCATTTTGAAATGTTGAAAAAATATATTTTTTCCACACAATTATTGAAAGCGTTGCTAGGCATTTTAAAATGTTGAAAAAATACATTTTTTTTCACAAAACTCATGAAAGCGTTGCTAGGCATTTTGATGTGATGAAAAAATATTTTTTTTTCACATTTTTCATAACAGCGTTGCTAGGCATTTGGAAATGTGGAAAAAATAAATTTTGTTTACCAAATTCATGAAAGCGTTGCTAGGCATTTGGAAATGTTCAAAAAATATATTTTTTTTACAAAATTCGAGAAAGCATTGCTAGGCATTTTGAAATGTTGAAAAAATATATTTTTTCCACACAATTATTGAAAGCGTTGCTAGGCATTTTAAAATGTTGAAAAAAAATATTTTTTTAACAAAATTCATGAAAGCGTTGCTAGGCATTATGAAATGTTGAAAAAATATTTTTTTTTTACAAAATTCACGAAAGCGTTGCTAGGCATTTTGAAATGTTTAAAATATATATTTTCTTCACATTATTCATTACAGCGTTGCTAGGCATTTTGAAATGTTGATAAAATAAATTTTTTTCACTCAATTATTGAAAGTGTTGCTAGGCATTCTAAAATGTTGAAAAATTATATTTTTTTTACAAAATACATGAAAGCGTTGCTAGGCACTTTGAAATGTTGAAAAAATATATTTTTTTTACAAAATTCATGAGAGCGTTGCTAGGTATTTTGAATTGTTCAAAAAATATATCTTTTCCACACAATTATTGAAAGCGATGCTGGGCATTTTAAAATATTGAAAAAATATATTTTTTTTACAAAATTCAAGAAAGCGTTGCTAGGCGTTTTGAAGTATTTAAAAAATATATTTTTTTCACAGTATTCATAACAGCGTTGCTAGGCATTTTGAAATGTTGAAAAAATATATTTTTTTTCACAAAATTCATGAAAGCGTTGCTAGGCATTTTAAATTAGAGAAAAAATATATTTTTTTCACATTAATCATTACAGCGTTGCTAGGCATTTCTAAATGTTGAAAAAATATATTTTGTTTACAAAATTCATGAAAGCGTTGCTAGGCATTTTAAAATGTTGAAAAAATACATTTTTTCACAAAACTCATGAAAGCGTTGCTAGGCATTTTGATGTGATGAAAAAATATATTTTTTTCACATTTTTCATAACAGCGTTGCTAGGCATTTTGAAATGTTGAAAAAATATAGTTTTTCCACACAATTATTGAAAGCGTTGCTAGGCATTTTTAAATGTTGAAAAAATACATTTTTTTCACAAAACTCATGCAAGCGTTGCTAGGCATTTTGATGTATTGAAAAAATACATTTTTTTCACATTTTTCATAACAGCGTTGCTAGGCATTTGGAAATGTGGAAAAAATATATTTTTTTTACAAAATTCGAGAAAGCGTTGCTAGGCATTTTGAAATGTTGAAAAAATATATTTTTTTTACAAAATTCATGAAAGCGTTGTTAGGCATTTTGAAATGTTGAAAAAATATATTTTTATTACAAAATTCATGAAAGCGCTGCTAGGCATTTTGAAATGTTTAAAAGATATTTTATTTTTTACGTTATTCATAACAGTGTTGCTATTCAATTTGAAATGTTGAAAAAATATATTTTTTTCATAAACTTCATGAAAGCGTTGCTAGGCATTTTAAAATGTTGAAAAAATATATTTTATTCACATTATTCAAAACAGCGCTGCTAGGCATTTTGAAATGTTGAAAAAAATATATTTTTTCCACACAATTATTGAAAGCGATGCTAGGCATTTTAAAATATTGAAAAAATATATTTTTTTCACATTATTCATAACAGCGTTGCTAGGCATTTGGAAATGTTGAAAAAATATATTTTTTTCACAAAATTCATGAAAGCGTTGCTATGCATTTTAAAATGTTGAAAAAAATATATTTTTTTCACATTATTCAAAACAGCACAGCTAGGCATTTTGAAATGTTGAAAAAATATATTTTTTTTACAAAACACATGAACGCGTTACTAGGCACTTTGAAATGTTGAAAAAATATATTTTTTTTACAAAATTCATGAAAGCGTTGCTATTCATTTTGAAATGTTCAAAAAATATATTTTTTTCACATTATTCATTACAGCATTGCTAGGCATTTTGAAATGTTGAAAAAATATATTTTTTGTACACAATTCGAGAATGCGTTTCTAGTCATTTTAAAATGTTGAAAAAATACATTTTTTTCACAAAACTCATGAAAGCGTTGCTAGGCATTTTGATGTGATGAAAAAATATATTTTTTTCACATTTTTCTTAACAGCGTTGCTAGGCATTTTGAAATGTTGAAAAAATATATTTTTTCCACACAATTATTGAAAGCGTTGCTAGGCATTTTAAAATGTTGAAAAAATACATTTTTTTCACAAAACTCATGAAAGCGTTGCTAGGCATTTTGATGTGATGAAAAAATATTTTTTTTCACATTTTTCATAACAGCGTTGCTAGGCATTTGGAAATGTGGAAAAAATAAATTTTGTTTACCAAATTCATGAAAGCGTTGCTAGGCATTTGGAAATGTTGAAAAAATATATTTTTTTTACAAAATTCGAGAAAGCGTTGCTAGGCCATTTGAAATGTTGAAAAAATATATTTTTTTTACAAAATTCATGAAAGCTTTGCTAGGCATTTAAAAATGTTTAAAAATCATATTTTTTTCACATTATTCATAACAGCGTTGCTTGGCATTTTCAAATGTTGAAAATATATATTTTTTTTGCAAAATTCATGAACGCGTTGCTAGACATTTTGAAATGTACAAAAAATATATTTTTTTCACATTATTCATTACAGCGTTGCTAGGCATTTTAAAATGTTGAAAAAATATATTTTTTTCACAAAACTCATGAAAGCGTTGCTAGGCATTTTGCAATGTTCAAAAAATATATTTTTTTCACATTATTCTTTACAGCTTTGCTAGGCATTTTGAAATGTTGAAAAAATATATTTTTTCCACATTATTCATAACAGTGAATATTACTTTCACAATTCGAGAAAGCATTTGGAAATGTTGAAGAAATATATTTTGTTTACAAAATTCATGAAAGCGTTGCTAGGCATTTTAAAATGTTGAAAAAATATATTTTTTTTACAAAACACATGAACGCGTTACTAGGCACTTTGAAATGTTGAAAAAATAAATTTTTTTTACAAAATTCATCAAAGCGTTGCTAGGCATTTTGAAATGTTCAAAAAATATATTTTTTTCACATTATTCATTACAGCGTTGCTAGGCATTTTGAAATGTTGAAAAAATATATTTTTTTCCACAATTCGAGAAAGCGTTGCTAGGCATTTTAAATGTTGAAAAAATACATTTTTTTCACAAAACTCATGAAAGCGTTGCTAGGCATTTTGATGTGATGAAAAAATATATTTTTTTCACATTTTTCATAACAGCGTTGCATGGCATTTTTAAATGTGGAAAAAATATATTTTGTTTACCAAATTCATGAAAGCGTTGCTGGGCATTTGGAAATGTTGAAAAAATATATTTTTTTTACAAAATTCGAGAAAGCGTTGCTAGGTCTTTTGAAATGTTGAAAAAATATATTTTTTTACAAAATTCATGAAAGCGTTGTTAGGCATTTTGAAATGTTGAAAAAATACATTTTTATTACAAAATTCATGAAAGCGCTGCTAGGCATTTTGAAATGTTTAAAAAATATTTTTTTTTTTTACATTATTCATAACAGTGTTGCTAGGCATTTTGAAATGTTGAAAAAATATATTTTTTTTACAAAATTCATGAAAGCGTTGCTAGGCATTTTAAAATGTTGAAAAAATACAATTTTTTCACAAAACTCATGAAAGCGTTGGTAGGAATTTTGATCTGATGAAAAAATATATTTCTTTCACATTTTTCATAACAGCGTTGCTAGGCATTTTGAAATGTTGAAAAAATATATTTTTTTTACACAATTCGAGAAAGCGTTGCTAGGCATTTTGAAATGTTGAAAAAAAAAAAAACTTTCACACAATTATTGAAAGCGTTGCTAGGCATTTTAAAATGTTGAAAAAATATATTTTTTTTACAAAATTTGAGAAAGCGTTGCTAGGCATTATGAAATGTTGAAAAAATATATTTTTTTACAAAAATCATGAAAGCGTTGCTAAGAATTTTGAAACGTTTAAAAAATATATTTTTTTCACATTATTCATAACAGCGTTGCTAGGCATTTAGAAATGTTGAAAAAATATATTTTTT
This sequence comes from Prosapia bicincta, assembly GCA_036971475.1. Classification (NCBI taxonomy): domain Eukaryota; kingdom Metazoa; phylum Arthropoda; class Insecta; order Hemiptera; family Cercopidae; genus Prosapia; species Prosapia bicincta. The sequence goes on along the minus strand of JBAIZL010000003.1, from coordinate 92,369,373 downwards.
TCACAAAATTCATGAAAGCGTTGCTAGGCATTTTTAAATGTTGAAAAAATATATTTTTTTCACATTATTCATAACAGCGTTGCTAAGCATTTCGAAATGTTGAAAAAATATATTTATTTACACAATTCCAGAATGCGTTGCTAGGCATTTTAAAATGTTGAAAAATACATTTTTTTCACAAAACTCATGAAAGCGTTGCTAGGCATTTTGATCTGATGAAAAAATATATTTTTTTCACATTTTTCATAACAGCGTTGCTAGGCATTTGGAAATGTTAAAAAAATATATTTTTTTTTACAAAATTCGAGAAAGCGTTGCTAGGCCTTTTGAAATGTTGAAAAAATATATTTTTTTTTACAAAATTCATGAAAGCGTTGTTAGGCATTTTGAAATGTTTGAAAAATATTTTTTTTCACTTTATTTATAACAGTGTTGCTAGGCATTTTGAAATGTTGAAAAAATATATTTTTTTCACAAAGTTCATGAAAGCGTTGCTAGGCATTTTGAAATGTTGAAAAAATATATTTTTTTTACACAATTCGAGAAAGCGTTGCTAGGCAATTTGAAATGTTGAAAAAAAATATTTTTTTCACACAATTATTGAAAGCGTTGCTAGGCATTTTGAAATGTTGAAAAAGTATATTTTTTTTCACAAAATTCATGAAAGCTTTGCTAGGCATTTTAAAATGTTGACAAAATATATTTTTTTTACAAAACACGTGCAAGCGTTGCTAGGCACTTTGAAATGTTGAAAAAATATATTTTTTTTACAAAATTCATGAAAGTGTTGCTAGGCATTTTGAAATGTTGAAAAAATATATTTTTTTACAAAATTCATGAAAGCGTTGCTAATCATTTTTAAATGTTGAAAAAAATATATTTTTTTCACATTATTCATAACAGCGTTGCTAGGCATTTAGAAATGTTGAAAAAATATATTTTTTTCACAAAATTCATGAAAGCGTTGCTAGGCATTAATAAATGTTGAAAAAATATATTTTTTTCACATTATTCATAACAGCGTTACTAAGCATTTCGAAATGTTGAAAAAATATATTTTTTTTACACAATTCGAGAAAGCGTTGCTAGGAATTTTAAAATGTTGAAAAATACATTTTTTTCACAAAACTCATGAAAGCGTTGCTAGGCATTTTGATCTGATGAAAAAATATATTTTTTTCACATTTTTCATAACAGCGTTGCTAGGCATTTGGAAGTGTTGAAAAAATATATTTTTTTTACAAAATTCGAGAAAGCGTTGCTAGGCCTTTTGAAATGTTGAAAAAATATATTATTTTTACAAAATTCATGAAAGCGTTGTTAGGCATTTTGAAATGTTAACAAAATATATTTTTTTTACAAAACACGTGCAAGCGTTGCTAGGCACTTTGAAATGTTGAAAAAATATATTTTTTTTACAAAATTCATGAAAGTGTTGCTAGGCATTTTGAAATGTTGAAAAAATATATTTTTTTACAAAATTCATGAAAGCGTTGCTAATCATTTTTAAATGTTGAAAAAATATATTTTTTTCACATTATTCATAACAGCGTTGCTAGGCATTTAGAAATGTTGAAAAAATATATTTTTTTCACAAAATTCATGAAAGCGTTGCTAGGCATTAATAAATGTTGAAAAAATATATTTTTTTCACATTATTCATAACAGCGTTGCTAAGCATTTCGAAATGTTGAAAAAATATATTATTTTTACAAAATTCATGAAAGCGTTGCTAGGCATTTTGAAATGTTTAAAAAATATTTTCTTTTCACTTTATTTATAACAGTGTTGCTAGGCATTATGAAATGTTGAAAAAATATTTTTTTTTTCACCAAATTCATGAAAGCGTTGCTAGGCATTTTAAAATGTTAAAAAATTTATTCTTTTCACATTATTCATAACAGCGTTGCTAGGCATTTTGAAATGTTGAAAAGAATATTTTTTTCACACAATTATTGAAAGCGTTGCTAGGCATTTTAAAATGTTGAAAAATTATATTTTTTTTACAAAATTCATGAAAGTGTTGCTAGGCATTTTGAAATGTTCAAAAAATATATTTTTTTACACAATTCGAGAAAGCGTTGCTAGGCATTTTAAAATGTTGAAAAATACATTTTTTTCACAAAACTCATGAAAGCGTTGCTAGGCATTTTGATCTGATGAAAAAATATATTTTTTTCACATTTTTCATAACAGCGTTGCTAGGCATTTGGAAGTGTTGAAAAAATATATTTTTTTTACAAAATTCGAGAAAGCGTTGCTAGGCCTTTTGAAATGTTGAAAAAATATATTATTTTTACAAAATTCATGAAAGCGTTGTTAGGCATTTTGAAATGTTAACAAAATATATTTTTTTTACAAAACACGTGCAAGCGTTGCTAGGCACTTTGAAATGTTGAAAAAATATATTTTTTTTACAAAATTCATGAAAGTGTTGCTAGGCATTTTGAAATGTTGAAAAAATATATTTTTTTACAAAATTCATGAAAGCGTTGCTAATCATTTTTAAATGTTGAAAAAATATATTTTTTTCACATTATTCATAACAGCGTTGCTAGGCATTTAGAAATGTTGAAAAAATATATTTTTTTCACAAAATTCATGAAAGCGTTGCTAGGCATTAATAAATGTTGAAAAAATATATTTTTTTCACATTATTCATAACAGCGTTGCTAAGCATTTCGAAATGTTGAAAAAATATATTATTTTTACAAAATTCATGAAAGCGTTGCTAGGCATTTTGAAATGTTTAAAAAATATTTTCTTTTCACTTTATTTATAACAGTGTTGCTAGGCATTATGAAATGTTGAAAAAATATTTTTTTTTTCACCAAATTCATGAAAGCGTTGCTAGGCATTTTAAAATGTTAAAAAATTTATTCTTTTCACATTATTCATAACAGCGTTGCTAGGCATTTTGAAATGTTGAAAAGAATATTTTTTTCACACAATTATTGAAAGCGTTGCTAGGCATTTTAAAATGTTGAAAAATTATATTTTTTTTACAAAATTCATGAAAGTGTTGCTAGGCATTTTGAAATGTTCAAAAAATATATTTTTTTACACAATTCGAGAAAGCGTTGCTAGGCATTTTAAAATGTTGAAAAATACACTTTTTTCACAAAACTCATGAAAGCGTTGCTAGGCATTTTGATCTGATGAAAAAATATATTTTTTCACATTTTTCATAACAGCGTTGCTAGGCATTTGGAAATGTTGAAAAAATATATTTTTTTACAAAATTCGAGAAAGCGTTGCTAGGCCTTTTGAAATGTTGAAAAAATATATTTTTTTTACAAAATTCATGAAAGCGTTGTTAGGCATTTTGAAATGTTGAAAAAATATATTTTTATTACAAAATTCATGAAAGCGTTGCTAGGCATTTTGAAATGTTTAAAAAATATATTCTTTTCACATTATTCATAACAGCGTTGCTAGGCATTTTGAAATGTTGAAAAAATATATTTTTTTCACACAATTATTGAAAGCGTTGCTTGGCATTTTAAAATGTTGAAAAAATATATTTTTTTTACAAAACACATGACAGCGTTGCTAGGCACTTTGAAATGTTGAAAAAATATATTTTTTTTACAAAATTCATGAAAGCATTGCTAGGCATTTTAAAATGTTGAAAAAAAATATATTTTTTCACATTATTCACTACAGCGTTGCTAAGCATTTCGAAATGTTGAAAAAATATATTTTTTTACACAATTCCAGAAAGCGTTGCTAGGCATTTTAAAATGTTGAAAAAATATTTTTTTTTCACAAAATTCATCAAAGCGTTGCTAGGCATTTTAAAATGTTTCTTTTTTTTCTTTTTTTTATTAAAACTGGTCATTTTTGACCAACCATTAATTTACATTTGATAATTAGATTTTAGCTTTTATTACAAAGAATCCATTGATTTCTATTGTATCTTGTTTGATGTTGGAAGCCAACCGGCGTGAGGAAGAGTATTGTTGTCACTCTTGTCGTTCAACGAGTTCAAATGGTTTTGTCCTTTTGAGTTGTCTTGTCAGGTGGTTGTTGTCGAGAAGTCTCAGTGCCTCAGGATTTTCGTGTTGAGTGAGCCGATTTACGTGTTTGATGGCGTTCTGTTTTATGACTTCCTCGACCATGGGTACACCAAGATCGCAATGCAAGTCACTGTTACGCACATACCAAGGAGCGTTGGTGATGTTTCTTAGTACTTTGTTCTGGAAGCGATGTATCCCTTGTATGTGACATTTGCTGGCACAGCCCCAAAGCTGTATACCATACGTCCAAACCGGTTTGAGGATTTGGTTATATACCAATAGCTTGTTGTATATTGATACCCGTGAATTTCGACCGAGTAGCCAATACATTTGCCTGTAGCGAGTCTGGAGTTCTGTGAGTTTTATTTTGACATGCTCGACACATTTGGCTTTTGCATCAAGATTCATGCCGAGATATTTAGCTGAATCATGATATGGGATAACACTTTCATTCATTTCGAGCCTCTGAGTGTTTGGGATCCTCTTGTTTGTAAAGTTCACATGGACTGCCTTCTGGTCGTTGAGTTTGATGCGCCATTTCTTGGTCCAAGCCTCAACTGAATCGTTTGATCTTTGTAAGCGTGTTGTCGATTCTTGAACGGTTTTCGCTGTCGCTGCGTTTGCTGTGTCGTCTGCGAAAGTGGCCGTGATGACGTTGGCTGTTTGCGGAAGATCACTGGTGTACAGCAAGTACAGGATTGGTCAAAATACGCTGCCTTGTGGGACTCCAGCTTGTATTTCCTTGAAGTCAGAATAAGTAGATTCGTGGTTTACTCGAAACAGTCTGTTCGATATGTACGATTTCAGTAGAATCACAAACTGGGCTGGCAGAAATATGTTGAGTTTGTGAATCAAGCCTTAATGCCAAAATTTATCGAAGGCTTGTGAAACATCCAGGAAGACAATCGAGCAGACCTCCTCACCTTCCAGTGATTTTTCAATGATGTCAATTAGTCGATGCACCTGTTCCACCGTAGAGTGGCCTCGCCTGAATCCAAATTGATGGTCGGGCAGTAAGATTTTAAAATGTTGAAAAAATATATTTTTTTTACAAAATTCATGAAAGCGTTGCTAGGCATTTTGAAATGTTCAAAAAATATATTTTTTTCACATTATTCATTACAGCGTTGCTAGGCATTTTGAAATATGGAAAAAATATATTTTTTTCACATTATTCATAACAGCGTTGCTAGGCATTTTAAAATGTTGAAAAAATTTATTTTTTTCACACAATTATTGAAAGCGTTGCTAGGCATTTTAAAATGTTGAAAAAATTTATTTTTTCCAAACAATTATTGAAAGCGTTGCTAGGCGTTTTAAAATGATGAAAAAATATATTTTCTTCACATTATTCATTACAGCGTTGCTAGGCATTTTGAAATGTTAAAAAATAATTTTTTTCCAACAATTATTGAATGCGTTGCTAGGCATTTTGAAATGTTCAAAAAATATATTTTTTTTTACAAAACACATGAAAGCGTTGCTAGGCACTTTGAAATGTTGAAAAAATATATTTTTTTACAAAATTCATGAAAGCGTTGCTAGGCATTTTGAAATGCTGAAAAAATATTTTTTTTACAAAACTCGTGAAAGCGTTGCTAGGGATTTTGATGTGATGAAAAAATATATTTTTTTTACATTTTTCATAACAGCGTTGCTAGGCATTTTGAAATGTTGAAAAAATAATTTTTTTTACACAATTCGAGAAAGCGTTGCTAGGCATTTTAAAATGTTCAAAAAATACATTATTTTCACAAAACTCATGAAAGCATTGCTAGGCGTTTTGATGTGATGAAAAAATATATTTTTTTCACATTTTTTATAACAGCGTTGCTAGGCATTTTGAAATGTTGAAAAAATATATTTTTTCCACACAATTATTGAAAGCGTTGCTAGGCATTTTAAAATGATGAAAAAATATATTTTTTTTACAAAATTCATGAAAGCGTTGCTAGGCATTTTGAAATGTTCAAAAAATATATTTTTTTTACAAAATTCATAACAGCATTGCTAGGCATTTTGAAATGTTGAAAAAATATATTTTTTTTACTCAATTCGAGAAAGCGTTGCTAGGCATTTTAAAATGTTGAAAAATACATTTTCACAAAACTCGTGAAAGCGTTGCTAGGCATTTTGATGTGATGAAAAAATATATTTTTTTCACATTTTTCATAACAGCGTGGCTAGGCATTTTAAAATGTGGAAGAAATATATTTTTTTTACATAATACATGAAAGCGTTGCTAGGCACTTTGAAATGTTAAAAATATATATTTTTTCCACACAATTATTGAAAGCGTTGCTAGGCATTTTAAATGTTAAAAAAATATATTTTTTTTACAAAATTCATGAAAGCGTTGCTAGGCATTTTGAAATGTAAAAAAATTATATTTTTTCACATTATTCATCACAGCGTTGCTAGGCATTTAGAAATGTTGAAAAAATATATTTTCTTCACGAAATTCATGAAAGCGTTGCTAGGCATTTTAAAATGTTGAAAAAATGTATTTTTTTCACATTATTCATAACAGCGTTGCTAGGCATTTTGAAATATTGAAAAAATATATTTTCTTTACAAAATTCATGAAAGCGTTGCTAGGCATTTTAAAATGTTTAAAAAATATATTTTTTTCACAATATTCATAACAGCGTTGCTAGGCATTTTGAAATGTTGACAAAATATATTTTTTTCACAAAATTCATGAAAGCGTTGCTAGGCATTTTAAAATGTCGAAAAAATGTATTTTTTCACACTATTCATAACAGCGTTGCTAGGCATTTTAAAATGTTGAAAAAATATATTTTTTTACAAAATTCATGAAAACGTTGCTAGGCATTTTGAATTGTTCAAAATATATATTTTCTTCACATTATTCATTACAGCGTTGCTAGGCATTTTGAAATGTTGAAAAAATATATTTTTTTTACATTATTCATTACATCGTTGCTAGGCATTTTGAAATGTTGAAAAAATATATTTTTTTTACACAATTCGAGAAGCGTTGCTAGGCATTTTAAAATGTTGAAAAAATATATTTTTTTTACAATTTTTATGAAAGCGTTGCTACGCATTATGAAATGTTTAAAAATAAATTTTTTTCACATTATTCATTACAGCGTTGCTAGGCATTTTGAAATTTTGAAAAAATATACTTTTTTTACGCAATTCGAGAAAGCGTTGCTAGGCATTTTAAAATGTTGAAATAATACATTTTTTCACAAAACTCATGAAAGAGTTGCTAGGCATTTTGATGTGATGAAAAAATATATTTTTTCACATTTTTCATAACAGCGTTGCTAGGCATTTTGAAATGTTGAAAAAATATATTTTTTTCACACAATTATTGAAAGCGTTGCTTGGCATTTTAAAATGTTGAAAAAATATATTTTTTTTACAAAACACATGACAGCGTTGCTAGGCACTTTGAAATGTTGAAAAAATATATTTTTTTTACAAAATTCATGAAAGCATTGCTAGGCATTTTAAAATGTTGAAAAAAAATATATTTTTTCACATTATTCACTACAGCGTTGCTAAGCATTTCGAAATGTTGAAAAAATATATTTTTTTACACAATTCCAGAAAGCGTTGCTAGGCATTTTAAAATGTTGAAAAAATATTTTTTTTTCACAAAATTCATCAAAGCGTTGCTAGGCATTTTAAAATGTTTCTTTTTTTTCTTTTTTTTTTTATTAAAACTGGTCATTTTTGACCAACCATTAATTTACATTTGATAATTAGATTTTAGCTTTTATTACAAAGAATCCATTGATTTCTATTGTATCTTGTTTGATGTTGGAAGCCAACCGGCGTGAGGAAGAGTATTGTTGTCACTCTTGTCGTTCAACGAGTTCAAATGGTTTTGTCCTTTTGAGTTGTCTTGTCAGGTGGTTGTTGTCGAGAAGTCTCAGTGCCTCAGGATTTTCGTGTTGAGTGAGCCGATTTACGTGTTTGATGGCGTTCTGTTTTATGACTTCCTCGACCATGGGTACACCAAGATCGCAATGCAAGTCACTGTTACGCACATACCAAGGAGCGTTGGCGATGTTTCTTAGTACTTTGTTCTGGAAGCGATGTATCCCTTGTATGTGACATTTGCTGGCACAGCCCCAAAGCTGTATACCATACGTCCAAACCGGTTTGAGGATTTGGTTATATACCAATAGCTTGTTGTATATTGATACCCGTGAATTTCGACCGAGTAGCCAATACATTTGCCTGTAGCGAGTCTGGAGTTCTGTGAGTTTTATTTTGACATGCTCGACACATTTGGCTTTTGCATCAAGATTCATGCCGAGATATTTAGCTGAATCATGATATGGGATAACACTTTCATTCATTTCGAGCCTCTGAGTGTTTGGGATCCTCTTGTTTGTAAAGTTCACATGGACTGCCTTCTGGTCGTTGAGTTTGATGCGCCATTTCTTGGTCCAAGCCTCAACTGAATCGTTTGATCTTTGTAAGCGTGTTGTCGATTCTTGAACGGTTTTCGCTGTCGCTGCGTTTGCTGTGTCGTCTGCGAAAGTGGCCGTGATGACGTTGGCTGTTTGCGGAAGATCACTGGTGTACAGCAAGTACAGGATTGGTCAAAATACGCTGCCTTGTGGGACTCCAGCTTGTATTTCCTTGAAGTCAGAATAAGTAGATTCGTGGTTTACTCGAAACAGTCTGTTCGATATGTACGATTTCAGTAGAATCACAAACTGGGCTGGCAGAAATATGTTGAGTTTGTGAATCAAGCCTTAATGCCAAAATTTATCGAAGGCTTGTGAAACATCCAGGAAGACAATCGAGCAGACCTCCTCACCTTCCAGTGATTTTTCAATGATGTCAATTAGTCGATGCACCTGTTCCACCGTAGAGTGGCCTCGCCTGAATCCAAATTGATGGTCGGGCAGTAAGATTTTAAAATGTTGAAAAAATATATTTTTTTTACAAAATTCATGAAAGCGTTGCTAGGCATTTTGAAATGTTCAAAAAATATATTTTTTTCACATTATTCATTACAGCGTTGCTAGGCATTTTGAAATATGGAAAAAATATATTTTTTTCACATTATTCATAACAGCGTTGCTAGGCATTTTAAAATGTTGAAAAAATTTATTTTTTTCACACAATTATTGAAAGCGTTGCTAGGCATTTTAAAATGTTGAAAAAATATATTTTTTTCACATTTTTCATAACAGCGTTGCTAGGCATTTTGAAATGTTGAAAAAATTTATTTTTTCCAAACAATTATTGAAAGCGTTGCTAGGCGTTTTAAAATGATGAAAAAATATATTTTCTTCACATTATTCATTACAGCGTTGCTAGGCATTTTGAAATGTAAAAAAATTATATTTTTTCACATTATTCATCACAGCGTTGCTAGGCATTTAGAAATGTTGAAAAAATATATTTTCTTCACGAAATTCATGAAAGCGTTGCTAGGCATTTTAAAATGTTGAAAAAATGTATTTTTTTCACATTATTCATAACAGCGTTGCTAGGCATTTTGAAATATTGAAAAAATATATTTTCTTTACAAAATTCATGAAAGCGTTGCTAGGCATTTTAAAATGTTTAAAAAATATATTTTTTTCACAATATTCATAACAGCGTTGCTAGGCATTTTGAAATGTTGACAAAATATATTTTTTTCACAAAATTCATGAAAGCGTTGCTAGGCATTTTAAAATGTCGAAAAAATGTATTTTTTCACACTATTCATAACAGCGTTGCTAGGCATTTTAAAATGTTGAAAAAATATATTTTTTTACAAAATTCATGAAAACGTTGCTAGGCATTTTGAATTGTTCAAAATATATATTTTCTTCACATTATTCATTACAGCGTTGCTAGGCATTTTGAAATGTTGAAAAAATATATTTTTTTTACATTATTCATTACATCGTTGCTAGGCATTTTGAAATGTTGAAAAAATATATTTTTTTTACACAATTCGAGAAGCGTTGCTAGGCATTTTAAAATGTTGAAAAAATATATTTTTTTTACAATTTTTATGAAAGCGTTGCTACGCATTATGAAATGTTTAAAAAATAAATTTTTTTCACATTATTCATTACAGCGTTGCTAGGCATTTTGAAACTTTGAAAAAATATACTTTTTTTACGCAATTCGAGAAAGCGTTGCTAGGCATTTTAAAATGTTGAAATAATACATTTTTTCACAAAACTCATGAAAGAGTTGCTAGGCATTTTGATGTGATGAAAAAATATATTTTTTCACATTTTTCATAACAGCGTTGCTAGGCATTTTGAAATGTTGAAAAAATATATTTTTTTCACACAATTATTGAAAGCGTTGCTTGGCATTTTAAAATGTTGAAAAAATATATTTTTTTTACAAAACACATGACAGCGTTGCTAGGCACTTTGAAATGTTGAAAAAATATATTTTTTTTACAAAATTCATGAAAGCATTGCTAGGCATTTTAAAATGTTGAAAAAAAATATATTTTTTCACATTATGCATAACAGCGTTGCTAGGCAATTTGAAATGTTGAAAAAATATATTTTTTTTACACAATTCGAGAAAGCGTTGCTAGGCATTTTAAAATGTTGAAATAATACATTTTTTTCACAAAACTCATAAAAGCGTTGCTAGGCATTTTGATGTGATGAAAAAATATATTTTTTCACATTTTTCATAACAGCGTTGTTAGGCAATTTGAAATGTTAAAAAATATATTTTTTCAACACAATTCGAGAAAGCGTTGCTAGGCATTTTGAAATGTTGAAAAAACTATATTTTTTCACACAAATATTGAAAGCGTTGCTAAGCATTTTAAAATGTTGAAAAAATATATTTTTTCACATTATTCATAACAGCGTTGCTAGGCTTTTTGAAATGTTGAGAAAATGTATTTTTTTACACAATTCGAGAAAGCGTTGCTAGGCATTTTGAAATGTTGAAAAAATATATTTTTTTCACACAATTATTTAAAGCGTTGCTAGGCATTTTAAAATGTTGAAAAAATATATTTTTTTTACAAAATTTGAGAAAGCGTTGCTAGGCATTATGAAATGTTGAAAAATTTATTTTTTTTACAAAATTCATGAAAGCGTTGCTAGGCGTTTTGAAATGTTTAAAAAATATATTTTTTTCACTTTATTCATAACAGCGTTGCTAAGCATTTAGAAATGAAGAAAAAATATATTTTTTTCACAAAATTCATGAAAGCGTTGCTAGGCATTTTAAAATGTTGAAAAAATATATTTTTTTTACAAAACACATGAAAGCGTTGCTAGGCAATTTGAAATGTTGAAAAAATATATTTTTTTTACACAATTCGAGAAAGCGTTGCTAGGCATTTTAAAATGTTGAAAAAATATATTTTTTTTACAATTTTTATGAAAGTGTTGCTACGCATTATGAAATGTTTAAAAAATATATTTTTTTCACGTTATTGATTACAGCGTTGCTAGGCATTTTGAAATGTTGAAAAAATATACTTTTTTTACGCAATTCGAGAAAGCGTTGCTAGGCATTTTAAAATGTTGAAATAATACATTTTTTTCACAAAACTCATGAAAGCGTTGCTACGCATTTTGATGTGATGAAAAAATATATTTTTTCACATTTTTCATAACAGCGTTGTTAGGCATTTTGAAATGTTGAAAAAATATATTTTTCCACACAATTATTGAAAGCGTTGCTAGGCATTTTAAAATGATGAAAAAATATGTTTTTTTACAAAATTCATGAAAACGTTGCTAGGCATTTTGAATTGTTCAAAATATATATTTTCTTCACATTATTCATTACAGCGTTGCTAGGCATTTTGAAATGTTGAAAAAATAAATTTTTTTCACACAATTATTGAAAGCGTTGCTTGGCATTTTAAAATGTTGAAAAAATATATTTTTTTTACAAAACACATGAAAGCGTTGCTAGGCACTTTGAAATGTTGAAAAAATATATTTTTTTTACAAAATTCATGAAAGCATTGCTAGGCATTTTGAAATGTTGAAAAACTATATTTTTTCACACTATTATTGAAAGTGTTGCTAGGCATTTTAAAAGGTTGAAAAAATATATTTTTTTCACACAATTATTGAAAGCGTTGCTATGCATTTTAAAATGTTGAAAAAATATATTTTTTTTAGAAAATTCATGAAAGCGTTGCTAGGCATTTTGAAATGTTTAAAAAATATATTTTATTCACATTATTCATAACAGCGTTGCTAAGCATTTAGAAATGAAGATAAAATATATTTTTTTTACAAAATTCATGAAAGCGTTGCTAGGCATTTTAAAAAGTTGAAAAAATATATTATTTTTACAAAACACATGAAAGCGTTGCTAGGCACTTTGAAATGTTGAAAAAATATATTTTTTTTACAAAATTCATGAAAGCGTTGCTAGGCATTTTGAAATGTTCAAAAAATATATTTTTTTTACATTATTTATTACAGCGTTGCTAGGCATTTTGAAATGTTGAAAAACTATATTTTTTACACAATCCGAGGAAGCGTTGCTAGGCATTTTAAAATGTTGAAAAAATATATTTTTTTTACAATTTTTATGAAAGCGTTGCTACGCATTATGAAATGTTTAAAAAATATATTTTTTTCACATTATTCATTACAGCGTTGCTAGGCATTTTGAAATGTTGAAAAAATATACTTTTTTACGCAATTCGAGAAAGCGTTGCTAGGCATTTTAAAATGTTGAAATAATACATTTTTTTCACAAAACTCATGAAAGCGTTGCTAGGCATTTTGATGTGATGAAAAAACATATTTTTTCACATTTTTCATAACAGCGTTGTTAGGCATTTTGAAATGTTGAAAAAATATATTTTTTCCACACAATTATTGAAAGCGTTGCTAGGCATTTTAAAATGATGAAAAAATATGTTTTTTTTACAAAATTCATGAAAACGTTGCTAGGCATTTTGAATTGTTCAAAATATATATTTGCTTCACATTATTCATTACAGCGTTGCTAGGCATTTTGAAATGTTGAAAAAAAATATATTTTTTTCACATTATTCATAACAGCGTTGCTAGGCAATTTGAAATGTTGAAAAAATATATTTTTTTTACACAATTCGAGAAAGCGTTGCTAGGCATTATGAAATGTTGAAAAAATATATTTTTTTTACAAAATTCATGAGAGCGTTGCTAGGCATTTTGAAATGTTTAAAAAATATATTTTTTTCACATTATTCATAACAGCGTTGCTAAGCTTTTAGAAATGAAGAAAAAATATATTTTTTTCACAAAATTCATGAAAGCGTTGCTAGGCATTTTAAAATGTTGAAAAAATATATTTTTTTTACAAAACACATGAAAGCGTTGCTAGGCAATTTGAAATGTTGAAATAATATATTTTTTTTACACAATTCGAGAAAGCGTTGCTAGGCATTTTAAAATGTTGAAAACTATATTTTTTTACACAATTCGAGAAAGCGTTGCTAGGCATTTTAAAATGTTGAAAAAAAATATTTTTTTTACAATTTTTATGAAAGCGTTGCTACGCATTATGAAATGTTTAAAAAATATATTTTTTTCACATTATTCATTACAGCGTTGCTAGGCATTTTGAAATGTTGAAAAAATATACTTTTTTTACGCAATTCGAGAAAGCGTTGCTAGGCATTTTAAAATGATGAAAAAATATGTTTTTTTTACAAAATTCATGAAAACGTTGCTAGGCATTTTGAATTGTTCAAAATATATATTTTCTTCACATTATTCATTACAGCGTTGCTAGGCATTTTAAAATGTTGAAAAAAAATATATTTTTTTCACATTATGCATAACAGCGTTGCTAGGCACTTTGAAATGTTGAAAAAATATATTTTTTTACACAATTCGAGAAAGCGTTGCTAGGCATTTTGAAATGTTAAAAAACTATATTTTTTTCACAACAATTATTGAAAGCGTTGCTAGGTATTTTAAAATGTTGAAAAAATATATTTTTTTACACAATTTGAGAAAGCGTTGCTAGTCATTTTGAAATGCTAAAAAACTATATTTTTTTCACAAAATTCATGAAAGCGTTGCTAGGCATTTTAAAATGTTGACAAAAAAAATTTTTTTCACATTATTCATAACAGCGTTGCTAGGCAATTTGAAATGTTGAAAAAATATATTTTTTTTACACAATTCGAGAAAGCGTTGCTAGGCATTTTGAAATGTTGAAAAACTATATTTTTTCACACAATTATTGAAAGCGTTGCTAGGCATTTTAAAATGTTGAAAAAATATATTTTTTTTACAAAATTCATGAAAGCGTTGCTAGGCATTTTGAAATGTTTAAAAAATATATTTTTTTCACATTATTCATAACAGCGTTGCTAAGCATTTAGAAATGAAGAAAATATATATATTTTTTTCACAAAATTCATGAAAGTGTTGCTACGCATTATGAAATGTTTAAAAAAGAAAATTTTTTCCACATTATTCATTACTGCGTTGCTAGGCATTTTGAAATGTTGAAAAAATATACTTTTTTTACGCAATTCATAAAAGCATTGCTAGGCATTTTAAAATCTTGAAAAAAAATATATTTTTTTCAAATTATGCATAACAGCGTTGCTAGGCAATTTGAAATGTTGAAAAAATATATTTTTTTTACACAATTCGAGAAAGCGTTGCTGGGCATTTTGAAATGTTAAAAAACTATATTTTTTTCACACAATTATTGAAAGCGTTACTAGGCATTTTAAAATGTTGAAAAAATATATTTTTTTACAAAATTTGAGAAAGCGTTGCTAGGAATTTTGAAATGTTGAAAAAATATATTATTTTCACAAAATTCATGAAAGCGTTGCTAGGCATTTTAAAATGTTGAAAAATTATATTTTTTTTTACAAAATTCGTAAAAGCGTTGCTAGGCATTTTGAAATGTTAAAAAAATATATTTTTTTTACAAAATTCATGAAAGCGTTGCTAGGCATTTTGAAATGTTCAAAAAATATATTTTTTTTACTTTATTCCCTACATCGTTGCTAGGCATTTTGAAATGTTGAAAAAATATATTTTGTTTAAACAATTCGAGAAAGCGTTGCTAGGCATTTTAATATGTTGAAAAATATATTTTTTTTACAATTTTTATGAAAGCGTTGCTAGGCATTTTAAAATGTTGAAAAATTATATTTTTTTTTACAAAATTCGTAAAAGCGTTGCGAGGCACTTTGAAATGTTGAAAAAATATATTTTTTTTACAAAATTCATGAAAGCGTTGTAGGCATTTTGAAATGTTCAAAAATATATTTTTTTACATTATTCCTTACAGCGTTGCCAGGCATTTTGAAATGTTGAAAAAATATATTTTTTTCACATTATTCATAACAGCGTTGCTAGGCATTTTAAAATGTTGAAAAAATATATTTTTTTTACAAAATTCATCAAAGCGTTGCTAGGCATTTTGTAATGTTAAAAAAATATATTTTTTTCACATTATTCATTACAGCGTTGCTAGGCATTTTGAAATGTTGAAAAAATATATTTTTTTTACACAATTCGAGAAAGGGTTGCTAGGCATTTTAAAATGTTGAAAAAATTCATTTTTTCACAAAACTCATGAAAGCGTTGCTAGGCATTTTGATGTGATGAAATAATATATCTTTTTTTCATTTTTCATAACAGCGTTGCTAGGCATTGTGAAATGATGAAAAAATTTATTTTTTCCACACAATTATTGAAAACGTTGCTAGGCATTTTAAAATGTTGAAAAAATATATTTTCTTTTCAAAATTCATCAAAGCGTTGCTAGGCATTTTGTAATGTTCAAAAAATATATTTTTTTCACATTATTCATTACAGCGTTGCTAGGCATTTTGAAATGTTGAAAAAATATTTTTTTTTTACACAATTCGAGATAGGGTTGCTAGGCATTTTAAAATGTTGAAAAAATTCATTTTTTCACAAAACTATTGAAAGCGTTGCTAGGCATTTTGATGTGATGAAAAAATATATTTTTTTCACATTTTTCATAACAGCGTTGCTAGGCATTTTGAAATGTTTAAAAAATATATTTTTTTCACAATATTCATAATAGCGTTGCTAGGCTTTTAGAAATGTTGAAAAAATATATTTTTTTCACAAAAATTCATGAAAGCGTTGCTAGGCATTTTGAAATGTTGAAAAAATATATTTTTTTTACAAAATTCATGAAAGCGTTGCTAGGCATTTTAAAATGTTGAAAAATTATATTTTTTTTACACAATTCGAGAAAGCGTTGCTAGGCATTTTAAAATGTTGAAAAAATTTATTTTTTTTACAATTTTTATGAAAGCGTTGCTAGGCATTTTGAAATGTTCAAAAAATATATTTTTTTCACATTATTCATTACAGCGTTGCTAGGCATTTTGAAATGTTGAAATAATAAATTTTTTTTACACAATTCGAGAAAGGGATGGTAGGCATTTTAAAATATTGAAATAATAAATTTTTTTCACAAAACTCATGAAAGCGTTGCTAGGCATTTTAAAATGTTGAAAAAATATATTTTTTTTACAAAATTCATGAAAGCGTTGTAGGCATTTTGAAATGTTCAAAAAATATATTTTTTTATATTATTCCTTACAGCGTTGCTAGGCATTTTGAAATGCTTAAAAAATATATTTTTTTCACAATAGTCATAACAGCGTTGCTAGGCATTTAGAAATGTTGAAAAAATATATTTTTTTCACAAAAAGTCATGAAAGCGTTGCTAGGCATTTTAAAATGTTGAAAAAATATATTTTTTTTACAAAATTCATCAAAGCGTTGCTAGGCATTTTAAAATGTTGAAAAATTATATTTTTTTTTACAAAATTCGTAAAAGCGTTGCTAGGCATTTTGAAATGTTGAAAAAATATATTTTTTTTACAAAATTCATGAAAGCGTTGCTAGACATTTTGAAATGTTCAAAAAATATATTTTTTTTACTTTATTCCCTACAGCGTTGCTAGGCATTTTGAAATGTTGAAAATATATATTTTTTTCACACAATACGAGAAAGCGTTGCTAGGCATTTTAAAATGTTGAAAAAATATATTCTTTTACAATTTTTATGAAAGCGTTGCTAGGCATTATGAAATGTTTAAAAAATATATTTTTTCGCATTATTCATTACAGCGTTGCTAGGCATTTAGAAATGTTGAAAAAATATTTTTTTTTCACAAAATTCATCAAAGCGTTGCTAGGCATTTTAAAATGTTGAAAAATTATATTTTTTTTACAAAATTCATAAAAGCATTGCTAGGCATTTTGAAATGTTCAAAAAATATATTTTTTTCACATTATTCATTACAGCGTTGCTAGGCATTTTGAAATGTTGAAAAAATATATTTTTTTTACGCAATTCGAGAAAGCGAAGCTAGGCATTTTAAAATGTTGAAATATTACATTTTTTTCACAAAACTCATGAAAGCGTTGCTAGGCATTTTAAAATGTTGAAATAATACATTTTTTTCACAAAATTCATGAAAGCGTTGCTAGGCACTTTGAAATGTTGAAAAAATATATTTTTTTTACAAAATTCATGAAAGCGTTGTAGGCATTTTGAAATGTTCAAAAATATATTTTTTTACATTATTCCTTACAGCGTTGCTAGGCATTTAGAAATGTTGAAAAAATATTTTTTTTTCACAAAATTCATCAAAGCGTTGCTAGGCATTTTAAAATGTTGAAAAATTATATTTTTTTTACAAAATTCATAAAAGCATTGCTAGGCATTTTGAAATGTTCAAAAAATATATTTTTTTCACATTATTCATTACAGCGTTGCTAGGCATTTTGAAATGTTGAAAAAATATATTTTTTTTACGCAATTCGAGAAAGCGAAGCTAGGCATTTTAAAATGTTGAAATATTACATTTTTTTCACAAAACTCATGAAAGCGTTGCTAGGCATTTTAAAATGTTGAAATAATACATTTTTTTCACAAAATTCATGAAAGCGTTGCTAGGCACTTTGAAATGTTGAAAAAATATATTTTTTTCACAAAACTCATGAAAGCGTTGCTAGGCATTTTGATGTGATGAAATAATATATTTTTTTTTCATTTTTCATAACAGCTTTGCTAGGCATTGTAAAATGATGAAAAAATTTATTTTTTCCACACAATTATTGAAAGCGTTGCTAAGCATTTTAAAATGTTGAAACAATATATTTTTTTTTCAAAATTCATCAAAGCGTTGCTAGGCATTTTGTAATGTTCAAAAAATATATTTTTTTCACATTATTCATTACAGCGTTGCTAGGCATTTTGAAATGTTCAAAAAATATATTTTTTTCACATTATTCATTACAGCGTTGCTAGGCATTTTGAAATGTTGAAAAAATATATTTTTTTTACGCAATTCGAGAAAGCGAAGCTAGGCATTTTAAAATGTTGAAATATTACATTTTTTTCACAAAACTCATGAAAGCGTTGCTAGGCATTTTAAAATGTTGAAATAATACATTTTTTTCACAAAATTCATGAAAGCGTTGCTAGGCACTTTGAAATGTTGAAAAAATATATTTTTTTCACAAAACTCATGAAAGCGTTGCTAGGCATTTTGATGTGATGAAATAATATATTTTTTTTTCATTTTTCATAACAGCTTTGCTAGGCATTGTGAAATGATGAAAAAATTTATTTTTTCCACACAATTATTGAAAGCGTTGCTAAGCATTTTAAAATGTTGAAAAAATATATTTTTTTTTCAAAATTCATCAAAGCGTTGCTAGGCATTTTGTAATGTTCAAAAAATATATTTTTTTCACATTATTCATTACAGCGTTGCTAGGCATTTTGAAATGTTCAAAAAATATATTTTTTTCACATTATTCATTACAGCGTTGCTAGGCTTTTTGAAATGTTGAAAAAATATATTTTTATTACACAATTCGAGAAAGCGATGCTAGGCATTTTAAAATATTGAAATAATACATTTTTTTCTCAAAACTCATGAAAGCGTTGCTAGGCATTTTAAAATGTTGAAATAATACATTTTTTTCACAAAATTCATGAAAGCGTTGCTAGGCATTTTAAAATGTTGAAATAATACATTTTTTTCACAAAATTCATGAAAGCGTTGCTAGGCACTTTGAAAAGTTGAAAAAATATATTTTTTTTACAAAATTCATGAAAGCGTTATAGGCATTTTGAAATGTTCAAAAAATATATTTTTTTACATTATTCCTTACAGCGTTGCTAGGCATTTTGAAATGCTTAAAAATATATTTTTTTCACAATAGTCATAACAGCGTTGCTAGGAATTTAGAAATGTTGAACAAATATATTTTTTTCACAAAAAGTCATGAAAGCGTTGCTAGGCATTTTAAAATGTTGAAAAAATATATTTTTTTTACAATTTTTATGAAAGCGTTGCTAGGCATTATGAAATGTTTAAAAAATATATTTTTTCGCATTATTCATTACAGCGTTGCTAGGCATTTAGAAATGTTGAAAATATATTTTTTTTCACAAAATTCATCAAAGCGTTGCTAGGCATTTTAAAATTTTGAAATATTACATTTTTTTCACAAAACTCATGAAAGCGTTGCTAGGCATTTTAAAATGTTGAAATAATACATTTTTTTCACAAAATTCATGAAAGCGTTGCTAGGCACTTTGAAATGTTGAAAAAATATATATTTTTTTTACAAAATTCATGAAACCGTTGTAGGCATTTTGAAATGTTCAAAAATATATTTTTTTACATTATTCCTAACAGCGTTGCTAGGCATTTTGAAATGTTGAAAAAATATATTTTTTTCATATTATTAATTACAGCGTTGCTAGGCATTTTAAAATGTTGAAAAAATATATTTTTTTTACAAAATTCATCAAAGCGTTGCTAGGCATTTTGTAATGTTCAAAAAATATATTTTTTTTACATTATTCATTACAGCGTTGCTAGGCATTTTGAAATGTTGAAGAAATATATTTTTTTTACACAATTCGAGAAAGGGTTGCTAGGCATTTTAAAATGTTGAAAAAATTCATTTTTTCACAAAACGCATGAAAGCGTTGCTAGGCATTTTGATGTGATGAAATAATATATTTTTTTTTCATTTTTCATAACAGCGTTGCTAGGCATTGTGAAATGATGAAAAAATTTATTTTTTCCACACAATTATTGAAAGCGTTGCTAGGCATTTTAAAATGTTGAAAAAATATATTTTTTTTTCAAAATTCATCAAAGCGTTGCTAGGCATTTTGTAATGTTGAAAAAAAAAATTTTTTTCACATTATTCATTACAGCGTTGCTAGGCATTTTGAAATGTTGAAAAAATATATTTTTTTTACACAATTCGAGAAAGGGTTGCTAGGCATTTTAAAATGTTGAAAAAATTCATTTTTTCACAAAACTATTGAAAGCGTTGCTAGGCATTTTGATGTGATGAAAAAATATATTTTTTTCACATTTTTCATAACATCGTTGCTAGGCATTTTGAAATGTTTAAAAAATATATTTTTGTCACAATATTCATAATAGCGTTGCTAGGCTTTTAGAAAAGTTGAAAAAATATATTTTTTTTACACAATTCGAGAAAGCGTTGCTAGGCATTTTAAAATGTTTAAAAAATATATTTTTTTCGCATTATTCATTACAGCGTTGCTAGGCATTTAGAAATGTTGAAAAAATATATTTTTTTCACAAAATTCATCAAAGCGTTGCTAGGCATTTTAAAATGTTGAAAAATTATATTTTTTTTACAAAATTCATAAAAGCGTTGCTAGGCATTTTGAAATGTTCAAAAAATATATTTTTTTTCACATTATTCATTACAGCGTTGCTAGGCATTTTGAAATGTTGAAAAAATATATTTTTTTTACGCAATTCGAGAAAGCTTTGCTAGGCATTTTAAAATGTTGAAATTATACATTTTTTTCACAAAACTCATGAAAGCGTTGCTAGGCATTTTAATATGTTGAAATAATACATTTTTTTCACAAAATTCATGAAAGCGTTGCTAGGCACTTTGAAATGTTGAAAAAAAATATTTTTTTTACAAAATTCATGAAAGCGTTGTAGGCATTTTGAAATGTTCAAAAAATATATTTTTTTTACATTATTCCTTACAGCGTTGCTAGGCATTTTGAAATGTTGAAAAAATATATTTTTTTCACATTATTCATTAAAGCGTTGCTAGGCATTTTGAAATGTTAAAAAAATATATGTTTTTCACAAAATTCATCAAAGCGTTGCTAGGCATTTTGTAATGTTCAAAAAATATATTTTTTTCACAATATTCATTACAGCGTTGCTAGGCATTTTGAAATGTTGAAAAAATATATTTTTTTCACATTATTCATTACAGCTTTGCTAGGCATTTAGAAATGTTGAAAAAATATAATTTTTTTACACAATTCGAGAAAGGGTTGTTAGGCATTTTAAAATGTTGAAAAAATTCAATTTTTCACAAAACTCATGAAAGCGTTGCTAGGCATTTTGATGTGATGAAGAAATATATTTTTTTCACATTTTTCATAACAGCGTTGCTAGGCATTTTGAAATGTTGAAAAAATTTATTTTTTCCACACAATTATTGAAAGCGTTGCTAGGCATTTTAAAATGATGAAAAAATATATTTTTTTTACAAAATTCATGAAAGCGTTGCTAGGCATTTTGAAATCTTCAAAAAATAATTTTTTTCCCACAATTATTGAATGCGTTGCTAGGCATTTTAAAATGTTGAAAAAATATATTTTTTTACAAAACACATGAAAGCGTTGCTAGGCACTTTGAAATGTTGAAAAAATATATTTTTTTTACAAAATTCATGAAAGCATTGCTAGGCATTTTGAAATGTTGAAAAACTATATTTTTTCACACAATTATTGAAAGTGTTGCTAGGCATTTTAAAATGTTGAAAACATTCATTTTTTCACAAAACTCATGAAAGCGTTGCTAGGCATTTTGATGTGATGAAGAAATATATTTTTTTCACATTTTTCATAACAGCGTTGCTAGGCATTTTGAAATGTTGAAAAAATTTATTTTTTCCACACAATTATTGAAAGCGTTGCTGGGCATTTTAAAATGATGAAAAAATATATTTTTTTTACAAAATTCATGAAAGCGTTGCTAGGCATTTTGAAATCTTGAAAAAATAATTTTTTTCCCACAATTATTGAATGCGTTGCTAGGCATTTTAAAATGTTGAAAAAATATATTTTTTTCACAAAATTCATGAAAGCGTTGCTAGGCATTTTAAAATGTTGAAAAAATATATTTTTATTACAAAACACATGAAAGCGTTGCTAGGCACTTTGAAATGTTGAAAAAATATATTTTTTTTACAAAATTCATGAAAGCGTTGCTAGGCATTTTGAAATGTTGAAAAAATATATTTTTTTTACATTATTCATTACAGCGTTGTTAGGCATTTTGAAATGTTGAAAAAATATATTTTTTTTACGCAATTCGAGAAAGCGATGCTAGGCATTTTAAAATGTTGAAATATTACATTTTTTTCACAAAACTCATGAAAGCGTTGCTAGGCATTTTAAAATGTTGAAATAATACATTTTTTTCACAAAATTCATGAAAGCGTTGCTAGGCACTTTGAAATGTTGAAAAAATATATATTTTTTTTACAAAATTCATGAAACCGTTGTAGGCATTTTGAAATGTTCAAAAATATATTTTTTTACATTATTCCTAACAGCGTTGCTAGGCATTTTGAAATGTTGAAAAAATATATTTTTTTCATATTATTAATTACAGCGTTGCTAGGCATTTTAAAATGTTGAAAAAATATATTTTTTTTACAAAATTCATCAAAGCGTTGCTAGGCATTTTGTAATGTTCAAAAAATATATTTTTTTTACATTATTCATTACAGCGTTGCTAGGCATTTTGAAATGTTGAAGAAATATATTTTTTTTACACAATTCGAGAAAGGGTTGCTAGGCATTTTAAAATGTTGAAAAAATTCATTTTTTCACAAAACGCATGAAAGCGTTGCTAGGCATTTTGATGTGATGAAATAATATATTTTTTTTTCATTTTTCATAACAGCGTTGCTAGGCATTGTGAAATGATGAAAAAATTTATTTTTTCCACACAATTATTGAAAGCGTTGCTAGGCATTTTAAAATGTTGAAAAAATATATTTTTTTTTCAAAATTCATCAAAGCGTTGCTAGGCATTTTGTAATGTTGAAAAAATAAATTTTTTTCACATTATTCATTACAGCGTTGCTAGGCATTTTGAAATGTTGAAAAAATATATTTTTTTTACACAATTCGAGAAAGGGTTGCTAGGCATTTTAAAATGTTGAAAAAATTCATTTTTTCACAAAACTATTGAAAGCGTTGCTAGGCATTTTGATGTGATGAAAAAATATATTTTTTTCACATTTTTCATAACATCGTTGCTAGGCATTTTGAAATGTTTAAAAAATATATTTTTGTCACAATATTCATAATAGCGTTGCTAGGCTTTTAGAAATGTTGAAAAAATATATTTTTTTTACAAAATTCATCAAAGCGTTGCTAGGCATTTTAAAATGTTGAAAAATTATATTTTTTTTTACAAAATTCGTAAAAGCGTTGCTAGGCATTTTGAAATGTTGAAAAAATATATTTATTTTACAAAATTCATGAAAGCGTTGCTAGGCATTTTGAAATGTTCCAAAAATTTATTTTTTTTACATTACTCCTTACAGCGTTGCTAGGCATTTTGAAATGTTGAAAAAATATTATTTTTTTACACAATTCGAGAAAGCGTTGCTAGGCATTTTAAAATGTTTAAAAAAAATATTTTTTTCGCATTATTCATTACAGCGTTGCTAGGCATTTAGAATTGTTGAAAAAATATATTTTTTTCACAAAATTCATCAAAGCGTTGCTAGGCATTTTAAAATGTTGAAAAATTATATTTTTTTTACAAAATTCATAAAAGCGTTGCTAGGCATTTTGAAATGTTCAAAAAATATATTTTTTTTCACATTATTCATTACAGCGTTGCTAGGCATTTTGAAATGTTGAAAAAATATATTTTTTTTACGCAATTCGAGAAAGCTTTGCTAGGCATTTTAAAATGTTGAAATAATACATTTTTTTCACAAAACTCATGAAAGCGTTGCTAGGCATTTTAATATGTTGAAATAATACATTTTCTTCACAAAATTCATGAAAGCGTTGCTAGGCACTTTGAAATGTTGAAAAAAAATATTTTTTTTACAAAATTCATGAAAGCGTTGTAGGCATTTTGAAATGTTCAAAAAATATATTTTTTTTACATTATTCCTTACAGCGTTGCTAGGCATTTTGAAATGTTGAAAAAATATATTTTTTTCACATTATTCATTACAGCGTTGCTAGGCATTTTGAAATGTTAAAAAAATATATTTTTTTCACAAAATTCATCAAATCGTTGCTAGGCATTTTGTAATGTTCAAAAAATATATTTTTTTCACAATATTCATTACAGCGTTGCTAGGCATTTTGAAATGTTGAAAAAATATATTTTTTTCACATTATTCATTACAGCTTTGCTAGGCATTTAGAAATGTTGAAAAAATATAATTTTTTTACACAATTCGAGAAAGGGTTGTTAGGCATTTTAAAATGTTGAAAAAATTCAATTTTTCACAAAACTCATGAAAGCGTTGCTAGGCATTTTGATGTGATGAAGAAATATATTTTTTTCACATTTTTCATAACAGCGTTGCTAGGCATTTTGAAATGTTGAAAAAATTTATTTTTTCCACACAATTATTGAAAGCGTTGCTAGGCATTTTAAAATGACGAAAAAATATATTTTTTTTACAAAATTCATGAAAGCGTTGCTAGGCATTTTGAAATCTTCAAAAAATAATTTTTTTCCCACAATTATTGAATGCGTTGCTAGGCATTTTAAAATGTTGAAAAAATATATTTTTTTACAAAACACATGAAAGCGTTGCTAGGCACTTTGAAATGTTGAAAAAATATATTTTTTTTACAAAATTCATGAAAGCGTTGCTAGGCATTTTGAAATGTTCAAAAAATATATTTTTTTCACATTATTCATTACAGCGTTGCTAGGCATTTTGAAATGTTGAAGAAATATATTTTTTTACACAATTCGAGAAAGAGTTGCTAGGCATTTTAAAATGTTGAAAACATTCATTTTTTCACAAAACTCATGAAAGCGTTGCTAGGCATTTTGATGTGATGAAGAAATATATTTTTTTCACATTTTTCATAACAGCGTTGCTAGGCATTTTGAAATGTTGAAAAAATTTATTTTTTCCACACAATTATTGAAAGCGTTGCTGGGCATTTTAAAATGATGAAAAAATATATTTTTTTTACAAAATTCATGAAAGCGTTGCTAGGCATTTTGAAATCTTGAAAAAATAATTTTTTTCCCACAATTATTGAATGCGTTGCTAGGCATTTTAAAATGTTGAAAAAATATATTTTTTTCACAAAATTCATGAAAGCGTTGCTAGGCATTTTAAAATGTTGAAAAAATATATTTTTATTACAAAACACATGAAAGCGTTGCTAGGCACTTTGAAATGTTGAAAAAATATATTTTTTTTACAAAATACATGAAAGCGTTGCTAGGCACTTTGAAATGTTGAAAAAATATATTTTTTCCACACAATTATTGAAAGCGTTGCTAGGAATTTTAAAATGTTGAAAAATTATATTTTTTTTTACAAAATTCGTAAAAGCGTTGCTAGGCATTTTGAAATGTTGAAAAAATATATTTTTTTTACAAAATTCATGAAAGCCTTGCTAGGCATTTTGAAATGTTCAAAAAATATATTTTTTTTACTTTATTCCTTACAGCGTTGCTAGGCATTTTGAAATGTTGAAAAAATATATTTTTTTTACACAATTCGAGAAAGCGTTGCTAGGCATTTTAAAATGTTGAAAAAATATATTTTTTTTACAATTTTTATGAAAGCGTTGCTAGGCATTTTAAAATGTTGAAAAATTATATTTTTTTTTACAAAATTCGTAAAAGCGTTGCGAGGCACTTTGAAATGTTGAAAAATTATATTTTTTTTACAAAATTCAAGAAAGCGTTGTAGGCATTTTGAAATGTTCAAAAATATATTTTTTTACATTATTCCTTACAGCGTTGCTAGGCATTTTGAAATGTTGAAAAAATATATTTTTTTCGCATTATTCATTACAGCGTTGCTAGGCATTTAGAAATGTTGAAAAAATATATTTTTTTCACAAAATTCATCAAAGCGTTGCTAGGCATTTTAAAATGTTGAAAAATTATATTTTTTTTACAAAATTCATCAAAGCGTTGCTAGGCATTTTGTAATGTTAAATAAATATAATTTTTTCACATTATTCATTACAGCGTTGCTAGGCATTTTGAAATGTTGAAAAAATATATTTTTTTTACACAATTCGAGAAAGGGTTGCTAGGCATTTTAAAATGTTGAAAAAATTCATTTTTTCACAAAACTCATGAAAGCGTTGCTAGGCATTTTGATGTGATGAAATAATATATCTTTTTTTCATTTTTCATAACAGCGTTGCTAGGCATTGTGAAATGATGAAAAAATTTATTTTTTCCACACAATTATTGAAAGCGTTGCTAGGCATTTTAAAATGTTGAAAAAATATATTTTCTTTTCAAAATTCATCAAAGCGTTGCTAGGCATTTTGTAATGTTCAAAAAATATATTTTTTTCACATTATTCATTACAGCGTTGCTAGGCATTTTGAAATGTTGAAAAAATATATTTTTTTTACACAATTCGAGAAAGGGTTGCTAGGCATTTTAAAAGGTTGAAAAAATTCATTTTTTCACAAAACTCATGAAAGCGTTGCTTGGCATTTTGATGTGATGAAAAAATATATTTTTTTCACATTTTTCATAACAGCGTTGCTAGGCATTTTGAAATGTTTAAAAAATATATTTTTTTCACAATATTCATAATAGCGTTGCTAGGCATTTAGAAATGTTGAAAAAATATATTTTTTTCACAAAATTCATCAAAGCGTTGCTAGGCATTTTAAAATGTTGAAAAAATTATTTTTTTTACAAAATTCATCAAAGCGTTGCTAGGCATTTTGTAATGTTGAAAAAATATATTTTTTTTACACAATTCGAGAAAGGGTTGCTAGGCATTTTAAAATGTTGAAAAAATTCATTTTTTCACAACACTCATGAAAGCGTTGCTAGGCATTTTGATGTGATGAAATAATATATCTTTTTTTCATTTTTCATAACAGCGTTGCTAGGCATTGTGAAATGATGAAAAAATTTATTTTTTCCACACAATTATTGAAAGCGTTGCTAGGCATTTTAAAATGTTGAAAAAATATATTTTCTTTTCAAAATTCATCAAAGCGTTGCTAGGCATTTTGTAATGTTCAAAAAATATATTTTTTTCACATTATTCACTACAGCGTTGCTAGGCATTTTAAAATGTTGAAAAATTATATTTTTTTTTACAAAATTCGTAAAAGCGTTGCTAGGCATTTTAAAATGTTGAAATATTACATTTTTTTCACAAAACTCATGAAAGCGTTGCTAGGCATTTTAAAATGTTGAAATAATACATTTTTTTCACAAAATTCATGAAAGCGTTGCTAGGCACTTTGAAATGTTGAAAAAATATATTTTTTTCACAAAACTCATGAAAGCGTTGCTAGGCATTTTGATGTGATAAAATAATATATTTTTTTTTCATTTTTCATAACAGCTTTGCTAGGCATTGTGAAATGATGAAAAAATTTATTTTTTCCACACAATTATTGAAAGCGTTGCTAGGCATTTTAAAATGTTGAAAAAATATATTTTTTTTCAAAATTCATCAAAGCGTTGCAAGGCATTTTGTAATGTTCAAAAAATATATTTTTTTCACATTATTCATTACAGCGTTGCTAAGCATTTTGAAATGTTCAAAAAATATATTTTTTTCACATTATTCATTACAGCGTTGCTAGGCATTTTGAAATGTTGAAAAAATATATTTTTTTTACACAATTCGAGAAAGCGATGCTAGGCATTTTAAAATATTGAAATAATACATTTTTTTCTCAAAACTCATGAAAGCGTTGCTAGGCATTTTAAAATGTTGAAATAATACATTTTTTTCACAAAATTCATGAAAGCGTTGCTAGGCACTTTGAAAAGTTGAAAAAATATATTTTTTTACAAAATTCATGAAAGCGTTGTAGGCATTTTGAAATGTTCAAAAAATATATTTTTTTACATTATTCCTTACAGCGTTGCTAGGCATTTTGAAATGCTTAAAAAATATATTTTTTTCACAATAGTCATAACAGCGTTGCTAGGCATTTAGAAATGTTGAACAAATATATTTTTTTCACAAAAAGTCATGAAAGCGTTGCTAGGCATTTTAAAATGTTGAAAAAATATATTTTTCTTACAAAATTCGTAAAAGAGTTGCTAGGCATTTTGAAATGTTGAAAAAATATATTTTTTTTACAAAATTCATGAAAGCGTTGCTAGGCATTTTGAAATGTTCAAAAAATATATTTTTTTTACTTTATTCCCTACAGCGTTGCTAGGCATTTTGAAATGATGAAAAAATATATTTTTTTTACACAATTCGAGAAAGCGTTGCTAGGCATTTTAAAATGTTGAAAAAATATATTTTTTTTACAATTTTTATGAAAGCGTTGCTAGGCATTATGAAATGTTTAAAAAATATATTTTTTCGCATTATTCATTACAGCGTTGCTAGGCATTTAGAAATGTTGAAAAAATATTTTTTTTTCACAAAATTCATCAAAGCGTTGCTAGGCATTTTAAAATGTTGAAAAATTATATTTTTTTTACAAAATTCATAAAAGCATTGCTAGACATTTTGAAATGTTCAAAAAATATATTTTTTTCACATTATTCATTACAGCGTTGTTAGGCATTTTGAAATGTTGAAAAAATATATTTTTTTTACGCAATTCGAGAAAGCGATGCTAGGCATTTTAAAATGTTGAAATATTACATTTTTTTCACAAAACTCATGAAAGCGTTGCTAGGCATTTTAAAATGTTGAAATAATACATTTTTTTCACAAAATTCATGAAAGCGTTGCTAGGCACTTTGAAATGTTGAAAAAATATATATTTTTTTTACAAAATTCATGAAACCGTTGTAGGCATTTTGAAATGTTCAAAAATATATTTTTTTACATTATTCCTAACAGCGTTGCTAGGCATTTTGAAATGTTGAAAAAATATATTTTTTTCATATTATTAATTACAGCGTTGCTAGGCATTTTAAAATGTTGAAAAAATATATTTTTTTTACAAAATTCATCAAAGCGTTGCTAGGCATTTTGTAATGTTCAAAAAATATATTTTTTTTACATTATTCATTACAGCGTTGCTAGGCATTTTGAAATGTTGAAGAAATATATTTTTTTTACACAATTCGAGAAAGGGTTGCTAGGCATTTTAAAATGTTGAAAAAATTCATTTTTTCACAAAACGCATGAAAGCGTTGCTAGGCATTTTGATGTGATGAAATAATATATTTTTTTTTCATTTTTCATAACAGCGTTGCTAGGCATTGTGAAATGATGAAAAAATTTATTTTTTCCACACAATTATTGAAAGCGTTGCTAGGCATTTTAATATGTTGAAAAAATATATTTTTTTTTCAAAATTCATCAAAGCGTTGCTAGGCATTTTGTAATGTTCAAAAAATAAATTTTTTTCACATTATTCATTACAGCGTTGCTAGGCATTTTGAAATGTTGAAAAAATATATTTTTTTTACACAATTCGAGAAAGGGTTGCTAGGCATTTTAAAATGTTGAAAAAATTCATTTTTTCACAAAACTATTGAAAGCGTTGCTAGGCATTTTGATGTGATGAAAAAATATATTTTTTTCACATTTTTCATAACATCGTTGCTAGGCATTTTGAAATGTTTAAAAAATATATTTTTGTCACAATATTCATAATAGCGTTGCTAGGCTTTTAGAAATGTTGAAAAAATATATTTTTTTTACAAAATTCATCAAAGCGTTGCTAGGCATTTTAAAATGTTGAAAAATTATATTTTTTTTTACAAAATTCGTAAAAGCGTTGCTAGGCATTTTGAAATGTTGAAAAAATATATTTGTTTTACAAAATTCATGAAAGCGTTGCTAGGCATTTTGAAATGTTCCAAAAATTTATTTTTTTTACATTATTCCTTACAGCGTTGCTAGGCATTTTGAAATGTTGAAAAAATATATTTTTTTTACACAATTCGAGAAAGCGTTGCTTGGCATTTTAAAATGTTTAAAAAATATATTTTTTTCGCATTATTCATTACAGCGTTGCTAGGCATTTAGAAATGTTGAAAAAATATATTTTTTTCACAAAATTCATCAAAGCGTTGCTAGGCATTTTAAAATGTTGAAAAATTATATTTTTTTTACAAAATTCATAAAAGCGTTGCTAGGCATTTTGAAATGTTCAAAAAATATATTTTTTTTCACATTATTCATTACAGCGTTGCTAGGCATTTTGAAATGTTGAAAAAATATATTTTTTTACGCAATTCGAGAAAGCGTTGCTAGGCATTTTAAAATGTTGAAATAATACATTTTTTTCACAAAACTCATGAAAGCGTTGCTAGGCATTTTAATATGTTGAAATAATACATTTTTTTCACAAAATTCATGAAAGCGTTGCTAGGCACTTTGAAATGTTGAAAAAAAATATTTTTTTTACAAAATTCATGAAAGCGTTGTAGGCATTTTGAAATGTTCAAAAAATATATTTTTTTTACATTATTCCTTACAGCGTTGCTAGGCATTTTGAAATGTTTAAAAAATATATTTTTTTCACATTATTCATTACAGCGTTGCTAGGCATTTTGAAATGTTAAAAAAATATATTTTTTTCACAAAATTCATCAAAGCGTTGCTAGGCATTTTGTAATGTTCAAAAAATATATTTTTTTCACAATATTCATTACAGCGTTGCTAGGCATTTTGAAATGTTGAAAAAATATATTTTTTTCACATTATTCATTACAGCTTTGCTAGGCATTTAGAAATGTTGAAAAAATATAATTTTTTTACACAATTCGAGAAAGGGTTGTTAGGCATTTTAAAATGTTGAAAAAATTCAATTTTTCACAAAACTCATGAAAGCGTTGCTAGGCATTTTGATGTGATGAAGAAATATATTTTTTTCACATTTTTCATAACAGCGTTGCTAGGCATTTTGAAATGTTGAAAAAATTTATTTTTTCCACACAATTATTGAAAGCGTTGCTAGGCATTTTAAAATGATGAAAAAATATATTTTTTTTACAAAATTCATGAAAGCGTTGCTAGGCATTTTGAAATCTTCAAAAAATAATTTTTTTCCCACAATTATTGAATGCGTTGCTAGGCATTTTAAAATGTTGAAAAAATATATTTTTTTACAAAACACATGAAAGCGTTGCTAGGCACTTTGAAATGTTGAAAAAATATATTTTTTTTACAAAATTCATGAAAGCGTTGCTAGGCATTTTGAAATGTTCAAAAAATATATTTTTTTCACATTATTCATTACAGCGTTGCTAGGCATTTTGAAATGTTGAAAAAATATATTTTTTTACACAATTCGAGAAAGAGTTGCTACTCATTTTAAAATGTTGAAAACATTCATTTTTTCACAAAACTCATGAAATCGTTGCTAGGCATTTTGATGTGATGAAGAAATATATTTTTTTCACATTTTTCATAACAGTGTTGCTAGGCATTTTGAAATGTTGAAAAAATTTATTTTTTCCACACAATTATTGAAAGCGTTGCTGGGCATTTTAAAATGATGAAAAAATATATTTTTTTTACAAAATTCATGAAAGCGTTGCTAGGCATTTTGAAATCTTGAAAAAATAATTTTTTTCCCACAATTATTGAATGCGTTGCTAGGCATTTTAAAATGTTGAAAAAATATATTTTTTTCACAAAATTCATGAAAGCGTTGCTAGGCATTTTAAAATGTTGAAAAAATATATTTTTATTACAAAACACATGAAAGCGTTGCTAGGCACTTTGAAATGTTGAAAAAATATATTTTTTTTACAAAATTCATGAAAGCGTTGCTAGGCATTTTGAAATGTTGAAAAAATATATTTTTTTTACACAATTCGAGAAAGAGTTGCTAGGCATTTTAAAATGTTGAAAAATTAATTTTTTTTACAAAATACATGAAAGCGTTGCTAGGCACTTTGAAATGTTGAAAAAATATATTTTTTCCACACAATTATTGAAAGCGTTGCTAGGAATTTTAAAATGTTGAAAAATTATATATTTTTTTACAAAATTCGTAAAAGCGTTGCTAGGCATTTTGAAATGTTGAAAAAATATATTTTTTTTACAAAATTCATGAAAGCCTTGCTAGGCATTTTGAAATGTTCAAAAAATATATTTTTTTTACTTTATTCCCTACAGCGTTGCTAGGCATTTTGAAATGTTGAAAAAATATATTTTTTTTACACAATTCGAGAAAGCGTTGCTAGGCATTTTAAAATGTTGAAAAAATATATTTTTTTTACAATTTTTATGAAAGCGTTGCTAGGCATTTTAAAATGTTGAAAAATTATATTTTTTTTACAAAATTCGTAAAAGCGTTGCGAGGCACTTTGAAATGTTGAAAAAATATATTTTTTTTACAAAATTCAAGAAAGCGTTGTAGGCATTTTGAAATGTTCAAAAATATATTTTTTTACATTATTCCTTACAGCGTTGCTTGGCATTTTGAAATGTTGAAAAAATATATTTTTTTCGCATTATTCATTACAGCGTTGCTAGGCATTTAGAAATGTTGAAAAAATATATTTTTTTCACAAAATTCATCAAAGCGTTGCTAGGCATTTTGTAATGTTCAAAAAATATATTTTTTTCACATTATTCATTACAGCGTTGCTAGGCATTTTGAAATGTTGAAAAAAAATATTTTTTTTACACAATTCGAGAAAGCGTTGCTAGGCATTTTAAAATGTTGAAAAATTATATTTTTTTTTACAAAATTCATAAAAGCGTTGCTAGGCATTTTGAAATGTTCAAAAAATATATTTTTTTCACATTATTCATTACAGCGTTGCTAGGCATTTTGAAATGTTGAAATAATAAATTTTTTTTACACAATTCGAGAAAGGGATGCTAGGCATTTTAAAATATTGAAATAATAAATTTTTTTCACAAAATTCATGAAAGCGTTGCTAGGCACTTTGAAAAGTTGAAAAAATATATTTTTTTTACAAAATTCATGAAAGCGTTGTAGGCATTTTGAAATGTTCAAAAAATATATTTTTTTACATTATTCCTTACAGCGTTGCTAGGCATTTTGAAATGCTTAAAAAATATATTTTTTTCACAATAGTCATAACAGCGTTGCTAGGCATTTAGAAATGTTGAAAAAATATATTTTTTTCACAAAAAGTCATGAAAGCGTTGCTAGGCATTTTAAAATGTTGAAAAAATATATTTTTTTTACAAAATTCATCAAAGCGTTGCTAGGCATTTTAAAATGTTGAAAAATTATATTTTTTTTTACAAAATTTGTAAAAGCGTTGCTAGGCATTTTGAAATGTTGAAAAAATATATTTTTTTTACAAAATTCATGAAAGCGTTGCTAGACATTTTGAAATGTTCAAAAAATATATTTTTTTTACTTTATTCCCTACAGCGTTGCTAGGCATTTTGAAATGTTGAAAATATATATTTTTTTCACACAATTCGAGAAAGCGTTGCTAGGCATTTTAAAATGTTGAAAAATATTTTTTTTTACAATTTTTATGAAAGCGTTGCTAGGCATTATGAAATGTTTAAAAAATATATTTTTTCGCATTATTCATTACAGCGTTGCTAGGCATTTAGAAATGTTGAAAAAATATTTTTTTTCACAAAATTCATCAAAGCGTTGCTAGGCATTTTAAAATGTTGAAAAATTATATTTTTTTACAAAATTCATAAAAGCATTGCTAGGCATTTTGAAATGTTCAAAAAATATATTTTTTTCACATTATTCATTACAGCGTTGCTAGGCATTTTGAAATGTTGAAAAAATAAATTTTTTTTACGCAATTCGAGAAAGCGAAGCTAGGCATTTTAAAATGTTGAAATATTACATTTTTTTCACAAAACTCATGAAAGCGTTGCTAGGCATTTTAAAATGTTGAAATAATACATTTTTTTCACAAAATTCATGAAAGCGTTGCTAGGCACTTTGAAATGTTGAAAAAATATATTTTTTTTACAAAATTCATGAAAGCGTTGTAGGCATTTTGAAATGTTCAAAAATATATTTTTTTACATTATTCCTTACAGCGTTGCTAGGCATTTAGAAATGTTGAAAAAATATTTTTTTTTCACAAAATTCATCAAAGCGTTGCTAGGCATTTAAAATGTTGAAAAATTATATTTTTTTTACAAAATTCATAAAAGCATTGCTAGGCATTTTGAAATGTTCAAAAAATATATTTTTTTCACATTATTCATTACAGCGTTTCTAGGCATTTTGAAATGTTGAAAAAATTAATTATTTTTACGCAATTCGAGAAAGCGAAGCTAGGCATTTTAAAATGTTGAAATATTACATTTTTTTCACAAAACTCATGAAAGCGTTGCTAGGCATTTTAAAATGTTGAAATAATACATTTGTTTCACAAAATTCATGAAAGCGTTGCTAGGCACTTTGAAATGTTGAAAAAATATATTTTTTTCACAAAACTCATGAAAGCGTTGCTAGGCATTTTGATGTGATGAAATAATATATTTTTTTTTCATTTTTCATAACAGCTTTGCTAGGCATTGTGAAATGATGAAAAAATTTATTTTTTCCACACAATTATTGAAAGCGTTGCTAGGCATTTTAAAATGTTGAAAAAATATATTTTTTTTTCAAAATTCATCAAAGCGTTGCTAGGCATTTTGTAATGTTCAAAAAATATATTTTTTTCACATTATTCATTACAGCGTTGCTAGGCATTTTGAAATCTTCAAAAAATATATTTTTTTCACATTATTCATTACAGCGTTGCTAGGCATTTTGAAATGTTGAAAAAATATATTTTTTTTACACAATTCGAGAAAGCGATGCTAGGCATTTTAAAATATTGAAATAATACATTTTTTTCTCAAAACTCATGAAAGCGTTGCTAGGCACTTTGAAAAGTTGAAAAAATATATTTTTTTTACAAAATTCATGAAAGCGTTGCTAGGCATTTTAAAATGTTGAAAAAATATATTTTTTTTACAATTATTATGAAAGCGTTGCTAGGCATTATGAAATGTTTAAAAAATATATTTTTTCGCATTATTCATTACAGCGTTGCTAGGCATTTAGAAATGTTGAAAAATTATATTTTTTTTTACAAAATTCATAAAAGCGTTGCTAGGCATTTTGAAATGTTCAAAAAATATATTTTTTTCACATTATTCATTACAGCGTTGCTAGGCATTTTGAAATGTTGAAATAATAAATTTTTTTTACACAATTCGAGAAAGGGATGCTAGGCATTTTAAAATATTGAAATAATAAATTTTTTTCACAAAACTCATGAAAGCGTTGCTAGGCATTTTAAAATGTTGAAATAATACATTTTTTTCACAAAATTCATGAAAGCGTTGCTAGGCACTTTGAAAAGTTGAAAAAATATATTTTTTTTACAAAATTCATGAAAGCGTTGTAGGCATTTTGAAATGTTCAAAAAATATATTTTTTTACATTATTCCTTACAGCGTTGCTAGGCATTTTGAAATGCTTAAAAAATATATTTTTTTCACAATAGTCATAACAGCGTTGCTAGGCATTTAGAAATGTTGAACAAATATATTTTTTTCACAAAAAGTCATGAAAGCGTTGCTAGGCATTTTAAAATGTTGAAAAAATATATTTTTTTTACAAAATTCATCAAAGCGTTGGTAGGCATTTTAAAATGTTGAAAAATTATATTTTTTTTTACAAAATTTGTAAAAGCGTTGCTAGGCATTTTGAAATGTTAAAAAAATATATTTTTTTTACAAAATTCATGAAAGCGTTGCTAGACATTTTGAAATGTTCAAAAAATATATTTTTTTTACTTTATTCCCTACAGCGTTGCTAGGCATTTTGAAATGTTGAAAATATATATTTTTTTCACACAATTCGAGAAAGCGTTGCTAGGCATTTTAAAATGTTGAAAAATATATTTTTTTACAATTTTTATGAAAGCGTTGCTAGGCATTATGAAATGTTTAAAAAATATATTTTTTCGCATTATTCATTACAGCGTTGCTAGGCATTTAGAAATGTTGAAAAAATATTTTTTTTTCACAAAATTCATCAAAGCGTTGCTAGGCATTTTAAAATGTTGAAAAATTATATTTTTTTTACAAAATTCATAAAAGCATTGCTAGGCATTTTGAAATGTTCAAAAAATATATTTTTTTCACATTATTCATTACAGCGTTGCTAGGCATTTTGAAATGTTGAAAAAATAAATTTTTTTTACGCAATTCGAGAAAGCGAAGCTAGGCATTTTAAAATGTTGAAATATTACATTTTTTTCACAAAACTCATGAAAGCGTTGCTAGGCATTTTAAAATGTTGAAATAATACATTTTTTTCACAAAATTCATGAAAGCGTTGCTAGGCACTTTGAAATGTTGAAAAAATATATTTTTTTTACAAAATTCATGAAAGCGTTGTAGGCATTTTGAAATGTTCAAAAATATATTTTTTTACATTATTCCTTACAGCGTTGCTAGGCATTTAGAAATGTTGAAAAAATATTTTTTTTTCACAAAATTCATCAAAGCGTTGCTAGGCATTTTAAAATGTTGAAAAATTATATTTTTTTTACAAAATTCATAAAAGCATTGCTAGGCATTTTGAAATGTTCAAAAAATATATTTTTTTCACATTTTTCATTACAGCGTTTCTAGGCATTTTGAAATGTTGAAAAAATATATTATTTTTACGCAATTCGAGAAAGCGAAGCTAGGCATTTTAAAATGTTGAAATATTACATTTTTTTCACAAAACTCATGAAAGCGTTGCTAGGCATTTTAAAATGTTGAAATAATACATTTTTTTCACAAAATTCATGAAAGCGTTGCTAGGCACTTTGAAATGTTGAAAAAATATATTTTTTTCACAAAACTCATGAAAGCGTTGCTAGGCATTTTGATGTGATGAAATAATATATTTTTTTTTCATTTTTCATAACAGCTTTGCTAGGCATTGTGAAATGATGAAAAAATTTATTTTTTCCACACAATTATTGAAAGCGTTGCTAGGCATTTTAAAATGTTGAAAAAATATATTTTTTTTTCAAAATTCATCAAAGCGTTGCTAGGCATTTTGTAATGTTCAAAAAATATATTTTTTTCACATTATTCATTACAGCGTTGCTAGGCATTTTGAAATCTTCAAAAAATATATTTTTTTCACATTATTCATTACAGCGTTGCTAGGCATTTTGAAATGTTGAAAAAATATATTTTTTTTACACAATTCGAGAAAGCGATGCTAGGCATTTTAAAATATTGAAATAATACATTTTTTTCTCAAAACTCATGAAAGCGTTGCTAGGCACTTTGAAAAGTTGAAAAAATATATTTTTTTTACAAAATTCATGAAAGCGTTGTAGGCATTTTGAAATGTTCAAAAAATATATTTTTTTACATTATTCCTTACAGCGTTGCTAGGCATTTTGAAATGCTTAAAAAATATATTTTTTTCACAATAGTCATAACAGCGTTGCTAGGCATTTAGAAATGTTGAACAAATATATTTTTTTCACAAAAAGTCATGAAAGCGTTGCTAGGCATTTTAAAATGTTGAAAAAATATATTTTTTTTACAAAATTCATCAAAGCGTTGCTAGGCATTTTAAAATGTTGAAAAATTATATTTTTTTTTACAAAATTCGTAAAAGAGTTGCTAGGCATTTTGAAATGTTGAAAAAATATATTTTTTTTACAAAATTCATGAAAGCGTTGCTAGGCATTTTGAAATGTTCAAAAAATATATTTTTTTTACTTTATTCCCTACAGCGTTGCTAGGCATTTTGAAATGTTGAAAAAATATATTTTTTTTACACAATTCGAGAAAGCGTTGCTAGGCATTTTAAAATGTTGAAAAAATATATTTTTTTTACAATTTTTATGAAAGCGTTGCTAGGCATTATGAAATGTTTAAAAAATATATTTTTTCGCATTATTCATTACAGCGTTGCTAGGCATTTAGAAATGTTGAAAAAATATTTTTTTTTCACAAAATTCATGAAAGCGTTGCTAGGCATTTTAAAATGTTGAAAAATTATATTTTTTTTACAAAATTCATAAAAGCATTGCTAGACATTTTGAAATGTTCAAAAAATATATTTTTTCACATTATTCATTACAGCGTTGTTAGGCATTTTGAAATGTTGAAAAAATATATTTTTTTTACGCAATTCGAGAAAGCGATGCTAGGCATTTTAAAATGTTGAAATATTACATTTTTTTCACAAAACTCATGAAAGCGTTGCTAGGCATTTTAAAATGTTGAAATAATACATTTTTTTCACAAAATTCATGAAAGCGTTGCTAGGCACTTTGAAATGTTGAAAAAATATATATTTTTTTTACAAAATTCATGAAACCGTTGTAGGCATTTTGAAATGATGAAAAAATTTATTTTTTCCACACAATTATTGAAAGCATTGCTAGGCATTTTAAAATGTTGAAAAAATATATTTTTTTTTCAAAATTCATCAAAGCGTTGCTAGGCATTTTGTAATGTTCAAAAAATAAATTTTTTTCACATTATTCATTACAGCGTTGCTAGGCATTTTGAAATGTTGAAAAAATATATTTTTTTTACACAATTCGAGAAAGGGTTGCTAGGCATTTTAAAATGTTGAAAAATTATATTTTTTTTTACAAAATTCGTAAAAGCGTTGCTAGGCATTTTGAAATGTTGAAAAAATATATTTGTTTTACAAAATTCATGAAAGCGTTGCTAAGCATTTTGAAATGTTCCAAAAATTTATTTTTTTTACATTATTCCTTACAGCGTTGCTAGGCATTTTGAAATGTTGAAAAAATATATTTTTTTTACACAATTCGAGAAAGCGTTGCTAGGCATTTTAAAATGTTTAAAAAATATATTTTTTTCGCATTATTCATTACAGCGTTGCTAGGCATTTAGAAATGTTGAAAAAATATATTTTTTTCACAAAATTCATCAAAGCGTTGCTAGGCATTTTAAAATGTTGAAAAATTATATTTTTTTTACAAAATTCATAAAAGCGTTGCTAGGCATTTTGAAATGTTCAAAAAATATATTTTTTTTCACATTATTCATTACAGCGTTGCTAGGCATTTTGAAATGTTGAAAAAATATATTTTTTTTATGCAATTCGAGAAAGCGTTGCTAGGCATTTTAAAATGTTGAAATAATACATTTTTTTCACAAAACTCATGAAAGCGTTGCTAGGCATTTTAATATGTTGAAATAATACATTTTTTCACAAAATTCATGAAAGCGTTGCTAGGCACTTTGAAATGTTGAAAAAAAATATTTTTTTTACAAAATTCAGGAAAGCGTTGTAGGCATTTTGAAATGTTCAAAAAATATATTTTTTTTACATTATTCCTTACAGCGTTGCTAGGCATTTTGAAATGTTGAAAAAATATATTTTTTTCACATTATTCATTACAGCGTTGCTAGGCATTTTGAAATGTTAAAAAAATATATTTTTTTCACAAAATTCATCAAAGCGTTGCTAGGCATTTTGTAATGTTCAAAAAATATATTTTTTTCACATTATTCAATACAGCGTTGCTAGGCATTTTGAAATGTTGAAAAAATATATTTTTTTCACATTATTCATTACAGCTTTGCTAGGCATTTAGAAATGTTGAAAAAATATAATTTTTTTACACAATTCGAGAAAGGGTTGTTAGGCATTTTAAAATGTTGAAAAAATTCAATTTTTCACAAAACTCATGAAAGCGTTGCTAGGCATTTTGATGTGATGAAGAAATATATTTTTTTCACATTTTTCAATACAGCGTTGCTAGGCATTTTGAAATGTTGAAAAAATTTATTTTTTCCACACAATTATTGAAAGCGTTGCTAGGCATTTTAAAATGATGAAAAAATATATTTTTTTTACAAAATTCATGAAAGCGTTGCTAGGCATTTTGAAATCTTGAAAAAATAATTTTTTT
Source organism: Prosapia bicincta (assembly GCA_036971475.1). Classification (NCBI taxonomy): domain Eukaryota; kingdom Metazoa; phylum Arthropoda; class Insecta; order Hemiptera; family Cercopidae; genus Prosapia; species Prosapia bicincta. The sequence goes on along the minus strand of JBAIZL010000003.1, from coordinate 92,329,290 downwards.
CCCACAATTATTGAATGCGTTGCTAGGCATTTTAAAATGTTGAAAAAATATATTTTTTTACAAAACACATGAAAGCGTTGCTAGGCACTTTGAAATGTTGAAAAAATATATTTTTTTTACAAAATTCATGAAAGCGTTGCTAGGCATTTTGAAATGTTCAAAAAATATATTTTTTTCACATTATTCATTACAGCGTTGCTAGGCATTTTGAAATGTTGAAAAAATATATTTTTTTACACAATTCGAGAAAGAGTTGCTAGGCATTTTAAAATGTTGAAAACATTCATTTTTTCACAAAACTCATGAAAGCGTTGCTAGGCATTTTGATGTGATGAAGAAATATATTTTTTTCACATTTTTCATAACAGCGTTGCTAGGCATTTTGAAATGTTGAAAAAATTTATTTTTTCCACACAATTATTGAGAGCGTTGCTGGGCATTTTAAAATGATGAAAAAATATATTTTTTTTACAAAATTCATGAAAGCGTTGCTAGGCATTTTGAAATCTTAAAAAAATAATTTTTTCCCCACAATTATTGAATGCGTTGCTAGGCATTTTAAAATGTTGAAAAAATATATTTTTTTCACAAAATTCATGAAAGCGTTGCTAGGCATTTTAAAATGTTGAAAAAATATATTTTTATTACAAAACACATGAAAGCGTTGCTAGGCACTTTTAAATGTTGAAAAAATATATTTTTTTTACAAAATTCATGAAAGCGTTGCTAGGCATTTTGAAATGTTGAAAAAATATATTTTTTTTACACAATTCGAGAAAGAGTTGCTAGGCATTTTAAAATGTTGAAAAATTAATTTTTTTTACAAAATACATGAAAGCGTTGCTAGGCACTTTGAAATGTTGAAAAAATATATTTTTTCCACACAATTATTGAAAGCGTTGCTAGGAATTTTAAAATGTTGAAAAAATATATTTTTTTTACAAAATTCATAAAAGCGTTGCTAGGCATTTTGAAATGTTCAAAAAATATATTTTTTTTCACATTATTCATTACAGCGTTGCTAGGCATTTTGAAATGTTGAAAAAATATATTTTTTTTACGCAATTCGAGAAAGCGTTGCTAGGCATTTTAAAATGTTGAAATAATACATTTTTTTCACAAAACTCATGAAAGCGTTGCTAGGCATTTTAGTATGTTGAAATAATACATTTTTTTCACAAAATTCATGAAAGCGTTGCTAGGCACTTTGAAATGTTGAAAAAAAATATTTTTTTTACAAAATTCATGAAAGCGTTGTAGGCATTTTGAAATGTTCAAAAAATATATTTTTTTTACATTATTCCTTACAGCGTTGCTAGGCATTTTGAAATGTTGAAAAAATATATTTTTTTCACATTATTCATTACAGCGTTGCTAGGCATTTTGAAATGTTGAAAAAATATATTTTTTTCACATTATTCATTACAGCTTTGCTAGGCATTTAGAAATGTTGAAAAAATATAATTTTTTTACACAATTCGAGAAAGGGTTGTTAGGCATTTTAAAATGTTGAAAAAATTCAATTTTTCACAAAACTCATGAAAGCGTTGCTAGGCATTTTGATGTGATGAAGAAATATATTTTTTTCACATTTTTCATAACATCGTTGCTAGGCATTTTGAAATGTTGAAAAAATTTATTTTTTCCACACAATTATTGAAAGCGTTGCTAGGCATTTTAAAATGATGAAAAAATATATTTTTTTTACAAAATTCATAAAAGCGTTGCTAGGCATTTTGAAATGTTCAAAAAATATATTTTTTTCACATTATTCATTAGAGCGTTGCTAGGCATTTTGAAATGTTGAAAAAATATATTTTTTTACACAATTCGAGAAAGAGTTGCTAGGCATTTTAAAATGTTGAAAAAATATATTTTTTTCACAAAATTCATGAAATCGTTGCTAGGCGTTTTAAAATGTTGAAAAACTATATTTTTTTCACATTATTCATAACAGCGTTGCTAGGCTTTTTGAAATGTTGAAAAAATGTATTTTTTTTACACAATTCGAGAAAGCGTTGCTAGGCATTTTGAAATGTTTAAAAAATATATTTTTTTCACATTATTCATAACAGCGTTGCTAAGCATTTAGAAATGTTAAAAAAATATATTTTTTTCACAAAATTCATGAAGGCGTTGCTAGGCCTTTTAAAATGTTGAAAAAATATATTTTTTTCACATTATTCATAGCAGCGTTGCTAGGCATTTTGAAATGTTGAAAAAATATATTTTTTTCACAAAATTCATGAAAGCGTTGCTAGGCATTTTAAAATGTTGAAAAAATATATTTTTTTCACATTATTCATAACAGCGTTGCTAGGCTTATTGAAATGTTGAAAAAATGTATTTTTTTACACAATTCGAGAAAGCGTTGCTAGGCATTTTGAAATGTTGAAAAAATATATTTTTTCACACAATTATTGAAAGCGTTGCTAGGCATTTTAAAATGTTGAAAAAATATATTTTTTTTACAAAATTTGTGAAAGTGTTGCTAGGCATTTTGAAATGTTGAAAAAATATATTTGTTTCACAAAATTCATGAAAGCGTTGCTAGGCATTTTAAAATGTTGAAAAAATATATTTTTTTCACATTATTCATAACAGCGTTGCCAGGCATTTTGAAATGTTGAAAAAATATATTTTTTTCACAAAATTCATGAAAGCGTTGCTAGGCATTTTAAAATGAAAAAAAATATATATTTTTCACATTATTCATAACAGCGTTGCTAGGCAATTTGAAATGTTGAAAAAATGTATTTTTCTACACAATTCGAGAAAGCGTTGCTAGGCATTTTGAAATGTTGAAAACTATATTTTTTTCACACAATTTTTGAAAGCATTGCTAGGCATTTTAAAATGTTGAAAAAATATATTTTTTTCACAAAATTCATGAAAGCGTTGCTAGGCATTTTAAAATGTTGAAAAACCATTTTTTTTCACATTATTCATAACAGCGTTGCTTGGCTTTTTGAAATGTTGAAAAGATGTATTTTTTTTACACAATTCGAGAAAGCGTTGCTAGGCATTATGAAATGTTGAAAGAATATATTTTTTTTACAAAATTCTTGAAAGCGTTGCTAGGCATTTTGAAATGTTTAAAAAATATATTTTTTTCACATTATTCTTAACAGCGTTGCTAAGCATTTAGAAATGTTGAAAAAATATATTTTTTTCACAAAATTCATGAAAGCGTTGATAGGCATTTTAAAATGTTGAAAAATATATTTTTATTACAAAACACGCGTGAGAGTGTTGCTAGGCACTTTGAAATGTTGAAAAAATATATTTTTTTTACAAAATTCTCGAAAGCGTTGCTAGGCATTTTAAAATGTTGAAAAAATATATTTTTATTACAAAACACACGTGAGAGTGTTGCTAGGCACTTTGAAATGTTAAAAAAATATATTTTTTTTACAAAATTCTCGAAAGCGTTGCTACGCATTTTGACATGTTCAAAAAATATATTTTGTTTACAAAATTCATGAAAGCGTTGCTAGGCATTTTGAAATGTTCAACAAATATATTTGTATTACAAAACACACGTGAGAGTGTTGCTAGGCACTTTGAAATGTTGAAAAAATATATTTTTTTTACAAAATTCTCGAAAGCATTGCTAGGCATTTTGAAATGTTCAAAAAATATATTTTTTTTACAAAATTCATGAAAGCGTTGCTAGGCATTTTGAAATGTTCAAAAAATATATTTTTTTCACATTATTCATTACAGCGTTGCTAGGCATTTTGAAATGTTGAAAAAATATATTTTTTTTACACAATTATTGAAAGCGTTGCTAGGCATCTTAAAATGATGAAAAAATATATTTTTTTTACAAAATTCATGAAAACGTTGCTAGGCATTTTAAAATGTTGAAAAAATATATTTTTATTACAAAACACATGAGAGCATTGCTAGGCATTTTGAAATGTTGAAAAAATACATTTTTTTCACAAAACTCGTGAAAGCGTTGCTAGGCATTTTAAAATGTTGAAAAAATATATTTTTTCACATTATTCATAACAGCGTTGCTAGGCTTTTTGAAATGTTGAAAAAATGTATTTTTTTACACAATTTGAGAAATCGTTGCTAGGCATTTTGAAATGTTGAAAACATATATTTTTTCACACAATTATTGAAAGTGTTGCTAGGAATTTTAAAATGTTGAAAAAATATATTTTTTTTACAAAATTTGAGAAAGCGTTGCTAGGCATTTTGAAATGTTGAAAAAATATATTTTTTTCACAAAATTCATGAAAGTGTTGCTAGCTATTTTAAAATGTTGAAAAAATATATTTTTTTCACAAAATTAATGAAAGCGTTGCTAGGCATTTTAAAATGTTGAAAAAATATATTTTTTTCACATTATTCATAACAGCGTTGCTAGGCTTATTGAAATGTTGAAAAAATGTATTTTTTTACACAATTCGAGAAAGCGTTGCTAGGCATTTTGAAATGTTGAAAAAATATATTTTTTCACACAATTATTGAAAGCGTTGCTAGGCATTTTAAAATGTTGAAAAAATATATTTTTTTTACAAAATTTGTGAAAGTGTTGCTAGGCATTTTGAAATGTTGAAAAAATATATTTGTTTCACAAAATTCATGAAAGCGTTGCTAGGCATTTTAAAATGTTGAAAAAATATATTTTTTTCACATTATTCATAACAGCGTTGCCAGGCATTTTGAAATGTTGAAAAAATATATTTTTTTCACAAAATTCATGAAAGCGTTGCTAGGCATTTTAAAATGAAAAAAAATATATATTTTTCACATTATTCATAACAGCGTTGCTAGGCAATTTGAAATGTTGAAAAAATGTATTTTTCTACACAATTCGAGAAAGCGTTGCTAGGCATTTTGAAATGTTGAAAACTATATTTTTTTCACACAATTTTTGAAAGCATTGCTAGGCATTTTAAAATGTTGAAAAAATATATTTTTTTCACAAAATTCATGAAAGCGTTGCTAGGCATTTTAAAATGTTGAAAAACCATTTTTTTTCACATTATTCATAACAGCGTTGCTTGGCTTTTTGAAATGTTGAAAAGATGTATTTTTTTTACACAATTCGAGAAAGCGTTGCTAGGCATTATGAAATGTTGAAAGAATATATTTTTTTTACAAAATTCTTGAAAGCGTTGCTAGGCATTTTGAAATGTTTAAAAAATATATTTTTTTCACATTATTCTTAACAGCGTTGCTAAGCATTTAGAAATGTTGAAAAAATATATTTTTTTCACAAAATTCATGAAAGCGTTGATAGGCATTTTAAAATGTTGAAAAAATATATTTTTATTACAAAACACACGTGAGAGTGTTGCTAGGCACTTTGAAATGTTGAAAAAATATATTTTTTTTACAAAATTCTCGAAAGCGTTGCTAGGCATTTTAAAATGTTGAAAAAATATATTTTTATTACAAAACACACGTGAGAGTGTTGCTAGGCACTTTGAAATGTTAAAAAAATATATTTTTTTTACAAAATTCTCGAAAGCGTTGCTACGCATTTTGACATGTTCAAAAAATATATTTTGTTTACAAAATTCATGAAAGCGTTGCTAGGCATTTTGAAATGTTCAACAAATATATTTGTATTACAAAACACACGTGAGAGTGTTGCTAGGCACTTTGAAATGTTGAAAAAATATATTTTTTTTACAAAATTCTCGAAAGCATTGCTAGGCATTTTGAAATGTTCAAAAAATATATTTTTTTTACAAAATTCATGAAAGCGTTGCTAGGCATTTTGAAATGTTCAAAAAATATATTTTTTTCACATTATTCATTACAGCGTTGCTAGGCATTTTGAAATGTTGAAAAAATATATTTTTTTTACACAATTATTGAAAGCGTTGCTAGGCATCTTAAAATGATGAAAAAATATATTTTTTTTACAAAATTCATGAAAACGTTGCTAGGCATTTTAAAATGTTGAAAAAATATATTTTTATTACAAAACACATGAGAGCGTTGCTAGGCATTTTGAAATGTTGAAAAAATACATTTTTTTCACAAAACTCATGAAAGCGTTGCTAGGCATTTTAAAATGTTGAAAAAATATATTTTTTCACATTATTCATAACAGCGTTGCTAGGCTTTTTGAAATGTTGAAAAAATGTATTTTTTTACACAATTTGAGAAATCGTTGCTAGGCATTTTGAAATGTTGAAAACATATATTTTTTCACACAATTATTGAAAGTGTTGCTAGGAATTTTAAAATGTTGAAAAAATATATTTTTTTTACAAAATTTGAGAAAGCGTTGCTAGGCATTTTGAAATGTTGAAAAAATATATTTTTTTCACAAAATTCATGAAAGCGTTGCTAGCTATTTTAAAATGTTGAAAAAATATATTTTTTTCACATTATTTATAACAGCGTTGCTAGGAAATTTGAAATGTTGAAAAAATATATTTTTTTTTACACAATTCGAGAAATCGTTGCTAGGCATTTTGAAATGTTGAAAAACAATATTTTTTTCAAACAATTATTGAAAGCGTTGCTAGGCATTTTAAAATGTTGAAAAAATATATTTTTTTCACGAAATTCATGAAAGCGTTGCTAGGCATTTTGAAATGTTGAAAAAATATATTTTTTTCACATTATTCATAACAGCGTTGCTAGGCTTTTTGAAATGTTGAAAAAATGTATTTTTTTACACAATTCGAGAAATCGTTGCTAGGCATTTTGAAATGTTGAAAAAATATATTTTTTTCACACAATTATTGAAAGCTTTGCTAGGCATTTTAAAATGTTGAAAAAATATATTTTTTTACAAAATTCATGAAAGCGTTGCTAGGCATTTTGAAATGTTTAAAAAATATATTTTTTTCACATTATTCATAACAGCCTTGCTAAGCATTTAGAAATGTTGAAAAAATATATTTTTTTCACAAAATTCATGAAAGCGTTGCTAGGCATTTTAAAATGTTGAAAAAATATATTTTTTTCACAAAATTCATGAAAGCGTTGCTAGGCATTTTAAAATGTTGAAAAAATATTTTTTTTCACATTATTCATAACAGCGTTGCTAGGCATTTTGAAATGTTGAAAAAATATATTTTTTTCACAAAATCCATGAAAGCGTTGCTAGGCATTTTAAATTGTTGAAAAAATATAATTTTTTTACAAAACCCATGATAGCGTTGCTAGGTACTTCGAAATGTTGAAATAATATATTTTTTTCACAAAACTCATGAAAGCGTTGCTAGGCATTTTGATGTGATGAAAAAATATATTTTTTTCACATTTTTCATAACAGCGTTGCTAGGCATTTTGAAATGTTGAAAAAATATATTTGTTCCACACAATTATTGAAAGCGTTGCTAGGCATTTTAAAATGATGAAAAAGTATATTTTTTTTACAAAATTCATGAAAACGTTGCTAGGCATTTTGATATGTTCAAAAAATATATTTTTTTTACAACATTCATGAAAGCGTTGTTAGGCATTTTGAAATGTTGAAAAAATATATTTTTATTACAAAATTCATGAAAGCGTTGCTAGGCATTTTGAAATGTATAAAAAATTTTTTGTTTACATTATTCATAACAGCGTTGCTAGGCATTTTGAACTGTTGAAAAAATATATTTTTTTCACAAAATTCATAAAAGCGTTGCTAGGCATTTTAAAATGTTGAAAAAATATATTTTTTCACATTATTCATAACAGCGTTGCTAGGCAATTTTAAATGTTGAAAAAATATATTTTTTCACACAATTATTGAAAGCGTTGCTAGGCATTTTAAAATGTTGAAAAAATATATTTTTTTTACAAAATTTGAGAAAGCGTTGCTAGGCATTTTTAAATGTTGAAAAACTATATTTTTTTCACACAATTATTGAAAGCGTTGCTAGGCATTTTAAAATGTTGAAAAAATATATTGTTTTCACAAAATTCATGAAAGCGTTGCTAGGCATTTTGAAATGTTGAAAAAATATATTTTTTTCACATTATTCATAACAGCGTTGCTAGGCATTTTGAAATGTTGAAAAAATATATTATTTTCACAAAATTCATGAAAGCGTTGCTAGGCATTTTAAATTGTTGAAAAAATATAATTTTTTTACAAAACACATGAGAGCTTTGCTAGGTACTTTGAAATGTTGAAAAAATATATTTTTTTCACAAAACTCATGAAAGCGTTGCTAGGCATTTTGATGTGATGAAAAAATATATTTTTTTCACATTATTCATAACAGCGTTGCTAAGCATTTAGAAATGTTGAAAAAATATATTTTTTTTACAAAACACATGAAAGCCTTGCTAGGCACTTTGAAATGTGGAAAAAATATGTTTTTTTCACAAAATTCATGAAAGCGTTGCTAGGCATTTTAAAATGTTGAAAAAATATATTTTTTTCACATTATTCATAACAGCGTTGCTAGGCATTTTGAAATGTTGAAAAAATATATTTTTTTCACAAAATTCATGAAAGCGTTGCTAGGCATTTTAAAATGTTGAAAAAATATAATTTTTTTACAAAACACATGAGAGCTTTGCTAGGTACTTTGAAATGTTGAAAAAATATATTTTTTTCACAAAACTCATGAAAGCGTTGCTAGGCATTTTGATGTGATGAAAATATATATTTTTTTCACATTTTTCATAACAGCGTTGCTGGGCATTTTGAAATGTTTAAAAAATATATTTTTTCCACACAATTATTGAAAGCGTTGCTAGGCATTTTAAAATGCTGAAAAAGTATATTTTTTTTACAAAATTCATGAAAACGTTGCTAGGCATTTTGAAATGTTCAAAAAATATATTTTTTTCACAAAATTCATGATAGCGTTGCTAGGCATTTTGAAATGTTGAAAAAATATATTTTTATTACAAAATTCATGAAAGCGTTGATAGGCATTTTGAAATGTATTAAAATTTTTTTGTTCACATTATTCATAACAGCGTTGCTAGGCATTTTGAAATGTTGAAAAAATATATTTTTTTCACAAAATTCATGAAAGCGTTGCTAGGCATTTTAAAATGTTGAAAAAATATAGTTTTTTTACAAAACACATGAGAGCTTTGCTAGGTACTTTGAAATGTTGAAAAAATATATTTTTTTCACAAAACTCATGAAAGCGTTGCTAGGCATTTTGATGTGATGAAAAAATATATTTTTTTCACATTTTTCATAACAGCGTTGCTAGGCATTTTGAAATGTTCTAAAAATATATTTTTTTCACAAAATTCATGAAAGCGTTGCTAGGCATTTTAAAATGTTGAAAAAATATATTTTTTCACATTATTCATAACAGCGTTGCTAGGCAATTTGAAATGTTGAAAAAATATATTTTTTCACACAATTATTGAAAGCGTTGCTAGGCATTTTGAAATGTTGAAAAACTATATTTTTTTCACACAATTATTGAAAGCGTTGCTAGTCATTTTAAAATGTTGAAAAAATATATTTTTTTTACAAAATTTGAGAAAGCGTTGCTAGGCATTTTGAAATGTTGAAAAAATATATTTTTTTTACACAATTCGAGAAAGCGTTGCTAGGCATTTGGAAATGTTGAAAAACTTAATTTTTTTCACACAATTATTGAAAGCGTTGCTAGGCATTTTAAAATGTTGAAAAAATATATTTTTTTCACAAAATTCATGAAAGCGTCGCTAGGCATTTTAAAATGTTGAAAAAATATATTTTTTTTACAAAACACATGAAAGCGTTGCTAGGCACTTTGAAATGTTGAAAAAATAAATTTTTTCACAAAATTCATGAAAACGTTGCTAGGCATTTTAAAATGTTGAAAAAATATATTTTTTTTTACAAAACACATGAAAGCGTTGCTAGGCACTTTGAAATGTTGAAAAAATATATTTTTTTTACAAAATTCATGATAGCGTTGCTAGGCATTTTAAAATGTTGAAGAAATATATTTTTTTCACATTATTCATAACAGCGTTGCTAGGCATTTTGAAATGTTGAAAAAATATATTTTTTCCACACAATTATTGAAAGCGTTGCTAGGCATTTCAAAATGATGAAAAAGTATATTTTTTTTACAAAATTCATGAAAACGTTGCTAGGCATTTTGAAATGTTCAAAAAATATATTTTTTTTACACAATTCGAGAAAGCGTTGCTAGGCATTTTGAAATGTTGAAAAACTATATTTTTTTCACACAATTATTGAAAGCGTTGCTAGGCATTTTAAAATGTTAAAAAAATAAATTTTTTTCACAAAATTCATGAAAGCGTTGCTAGGCATTTTAAAATGTTCACAAAATATATTTTTTTTACAAAACACATGAAAGCGTTGCTAGCTATTTTAAAATGTTGAAAAAAATTTTTTTTTTCACATTATTTATAACAGCGTTGCTAGGCAATTTGAAATGTTGAAAAAATATATTTTTTTTTACACAATTCGAGAAATCGTTGCTAGGCATTTTGAAATGTTAAAAAACAATATTTTTTTCACACAATTATTGAAAGCGTTGCTAGGCATTTTAAAATGTTGAAAAAATATATTTTTTTCACGAAATTCATGAAAGCGTTGCTAGGCATTTTGAAATGTTGAAAAAATATATTTTTTTCACATTATTCATAACAGCGTTGCTAGGCTTTTTGAAATGTTGAAAAAATGTATTTTTTTACACAATTCGAGAAATCGTTGCTAGGCATTTTGAAATGTTGAAAAAATATATTTTTTTCACACAATTATTGAAAGCTTTGCTAGGCATTTTAAAATGTTGAAAAAATATATTTTTTTCACAAAATTCATGAAAGGGTTGCTAGGCATTTTAAAATGTTGAAAAAATATATTTTTTCCACATTATTCATAACAGCGTTGCTAGGCATTTTGAAATGTTGAAAAAATATATTTTTTTCACAAAATTCATGAAAGCGTTGCTAGGCATTTTAAAATGTTGAAAAAATATAGTTTTTTTACAAAACACATGAGAGCTTTGCTAGGTACTTTGAAATGTTGAAAAAATATATTTTTTTCACAAAACTCATGAAAGCGTTGCTAGGCATTTTGATGTGATGAAAAAATATATTTTTTTCACATTTTTCATAACAGCGTTGCTAGGCATTTTGAAATGTTCTAAAAATATATTTTTTTCACATAATTCATGAAAGCGTTGCTAGGCATTTTAAAATGTTGAAAAAATATATTTTTTCACATTATTCATAACAGCGTTGCTAGGCAATTTGAAATGTTGAAAAAATATATTTTTTCACACAATTATTGAAAGCGTTGCTAGGCATTTTAAAATATTGAAAAAATATATTTTTTTTACAAAATTTGAGAAAGCGTTGCTAGGCATTTTGAAATGTTGAAAAAATATATTTTTTTTACACAATTCGAGAAAGCGTTGCTAGGCATTTTGAAATGTTGAAAAACTATATTTTTTTCACACAATTATTGAAAGCGTTGCTAGTCATTTTAAAATGTTGAAAAAATATATTTTTTTTACAAAATTTGAGAAAGCGTTGCTAGGCATTTTGAAATGTTGAAAAAATATATTTTTTTTACACAATTCGAGAAAGCGTTGCTAGGCATTTGGAAATGTTGAAAAACTTAATTTTTTTCACACAATTATTGAAAGCGTTGCTTGGCATTTTAAAATGTTGAAAAAATAAATTTTTTTCACAAAATTCATGATAGCGTCGCTAGGCATTTTAAAATGTTGAAAAAATATATTTTTTTTACAAAACACATGAAAGCGTTGCTAGGCACTTTGAAATGTTGAAAAAATAAATTTTTTCACAAAATTCATGAAAACGTTGCTAGGCATTTTAAAATGTTGAAAAAATATATTTTTTTTTACAAAACACATGAAAGCGTTGCTAGGCACTTTGAAATGTTGAAAAAATATATTTTTTCCACACAATTATTGAAAGCGTTGCTAGGCATTTCAAAATGATGAAAAAGTATATTTTTTTTACAAAATTCATGAAAACGTTGCTAGGCATTTTGAAATGTTCAAAAAATATATTTTTTTTACACAATTCGAGAAAGCGTTGCTAGGCATTTTGAAATGTTGAAAAACTATATTTTTTTCACACAATTATTGAAAGCGTTGCTAGGCATTTTAAAATGTTAAAAAAATAAATTTTTTTCACAAAATTCATGAAAGCGTTGCTAGGCATTTTAAAATGTTGACAAAATATATTTTTTTTACAAAACACATGAAAGCGTTGCTAGCTATTTTAAAATGTTGAAAAAATATATTTTTTTCACATTATTTATAACAGCGTAGCTAGGCAATTTGAAATGTTGAAAAAATATATTTTTTTTTACACAATTCGAGAAATCGTTGCTAGGCATTTTGAAATGTTAAAAAACAATATTTTTTTCACACAATTATTGAAAGCGTTGCTAGGCATTTTAAAATGTTGAAAAAATATATTTTTTTCACGAAATTCATGAAAGCGTTGCTAGGCATTTTGAAATGTTGAAAAAATATATTTTTTTCACATTATTTATAACAGCGTTGCTAGGCTTTTTGAAATGTTGAAAAAATGTATTTTTTTACACAATTCGAGAAATCGTTGCTATTCATTTTGAAATGTTGAAAAAATATATTTTTTTCACACAATTATTGAAAGCTTTGCTAGGCATTTTAAAATGTTGAAAAAATATATTTTTATACAAAATTCATGAAAGCGTTGCTAGGCATTTTGACATGTTTAAAAAATATATTTTTTTCACATTATTCATAACAGCCTTGCTAAGCATTTAGAAATGTTGAAAAAATATATTTTTTCACAAAATTCATGAAAGCGTTGCTAGGCATTTTAAAATGTTGAAAAAATATATTTTTTTCACAAAATTCATGAAAGCGTTGCTAGGCATTTTAAAATGTTGAAAAAATATATTTTTTCCACATTATTCATAACAGCGTTGCTAGGCATTTTGAAATGTTGAAAAAATATATTTTTTTCACAAAATTCATGAAAGCGTTGCTAGGCATTTTAAATTGTTGAAAAAATATAATTTTTTTACAAAACCCATGATAGCGTTGCTAGGTACTTTGAAATGTTGAAATAATATATTTTTTTCACAAAACTCATGAAAGCGTTGCTAGGCATTTTGATGTGATGAAAAAATATATTTTTTTCACATTTTTCATAACAGCGTTGCTAGGCATTTTGAAATGTTGAAAAAATATATTTTTTCCAAACAATTATTGAAAGCGTTGCTAGGCATTTTAAAATGATGAAAAAGTATATTTTTTTTACAAAATTCATGAAAACGTTGCTAGGCATTTTGAAATGTTCAAAAAATATATTTTTTTTACAACATTCATGAAAGCGTTGTTAGGCATTTTGAAATGTTGAAAACATATATTTTTATTACAAAATTCATGAAAGCGTTGCTAGGCATTTTGAAATGTATAAAAAATTTTTTGTTTACATTATTCATAACAGCGTTGCTAGGCATTTTGAAATGTTGAAAAAATATATTTTTTTCACAAAATTCATAAAAGCGTTGCTAGGCATTTTAAAATGTTGAAAAAATATATTTTTTCACATTATTCATAACACCGTTGCTAGGCAATTTTAAATGTTGAAAAAATATATTTTTTCACACAATTATTGAAAGCGTTGCTAGGCATTTTAAAATGTTGAAAAAATATATTTTTTTTACAAAATTTGAGAAAGCGTTGCTAGGCATTTTGAAATGTTGAAAAACTATATTTTTTTCACACAATTATGGAAAGCTTTGCTAGGCATTTTAAAATGTTGAAAGAATATATTTTTATACAAAATTCATGAAAGCGTTGCTAGGCATTTTGACATGTTTAAAAAATATATTTTTTTCACATTATTCATAACAGCCTTGCTAAGCATTTAGAAATGTTGAAAAAATATATTTTTTCACAAAATTCATGAAAGCGTTGCTAGGCATTTTAAAATGTTGAAAAAATATATTTTTTTCACAAAATTCATGAAAGCGTTGCTAGGCATTTTAAAATGTTGAAAAAATATAATTTTTTTACAAAACCCATGATAGCGTTGCTAGGTACTTTGAAATGTTGAAATAATATATTTTTTTCACAAAACTCATGAAAGCGTTGCTAGGCATTTTGATGTGATGAAAAAATATATTTTTTTCACATTTTTCATAACAGTGTTGCTAGGCATTTTGAAATGTTGAAAAAATATATTTTTTCCAAACAATTATTGAAAGCGTTGCTAGGCATTTTAAAATGATGAAAAAGTATATTTTTATTACAAAATTCATGAAAGCGTTGCTAGGCATTTTGAAATGTATAAAAAATTTTTTGTTTACATTATTCATAACAGCGTTGCTAGGCATTTTGAAATGTTGAAAAAATATATTTTTTTCACAAAATTCATAAAAGCGTTGCTAGGCATTTTAAAATGTTGAAAAAATATATTTTTTCACATTATTCATAACACCGTTGCTAGGCAATTTTAAATGTTGAAAAAATATATTTTTTCACACAATTATTGAAAGCGTTGCTAGGCATTTTAAAATGTTGAAAAAATATATTTTTTTTACAAAATTTGAGAAAGCGTTGCTAGGCATTTTGAAATGTTGAAAAACTATATTTTTTTCACACAATTATTGAAAGCGTTGCTAGGCATTTTAAAATGTTGAAAAAATATATTTTTTTCACAAAATTCATGAAAGCGTTGCTAGGCATTTTAAAATGTTGAACAAATATATATTTTTCACATTATTCATAACAGCGTTGCTAGGCATTTTGAAATGTTGAAAAAATATATTATTTTCACAAAATTCATGAAAGCGTTGCTAGGCATTTTAAATTGTTGAAAAAATATAATTTTTTTACAAAACACATGACAGCTTTGCTAGGTACTTTGAAATGTTGAAAAAATATATTTTTTTCACAATACTCATGAAAGCGTTGCTAGGCATTTTGATGTGATGAAAATATATATTTTTTTCACATTTTTCATAACAGCGTTGCTAGGCATTTTGAAATGTTTAAAAAATATATTTTTTCCACACAATTATTGAAAGCGTTGCTAGGCATTTTAAAATGCTGAAAAAGTATATTTTTTCACAAAATTCATGAAAGCGTTGCTAGGCATTTTGAAATGTTGAAAAAATATATTTTTATTACAAAATTCATGAAAGCGTTGATAGGCATTTTGAAATGTATAAAAATTTTTTTTTTCACATTATTCATAACAGCGTTGCTAGGCATTTTGAAATGTTGAAAAAATATATTTTTTTCACAAAATTCATGAAAGCGTTGCTAGGCATTTTAAAATGTTGAAAAAATATAGTTTTTTTACAAAACACATGAGAGCTTTGCTAGGTACTTTGAAATGTTGAAAAAATATATTTTTTTCACAAAACTCATGAAAGCGTTGCTAGGCATTTTAAAATGTTGAAAAAATATATTTTTTCACATTATTCATAACAGCGTTGCTAGGCAATTTGAAATGTTGAAAAAATATATTTTTTCACACAATTATTGAAAGCGTTGCTAGGCATTTTAAAATATTGAAAAAATATATTTTTTTTACAAAATTTGAGAAAGCGTTGCTAGGCATTTTGAAATGTTGAAAAAATATATTTTTTTTACACAATTCGAGAAAGCGTTGCTAGGCATTTTGAAATGTTGAAAAACTATATTTTTTTCACACAATTATTGAAAGCGTTGCTAGTCATTTTAAAATGTTGAAAAAATATATTTTTTTTACAAAATTTGAGAAAGCGTTGCTAGGCATTTTGAAATGTTGAAAAAATATATTTTTTTTACACAATTCGAGAAATCGTTGCTAGGCATTTGGAAATGTTGAAAAACTATATTTTTTTCACACAATTATTGAAAGCGTTGCTAGGCATTTTAAAATGTTGAAAAAATATATTTTTTTCACAAAATTCATGAAAGCGTCGCTAGGCATTTTAAAATGTTGAAAAAATAAATTTTTTCACAAAATTCATGAAAACGTTGCTAGGCATTTTAAAATGTTGAAAAAATATATTTTTTTTTACAAAACACATGAAAGCGTTGCTAGGCACTTTGAAATGTTGAAAAAATATATTTTTTTTACAAAATTCATGAAAGCGTTGCTAGGCATTTTAAAATGTTGAAGAAATATATTTTTTCACATTATTCATAACAGCGTTGCTAGGCATTTTGAAATGTTGAAAAAATATAATTTTTCCACACAATTATTGAAAGCGTTGCTAGGCATTTCAAAATGATGAAAAAGTATATTTTTTTTACAAAATTCATGAAAACGTTGCTAGGCATTTTGAAATGTTCAAAAAATATATTTTTTTTACAACATTCATGAAAGCGTTGTTAGGCATTTTGAAATGTTGAAAAAATATATTTTTATTACAAAATTCATGAAAGCGTTGCTAGGCATTTTGAAATGTATAAAAATTTTTTTGTTCACATTATTCATAACAGCGTTGCTAGGCATTTTGAAATGTTGAAAAAATATATTTTTTTCACAAAATTCATGAAAGCGTTGCTAGGCATTTTAAAATGTTGAAAAAATATATTTTTTCACATTATTCATAACAGTGTTGCTATGCAATTTGAAATGTTGAAAAAATATGTTTTTCCACACAATTATTGAAAGCGTTGCTAGGCATTTTAAAATGTTGAAAAAATATATTTTTTTTACAAAATTTGAGAAAGCGTTGCTAGGCATTTTGAAATGAAGAAAAAATATATTTTTTTCACAAATTTCATGAAAGCGTTGCTAGGCATTTTAAAATGTTGAAAAAATATATTTTTTTCACATTATTCATAACAGCGTTGCTAGGTAATTTGAAATGTTGAAAAAATATATTTTTTTTACACAATTCGAGAAAGCGTTGCTAGGCATTTTGAAATGTTGAAAAACTATATTTTTTTCACACAATTATTGAAAGCGTTGCTAGGCATTTTAAAATGTTGAAAAAATAAATTTTTTTCACAAAATTCATGAAAGCGTTGCTAGGCATTTTAAAATGTTGAAAAAATATATTTTTTTTACAAAATTTGAGAAAGCGTTGCTAGGCATTTTGAAATGTTGAAAAAATATATTTTTTTTACACAATTCGAGAAAGCGTTGGTAGGCATTTTGAAATGTTGAAAAACTATATTTTTATCACACAATTATTGAAAGCGTTGCTAGGCATTTTAAAATGTTGAAAAAATATATTTTTTTTACAAAATTTGAGAAAGCGTTGCTAGGCATTTTTAAATGTTGAAAAAATATATTTTTTTCACAAAATTCATGAAAGCGTTGCTAGGCATTTTAAAATGTTAAAAAAATATATTTTTTTTCACATTATTCATAACAGCGTTGCTAGGTAATTTGAAATGTTGAAAAAATATATTTTTTTTACACAATTCGAGAAAGCGTTGCTAGGCATTTGGAAATGTTGAAAAACTATATTTTTTTCACACAATTATTGAAAGCGTTGCTAGGCATTTTAAAATGTTGAAAAAATATATTTTTTTCACAAAATTCATGAAAGCGTTGCTAGGCATTTTAAAATGTTGAAAAAATATATTTTTTTTACAAAACACATGAAAGCGTTGCTAGGCACTTTGAAATGTTGAAAAAATATATTTTCTCACAAAATTCATGGAAACGTTGCTAGGCATTTTAAAATGTTGAAAAAATATATTTTTTTTACAAAACACATGAAAACGTTGCTAGGAACTTTGAAATGTTGAAAAAATATATTTTTTTTACAAAATTCATGAAAGCGTTGCTAGGCATTTTAAAATGTTGAAGAAATATATTTTTTTTACAAAACACATGAGAGCTTTGCTAGGTACTTTGAAATGTTGAAAAAATATATTTTTTTCACAAAACTCATGAAAGCGTTGCTAGGCATTTTGATGTGATGAAAAAATATATTTTTTTCACATTTTTCATAACAGCGTTGCTAGGCATTTTGAAATGTTGAAAAGATATATTTTTTCCACACAATTATTGAAAGCGTTGCTAGGCATTTTAAAATGATGAAAAAGTATATTTTTTTTACAAAATTCATGAAAACGTTGCTAGGCATTTTGAAATGTTCAAAAAATATATTTTTTTTACAACATTAATGAAAGCGTTGTTAGGCATTTTGAAATGTTGAAAAAATATATTTTTATTACAAAATTCATGAAAGCTTTGATAGGCATTTTGAAATGTATAAACATTTTTTTGTTCACATTATTCATAACAGCGTTGCTAGGCATTTTGAAATGTTGAAAAAATATATTTTTTTCACAAAATTCATGAAAGCGTTGCTAGGCATTTTAAAGTGTTGAAAAAATATATTTTTTCACATTATTCATAACAGCGTTGCTAGGCAATTTGAAATGTTGAAAAAATATATTTTTTCACACAATTATTGAAAGCGTTGCTAGGCATTTTAAAATGTTGAAAAAATATATTTTTTTTACAAAATTTGAGAAAGCGTTGCTAGGCATTTTGAAATGTTGAAAAAATATATTTTTTTCACAAAATTCATGAAAGCGTTGCTAGGCATTTTAAAATGTTGAAAAAATATATTTTTTTTCACATTATTCATAACAGCGTTGCTAGGTAATTTGAAATGTTGAAAAAATATATTTTTTTTACACAATTCGAGAAAGCGTTGCTAGGCATTTTGAAATGTTGAAAAACTATATTTTTTTCACACAATTATTGAAAGCGTTGCTAGGCATTTTAAAATGTTGAAAAAATATATTTTTTTCACAAAATTCATGAAAGCGTTGCTAGGCATTTTAAAATGTTGAAAAAATATATTTTTTTACAAAACACATGAAAGCGTTGCTAGGCACTTTGAAATGTTGAAAAAATATATTTTTTCACAAAATTCATGTAAACGTTGCTAGGCATTTTAAAATGTTGAAAAAATATATTTTTTTTTACAAAACACATGAAAGCGTTGCTAGGCACTTTGAAATGTTGAAAAAATATATTTTTTTTACAAAATTCATGAAAGCGTTGCTAGGCATTTTAAAATGTTGAAGAAATATATTTTTTTCACATTATTCATAACAGCGTTGCTAGGCATATTGAAATGTTGAAAAAATATATTTTTTCCACACAATTATTGAAAGCGTTGCTAGGCATTTTAAAATGTTGAAAAAATATATTTTTATTACAAAATTCATGAAAGCGTTGCTAGGCATTTTGAAATGTATAAAAATTTTTTTGTTCACATTATTCATAACAGCGTTGCTAGGCATTTTGAAATGTTGAAAAAATATATTTTTTTCACAAAATTCATGAAAGCGTTGCTAGGCATTTTTAAATGTTGAAAAAATATATTTTGTCACATTATTCATAACAGTGTTGCTATGCAATTTGATATGTTGAAAAAATATAATTTTCCACACAATTATTGAAAGCGTTGCTAGGCATTTTAAAATGTTGAAAAAATATATTTTTTTTACAAAATTTGAGAAAGCGTTGCTAGGCATTTTGAAATGTTGAAAAACTATATTTTTTTCACACAATTATTGAAAGCGTTGCTAGGCATTTTAAAATGTTGAAAACATATTTTTTTTAACAAAATTCATGAAAGAGTTGCTAGGCATTTTAAAATGTTGAAAAAATATATTTTTTTTACAAAACAAATGAAAGCGTTGCTAGGCACTTTGAAATGTTGAAAAAATATATTTTTTTCACAAAATTCATGAAAGCGTTGCTAGGCGTTATAAATGTTGAAAAAATATATTTTTTTTACAAAACACATGAAAGCGTAGCTAGGCACTTTGAAATGTTGAAAAAATATATTTTTTTTACAAAATTCATGAAAGCGTTGCTAGGCATTTTGAAATGTTCAAAAAATATATTTTTTTTACATTATTCATTACAGCGTTGCTAGGCATTTTGAAATGTTGAAAAAATATATTTTTTTACACAATTCGAGAAAGCGTTGCTAGGCATTTTAAAATGTTGAAAAAATATATTTTTTTTACAATTTTTATGAAAGCGTTGCTAGGCATTATGAAATGTTTAAAAAATGTATTTTTTTCACATTATTCATTACAGCGTTGCTAGGCATTTTGAAATGTTGAAAAAATATTTTTTTTTTACGCAATTCGAGTAACCGTTGCTAGGCATTTTAAAATGTTGAAAAAATAAATATTTTTCACATTATTCATAACAGGGTTGCTAGGCTTTTTGAAATGTTGAAAAAATGTATTTTTTTTACACAATTCGAGAAAGCGTTGCTAGGCATTTTGAAATATGGAAAAATATATTTTTTTCACACAATTATTGAAAGCGTTGCTAGGCATTTTAAAATGGTGAAAAAATATATTTTTTTCACAAAATTCATGAAAGCGTTGCTAGGCATTTTAAAATGTTGAAAAAATTTTTTTTTTCACATTTTTCATAACAGCGTTGCTAGGCATTTTGAAATGTTGAAAAAATATATTTTTTTTCACAAAATTCATGAAAGCGTTGCTAGGCACTTTAAAATGTTAAAAAAATATATTTTTTTTACAAAATTCATGAAAGCGTTTCTAGGCATTTTGAAATGTTCAAAAAATATATTTTTTACATAATTCATTACAGCGTTGCTAGGCATTTTGAAATGTTGAAAAAATATATTTTTATTACAAAATTCATGAAAGCGTTGCTAGGCATTTTAAAATGTTGAAAAAATATATTTTTTTTACAATTTTTATGAAAGCGTTGCTAGGCATTATGAAATGTTTAAAAAATGTATTTTTTTCACATTATTCATTACAGCGTTGCTAGTCATTTTGAAAAGTTGAAAAAATATATTTTTTTACCCAATTCGAGAAAGCGTTGCTAGGCATTTTAAAATGATGAAAAAATATATTTTTTTTACAAAATTCATGAAAACGTTGCTAGGCATTTTGAAATGTTTAAAAAATATATTTTTTTTACAACATTCATAACAGCGTTGCTAGGCTTTTTGAAGTGTTGACAAAAGTATTTTTTTTACACAATTCAAGAAAGCGTTGCTAGGCATTTTGAAATATGGAAAAAATATATTTTTTTCACACAATTATTGAAAGCGTTGCTAGGCATTTTAAAATGGTGAAAAAATATATTTTTTTTACAAAACACATGAAAGCGTTGCTAGGCACTTTGAAATGTTGAAAAAATATATTTTTTTTCACAAAATTCATGAAAGCGTTGCTAGGCACTTTGAAATGTTAAAAAAATATATTTTTTTTACAAAATTCATGAAAGCGTTGCTAGGCATTTTGAAATGTTCAAAAAATATATTTTTTTTACATAATTCATTACAGCGTTGCTAGGCATTTTGAAATGTTGAAGAAATATATTTTTTTCACAAAATTCATGAAAGTGTTGCTAGGCATTTTAAAATGTTGAAAAAATATATTTTTTTCACAAAATACATAAAAGCGTTGCTAGTCATTTTAAAATGTTGAAAAAATATATTTTTTTCACAAAATTCATGAAAGCGTTGCTAGGCATTTTAAAATGTTGAAAAAATATATTTTTTTATAAAACACATGAAAGCGATGCTAGGCACTTTGAAATGTTGAAAAAATATATTTTTTCACAAAATTCATGTAAACGTTGCTAGGCATTTTAAAATGTTGAAAAAATATATTTTTTTTTACAAAACACATGAAAGCGTTGCTAGGCACTTTGAAATGTTGAAAAAATATATTTTTTTTACAAAATTCATGAAAGCGTTGCTAGGCATTTTAAAATGTTGAAGAAATATATTTTTTTCACATTATTCATAACAGCGTTGCTAGGCATATTGAAATGTTGAAAAAATATATTTTTTCCACACAATTATTGAAAGCGTTGCTAGGCATTTTAAAATGTTGAAAAAATATATTTTTATTACAAAATTCATGAAAGCGTTGCTAGGCATTTTGAAATGTATAAAAATTTTTTTGTTCACATTATTCATAACAGCGTTGCTAGGCATTTTGAAATGTTGAAAAAATATATTTTTTTCACAAAATTCATGAAAGCGTTGCTAGGCATTTTTAAATGTTGAAAAAATATATTTTGTCACATTATTCATAACAGTGTTGCTATGCAATTTGATATGTTGAAAAAATATAATTTTCCACACAATTATTGAAAGCGTTGCTAGGCATTTTAAAATGTTGAAAAAATATATTTTTTTTACAAAATTTGAGAAAGCGTTGCTAGGCATTTTGAAATGTTGAAAAACTATATTTTTTTCACACAATTATTGAAAGCGTTGCTAGGCATTTTAAAATGTTGAAAACATATATTTTTTTTACAAAATTCATGAAAGAGTTGCTAGGCATTTTAAAATGTTGAAAAAATATATTTTTTTTACAAAATTTCAGAAAGCGTTGCTAGGCATTTTGAAATGTTGAAAAACTATATTTTTTTCACACAATTATTGAAAGCGTTGCTAGGCATTTTAAAATGTTGAAAACATATTTTTTTTATCAAAATTCATGAAGGAGTTGCTAGGCATTTTAAAATGTTGAAAAAATATATTTTTTTTACAAAACAAATGAAAGCGTTGCTAGGCACTTTGAAATGTTGAAAAAATATATTTTTTTCACAAAATTCATGAAAGCGTTGCTAGGCATTATAAATGTTGAAAAAATATATTTTTTTTACAAAACACATGAAAGCGTAGCTAGGCACTTTGAAATGTTGAAAAAATATATTTTTTTTACAAAATTCATGAAAGCGTTGCTAGGCATTTTGAAATGTTCAAAAAATATATTTTTTTTACATTATTCATTACAGCGTTGCTAGGCATTTTGAAATGTTGAAAAAATATATTTTTTTACACAATTCGAGAAAGCGTTGCTAGGCATTTTAAAATGTTGAAAAAATATATTTTTTTTACAATTTTTATGAAAGCGTTGCTAGGCATTATGAAATGTTTAAAAAATGTATTTTTTTCACATTATTCATTACAGCGTTGCTAGGCATTTTGAAATGTTGAAAAAATATTTTTTTTTTACGCAATTCGAGTAACCGTTGCTAGGCATTTTAAAATGTTGAAAAAATAAATTTTTTTCCCATTATTCATAACAGGGTTGCTAGGCTTTTTGAAATGTTGAAAAAATGTATTTTTTTTACACAATTCGAGAAAGCGTTGCTAGGCATTTTGAAATATGGAAAAATATATTTTTTTCACACAATTATTGAAAGCGTTGCTAGGCATTTTAAAATGGTGAAAAAATATATTTTTTTCACAAAATTCATGAAAGCGTTGCTAGGCATTTTAAAATGTTGAAAAAATTTTTTTTTTCACATTATTCATAACAGCGTTGCTAGGCATTTTGAAATGTTGAAAAAATATATTTTTTTTCACAAAATTCATGAAAGCGTTGCTAGGCACTTTAAAATGTTAAAAAAATATATTTTTTTTACAAAATTCATGAAAGCGTTTCTAGGCATTTTGAAATGTTCAAAAAATATATTTTTTTACATAATTCATTACAGCGTTGCTAGGCATTTTGAAATGTTGAAAAAATATATTTTTATTACAAAATTCATGAAAGCGTTGCTAGGCATTTTAAAATGTTGAAAAAATATATTTTTTTTACAATTTTTATGAAAGCGTTGCTAGGCATTATGAAATGTTTAAAAAATGTATTTTTTTCACATTATTCATTACAGCGTTGCTAGTCATTTTGAAATGTTGAAAAAATATATTTTTTTACGCAATTCGAGAAAGCGTTGCTAGGCATTTTAAAATGATGAAAAAATATATTTTTTTTACAAAATTCATGAAAACGTTGCTAGGCATTTTGAAATGTTTAAAAAATATATTTTTTTTACAACATTCATAACAGCGTTGCTAGGCTTTTTGAAATGTTGAAAAAAGTATTTTTTTTACACAATTCAAGAAAGCGTTGCTAGGCATTTTGAAATATGGAAAAAATATATTTTTTTCACACAATTATTGAAAGCGTTGCTAGGCATTTTAAAATGGTGAAAAAATATATTTTTTTTACAAAACACATGAAAGCGTTGCTAGGCACTTTGAAATGTTGAAAAAATATATTTTTTTTCACAAAATTCATGAAAGCGTTGCTAGGCACTTTGAAATGTTAAAAAAATATATTTTTTTTACATAATTCATTACAGCGTTGCTAGGCATTTTGAAATGTTGAAAAAATATATTTTTTTCACAAAATTCATGAAAGCGTTGCTAGGCATTTTAAAATGTTGAAAAAATATATTTTTTTACAAAACACATGAAAGCGTTGCTAGGCACTTTGAAATGTTGAAAAAATATATTTTTTCACAAAATTCATGTAAACGTTGCTAGGCATTTTAAAATGTTGAAAAAATATATTTTTTTTTACAAAACACATGAAAGCGTTGCTAGGCACTTTGAAATGTTGAAAAAATATATTTTTTTTTACAAAATTCAAGAAAGCGTTGCTAGGCATTTTAAAATGTTGAAGAAATATATTTTTTTCACATTATTCATAACAGCGTTGCTAGGCATATTGAAATGTTGAAAAAATATATTTTTTCCACACAATTATTGAAAGCGTTGCTAGGCATTTTAAAATGTTGAAAAAATATATTTTTATTACAAAATTCATGAAAGCGTTGCTAGGCATTTTGAAATGTATAAAAATTTTTTTGTTCACATTATTCATAACAGCGTTGCTAGGCATTTTGAAATGTTGAAAAAATATATTTTTTTCACAAAATTCATGAAAGCGTTGCTAGGCATTTTTAAATGTTGAAAAAATATATTTTGTCACATTATTCATAACAGTGTTGCTATGCAATTTGATATGTTGAAAAAATATAATTTTCCACACAATTATTGAAAGCGTTGCTAGGCATTTTAAAATGTTGAAAAAATATATTTTTTTTACAAAATTTGAGAAAGCGTTGCTAGGCATTTTGAAATGTTGAAAAACTATATTTTTTTCACACAATTATTGAAAGCGTTGCTAGGCATTTTAAAATGTTGAAAACATATATTTTTTTCACAAAATTCATGAAAGAGTTGCTAGGCATTTTAAAATGTTGAAAAAATATATTTTTTTTACAAAACAAATGAAAGCGTTGCTAGGCACTTTGAAATGTTGAAAAAATATATTTTTTTCACAAAATTCATGAAAGCGTTGCTAGGCATTATAAATGTTGAAAAAATATATTTTTTTTACAAAACACATGAAAGCGTAGCTAGGCACTTTGAAATGTTGAAAAAATATATTTTTTTTACAAAATTCATGAAAGCGTTGCTAGGCATTTTGAAATGTTCAAAAAATATATTTTTTTTACATTATTCATTACAGCGTTGCTAGGCATTTTGAAATGTTGAAAAAATATATTTTTTTACACAATTCGAGAAAGCGTTGCTAGGCATTTTAAAATGTTGAAAAAATATATTTTTTTTACAATTTTTATGAAAGCGTTGCTAGGCATTATGAAATGTTGAAAAAATATATTTTTTTTCACAAAATTCATGAAAGCGTTGCTAGGCACTTTAAAATGTTAAAAAAATATATTTTTTTTACAAAATTCATGAAAGCGTTTCTAGGCATTTTGAAATGTTCAAAAAATATATTTGTTTACATAATTCATTACAGCGTTGCTAGGCATTTTGAAATGTTGAAAAAATATATTTTTATTACAAAATTCATGAAAGCGTTGCTATGCATTTTAAAATGTTGAAAAAATATATTTTTTTTACAATTTTTATGAAAGCGTTGCTAGGCATTATGAAATGTTTAAAAAATGTATTTTTTTCACATTATTCATTACAGCGTTGCTAGTCATTTTGAAATGTTGAAAAAATATATTTTTTTACGCAATTCGAGAAAGCGTTGCTAGGCATTTTAAAATGATGAAAAAATATATTTTTTTTACAAAATTCATGAAAACGTTGCTAGGCATTTTGAAATGTTTAAAAAATATATTTTTTTTACAACATTCATAACAGCGTTGCTAGGCTTTTTGAAATGTTGAAAAAAGTATTTTTTTTACACAATTCGAGAAAGCGTTGCTAGGCATTTTTAAATGTTGAAAAAATATATTTTTTTCACATTATTCATAACAGCGTTGCTAGGCTTTTTGAAATGTTGAGAAAATGTATTTTTTTTACACAATTCGAGAAAGCGTTGCTAGGCATTTTGAAATGTTGAAAAAATATATTTTTTTCACACAATTATTGAAAGCGTTGCTAGGCATTTTTAAATGTGGAAAAAATGTATTTTTTTTTTACAAAATTTGAGAAAGCGTCGCTAGGCATTATGAAATGTTGAAAAAATATTATTTTTTTTATAAAATTCATGAAAGCGTTGCTAGGCACTTTGAAATGTTGAAAAAATATATTTTTTTTACACAATTCATGAAAGCGTTGCTAGGCATTTTGAAATGTTCAAAAAATAAATTTTTTTTACATAATTCATTACAGCGTTGCTAGGCATTTTGAAATGTTGAAAAAATATATTTTTATTACAAAATTCATGAAAGCGTTGCTAGGCATTTTAAAATGTTGAAAAAATATATTTTTTTTACAAAACACATGAAAGCGTTGCTAGGCACTTTGAAATGTTGAAAAAATATATTTTTTTTACAAAATTCATGAAAGCGTTGCTAGGCATTTTGAAATGTTCAAAAAATATATTTTTTTTACACAATTCGAGAAAGCGTTGCTAGGCATTTTAAAATGTTGAAAAAATATATTTTTTTTACAATTTTTATGAAAGCGTTGCTAGGCATTATGAAATGTTTAAAAAATGTATTTTTTTCACATTATTCATTACAGCGTTGCTAGGCATTTTGAAATGTTGAAAAAATATTTTTTTTTACGCAATTCCAGAAAGCGTTGCTAGGCATTTTAAAATGTTGAAAAAATATATTTTTTTCACATTATTCATAACAGCGTTGCTAGGCTTTTTGAAATGTTGAAAAAATGTATTTTTTTTACACAATTCGAGAAAGCGTTGCTAGGCATTTTGAAATATGGAAAAAATATATTTTTTTCACACAATTATTGAAAGCGTTGCTAGGCATTTTAAAATGGTGAAAAAATATATTTTTTTTACAAAACACGTGAAAACGTTGCTAGGCACTTTAAAATGTTAAAAAAATATATTTTTTTTACAAAATTCATGAAAGCGTTTCTAGGCATTTTGAAATGTTCAAAAAATATATTTTTTTACATAATTCATTACAGCGTTGCTAGGCATTTTGAAATGTTGAAAAAATATATTTTTATTACAAAATTCATGAAAGCGTTGCTAGGCATTTTAAAATGTTGAAAAAATATATTTTTTTTACAATTTTTATGAAAGCGTTGCTAGGCATTATGAAATGTTTAAAAAATGTATTTTTTTCACATTATTCATTACAGCGTTGCTAGTCATTTTGAAATGTTGAAAAAATATATTTTTTTACGCAATTCGAGAAAGCGTTGCTAGGCATTTTAAAATGATGAAAAAATATATTTTTTTTACAAAATTCATGAAAACGTTGCTAGGCATTTTGAAATGTTTAAAAAATATATTTTTTTTACAACATTCATAACAGCGTTGCTAGGCTTTTTGAAATGTTGAAAAAAGTATTTTTTTTACACAATTCAAGAAAGCGTTGCTAGGCATTTTGAAATATGGAAAAAATATATTTTTTTCACACAATTATTGAAAGCGTTGCTAGGCATTTTAAAATGGTGAAAAAATATATATTTTTTTTACAAAACACATGAAAGCGTTGCTAGGCACTTTGAAATGTTGAAAAAATATATTTTTTTTCACAAAATTCATGAAAGCGTTGCTAGGCACTTTGAAATGTTAAAAAAATATATTTTTTTTACATAATTCATTACAGCGTTGCTAGGCATTTTGAAATGTTGAAAAAATATATTTTTTTCACAAAATTCATGAAAGCGTTGCTAGGCATTTTAAAATGTTGAAAAAATATATTTTTTTACAAAACACATGAAAGCGTTGCTAGGCACTTTGAAATGTTGAAAAAATATATTTTTTCACAAAATTCATGTAAACGTTGCTAGGCATTTTAAAATGTTGAAAAAATATATTTTTTTTTACAAAACACATGAAAGCGTTGCTAGGCACTTTGAAATGTTGAAAAAATATATTTTTTTTTACAAAATTCAAGAAAGCGTTGCTAGGCATTTTAAAATGTTGAAGAAATATATTTTTTTCACATTATTCATAACAGCGTTGCTAGGCATATTGAAATGTTGAAAAAATATATTTTTTCCACACAATTATTGAAAGCGTTGCTAGGCATTTTAAAATGTTGAAAAAATATATTTTTATTACAAAATTCATGAAAGCGTTGCTAGGCATTTTGAAATGTATAAAAATTTTTTTGTTCACATTATTCATAACAGCGTTGCTAGGCATTTTGAAATGTTGAAAAAATATATTTTTTTCACAAAATTCATGAAAGCGTTGCTAGGCATTTTTAAATGTTGAAAAAATATATTTTGTCACATTATTCATAACAGTGTTGCTATGCAATTTGATATGTTGAAAAAATATAATTTTCCACACAATTATTGAAAGCGTTGCTAGGCATTTTAAAATGTTGAAAAAATATATTTTTTTTACAAAATTTGAGAAAGCGTTGCTAGGCATTTTGAAATGTTGAAAAACTATATTTTTTTCACACAATTATTGAAAGCGTTGCTAGGCATTTTAAAATGTTGAAAACATATATTTTTTTCACAAAATTCATGAAAGAGTTGCTAGGCATTTTAAAATGTTGAAAAAATATATTTTTTTTACAAAACAAATGAAAGCGTTGCTAGGCACTTTGAAATGTTGAAAAAATATATTTTTTTCACAAAATTCATGAAAGCGTTGCTAGGCATTATAAATGTTGAAAAAATATATTTTTTTTACAAAACACATGAAAGCGTAGCTAGGCACTTTGAAATGTTGAAAAAATATATTTTTTTTACAAAATTCATGAAAGCGTTGCTAGGCATTTTGAAATGTTCAAAAAATATATTTTTTTTACATTATTCATTACAGCGTTGCTAGGCATTTTGAAATGTTGAAAAAATATATTTTTTTACACAATTCGAGAAAGCGTTGCTAGGCATTTTAAAATGTTGAAAAAATATATTTTTTTTACAATTTTTATGAAAGCGTTGCTAGGCATTATGAAATGTTGAAAAAATATATTTTTTTTCACAAAATTCATGAAAGCGTTGCTAGGCACTTTAAAATGTTAAAAAAATATATTTTTTTTACAAAATTCATGAAAGCGTTTCTAGGCATTTTGAAATGTTCAAAAAATATATTTGTTTACATAATTCATTACAGCGTTGCTAGGCATTTTGAAATGTTGAAAAAATATATTTTTATTACAAAATTCATGAAAGCGTTGCTATGCATTTTAAAATGTTGAAAAAATATATTTTTTTTACAATTTTTATGAAAGCGTTGCTAGGCATTATGAAATGTTTAAAAAATGTATTTTTTTCACATTATTCATTACAGCGTTGCTAGTCATTTTGAAATGTTGAAAAAATATATTTTTTTACGCAATTCGAGAAAGCGTTGCTAGGCATTTTAAAATGATGAAAAAATATATTTTTTTTACAAAATTCATGAAAACGTTGCTAGGCATTTTGAAATGTTTAAAAAATATATTTTTTTTACAACATTCATAACAGCGTTGCTAGGCTTTTTGAAATGTTGAAAAAAGTATTTTTTTTACACAATTCGAGAAAGCGTTGCTAGGCATTTTTAAATGTTGAAAAAATATATTTTTTTCACATTATTCATAACAGCGTTGCTAGGCTTTTTGAAATGTTGAGAAAATGTATTTTTTTTACACAATTCGAGAAAGCGTTGCTAGGCATTTTGAAATGTTGAAAAAATATATTTTTTTCACACAATTATTGAAAGCGTTGCTAGGCATTTTTAAATGTGGAAAAAATATATTTTTTTTTTACAAAATTTGAGAAAGCGTCGCTAGGCATTATGAAATGTTGAAAAAATATTATTTTTTTTATAAAATTCATGAAAGCGTTGCTAGGCACTTTGAAATGTTGAAAAAATATATTTTTTTTACACAATTCATGAAAGCGTTGCTAGGCATTTTGAAATGTTCAAAAAATAAATTTTTTTTACATAATTCATTACAGCGTTGCTAGGCATTTTGAAATGTTGAAAAAATATATTTTTATTACAAAATTCATGAAAGCGTTGCTAGGCATTTTAAAATGTTGAAAAAATATATTTTTTTTACAAAACACATGAAAGCGTTGCTAGGCACTTTGAAATGTTGAAAAAATATATTTTTTTTACAAAATTCATGAAAGCGTTGCTAGGCATTTTGAAATGTTCAAAAAATATATTTTTTTTACACAATTCGAGAAAGCGTTGCTAGGCATTTTAAAATGTTGAAAAAATATATTTTTTTTACAATTTTTATGAAAGCGTTGCTAGGCATTATGAAATGTTTAAAAAATGTATTTTTTTCACATTATTCATTACAGCGTTGCTAGGCATTTTGAAATGTTGAAAAAATATTTTTTTTTACGCAATTCCAGAAAGCGTTGCTAGGCATTTTAAAATGTTGAAAAAATATATTTTTTTCACATTATTCATAACAGCGTTGCTAGGCTTTTTGAAATGTTGAAAAAATGTATTTTTTTTACACAATTCGAGAAAGCGTTGCTAGGCATTTTGAAATATGGAAAAAATATATTTTTTTCACACAATTATTGAAAGCGTTGCTAGGCATTTTAAAATGGTGAAAAAATATATTTTTTTTACAAAACACGTGAAAACGTTGCTAGGCACTTTGAAATGTTAAAAAAATAAATTTTTTTACAAAATTCATGAAAGCGTTGCTAGGCATTTTGAAATGTTCAAAAAATATATTTTTTTTACATAATTCATTACAGCGTTGCTAGGCATTTCGAAATGTTGAAAAAATATATTTTTATTACGAAATTCATGAAAGCGTTGCTAGGCATTTTAAAATGTTGAAAAAATATATTTTTTTTACAATTTTTATGAAAGCGTTGCTAGGCATTATGAAATGTTTAAAAAATGTATTTTTTTCACATTATTCATTACAGCGTTGCTAGTCATTTTGAAATGTTGAAAAAATATATTTTTTTACGCAATTCGAGAAAGCGTTGCTAGGCATTTTAAAATGATGAAAAAATATATTTTTTTTACAAAATTCATGAAAACGTTGCTAGGCATTTTGAAATGTTTAAAAAATATATTTTTTTTACAACATTCATAACAGCGTTGCTAGGCATTTTGAAATGTTAAAAAAATATATTTTATTTCACAAAATTCATGAAAGCGTTGCTAGGCATTTTAAAATGTTGAAAAAATATATTTTTTCACATTATTCATAACAGCGTTGCTAGGCAATTTGAAATGTTGAAAAAATATATTTTTTTTACACACTTCGAGAAAGCTTTGCTAGGCATTTTGAAATGTTGAAAAACTATATTTTTTTCACATTATTCATAACAGCGTTGCTAGGCTTTTTGAAATGTTGAAAAAAAGTATTTTTTTTACACAATTCGAGAAAGCGTAGGTAGGCATTTTGAAATATGGAAAAAAAATATTTTTTTCACACAATTATTGAAAGCGTTGCTAGGCATTTTAAAATGGTGAAAAAATATATTTTTTTTACAAAACACATGAAAGCGTTGCTAGGCACTTTGAAATGTTGAAAAAATATATTTTTTTCACAAAATTCATGAAAGCGTTGCTACGCATTTTAAAATGTTGAAAAAATATATTTTTTTCACATTATTCATAACAGCGTTGCTAGGCATTTTGAAATGTTGAAAAAATATATTTTTTTTCACAAAATTCATGAAAGCGTTGCTAGGCACTTTGAAATGTTGAAAAAATATATTTTTTTTACACACTTCGAGAAAGCGTTGCTAGGCATTTTGAAATGTTGAAAAACTATATTTTTTTCACACAGTTATTGAAAGCGTTGCTAGGCATTTTAAAATGTTGAAAAAAAAAATTTTTTTCACAAAATTCATAAAAGCGTTGCTAGGCATTTTAAAATGTTGAAAAATATATTCTTTTCACATTATTCATAACAGCGTTGCTAGGCTTTTTGAAATGTTGAAAAAATGTATTTTTTTACACAATTCGAGAAAGCCTTGCTAGGCATTTTGAAATGTTGCAAAAATATTTTTTTTCACACAATTATTGAAAGCGTTGCTAGGCATTTTAAAATGTTAAAAAAATATATTTTTTTCACAAAATTCATGAAAGCGTTGCTAGGCATTTTAAAATGTTGAAAAAATATATTTTTTTCACAAAATTCATAAAAGCGTTGCTAGGCATTTTAAAATGTTGAAAATATATTTTTTTCACATTATTCATAACAGCGTTGCTAGGCATTTTGAAATGGTAAAAAACTATATTTTTTTCACACAATTATTGAAAGCGTTGCTACGCATTTTAAAATGTTGAAAAAATATATTTTTTTACAAAATTTGTGAAAGGGTTGCTAGGCATTTTAAAATGTTGAAAAAATATATTTTTTTCACATTATTCATAACAGCGTTACTAGGCAATTTGAAATGTTGAAAAAATATATTTTTTTTACACAATTCTTGAAAGCGTTGCTAGGCATTTTGAAATGTTGAAAAACTATATTTTTTTCACACAATTATTGAAAGCGTTGCTAGGCATTTTAAAATGTTGAAAAAATATATTTTTTTCACAAAATTCATGAAAGCGTTGCTAGGCATTTTAAAATGTTGAAAAAATATATTTTTTTCACATTATTCATAACAGCGTTGCTAGGCTTTTTGAAATGTTGAGAAAATGTATTTTTTTTACACAATTCGAGAAAGCGTTGCTAGGCATTTTGAAATGTTGAAAAAATATATTTTTTTCACACAATTATTGAAAGCGTTGCTAGGCATTTTTAAATGTGGAAAAAATATATTTTTTTTTTACAAAATTTGAGAAAGCGTCGCTAGGCATTATGAAATGTTGAAAAAATATTATTTTTTTTATAAAATTCATGAAAGCGTTGCTAGGCACTTTGAAATGTTGAAAAAATATATTTTTTTTACACAATTCATGAAAGCGTTGCTAGGCATTTTGAAATGTTCAAAAAATAAATTTTTTTTACATAATTCATTACAGCGTTGCTAGGCATTTTGAAATGTTGAAAAAATATATTTTTATTACAAAATTCATGAAAGCGTTGCTAGGCATTTTAAAATGTTGAAAAAATATATTTTTTTTACAAAACACATGAAAGCGTTGCTAGGCACTTTGAAATGTTGAAAAAATATATTTTTTTCACAAAATTCATGAAAGCGTTGCTAGGCATTTTAAAATGTTGAAAAAATATATTTTTTTTACAAAACACATGAAAGCGTTGCTAGGCACTTTGAAATGTTGAAAAAATATATTTTTTTTACAAAATTCATGAAAGCGTTGCTAGGCATTTTGAAATGTTCAAAAAATATATTTTTTTTACACAATTCGAGAAAGCGTTGCTAGGCATTTTAAAATGTTGAAAAAATATATTTTTTTTACAATTTTTATGAAAGCGTTGCTAGCCATTATGAAATGTTTAAAAAATGTATTTTTTTCACATTATTCATTACAGCGTTGCTAGGCATTTTGAAATGTTGAAAAAATATTTTTTTTTTACGCAATTCGAGAAAGCGTTGCTAGGCATTTTAAAATGTTGAAAAAATATATCTTTTTCACATTATTCATAACAGCGTTGCTAGGCTTTTTGAAATGTTGAAAAAATGTATTTTTTTTACACAATTCGAGAAAGCGTTGCTAGGCATTTTGAAATATGGAAAAAATATATTTTTTTCACACAATTATTGAAAGCGTTGCTAGGCATTTTAAAATGGTGAAAAAATATATTTTTTTTTACAAAACACGTGAAAACGTTGCTAGGCACTTAGAAATGTTGAAAAAATATATTTTTTTCACAAAATTCATGAAAGCGTTGCTAGGCATTTTAAAATGTTGAAAAAATATATTTTTTTCACAAAATTCATAAAAGCGTTGCTAGGCATTTTAAAATGTTGAAAATATATTTTTTTCACATTATTCATAACAGCGTTGCTAGGCATTTTGAAATGTTAAAAAACTATATTTTTTTCACACAATTATTGAAAGCGTTGCTACGCATTTTAAAATGTTGAAAAAATATATTTTTTTACAAAATTTGAGAAAGGGTTGCTAGGCATTTTAAAATGTTGAAAAAATATATTTTTTTCACATTATTCATAACAGCGTTACTAGGCAATTTGAAATGTTGAAAAAATATATTTTTTTTACACAATTCTTGAAAGCGTTGCTAGGCATTTTGAAATGTTGAAAAACTATATTTTTTTCACACAATTATTGAAAGCGTTGCTAGGCATTTTAAAATGTTGAAAAAATATATTTTTTTCACAAAATTCATGAAAGCGTTGCTAGGCATTTTAAAATGTTGAAAAAATATATTTTTTTCACATTATTCATAACAGCGTTGCTAGGCTTTTTGAAATGTTGAGAAAATGTATTTTTTTTACACAATTCGAGAAAGCGTTGCTAGGCATTTTGAAATGTTGAAAAAATATATTTTTTTCACACAATTATTGAAAGCGTTGCTAGGCATTTTTAAATGTGGAAAAAATATATTTTTTTTTTACAAAATTTGAGAAAGCGTCGCTAGGCATTATGAAATGTTGAAAAAATATTATTTTTTTTATAAAATTCATGAAAGCGTTGCTAGGCACTTTGAAATGTTGAAAAAATATATTTTTTTTACACAATTCATGAAAGCGTTGCTAGGCATTTTGAAATGTTCAAAAAATAAATTTTTTTTACATAATTCATTACAGCGTTGCTAGGCATTTTGAAATGTTGAAAAAATATATTTTTATTACAAAATTCATGAAAGCGTTGCTAGGCATTTTAAAATGTTGAAAAAATATATTTTTTTTACAAAACACATGAAAGCGTTGCTAGGCACTTTGAAATGTTGAAAAAATATATTTTTTTCACAATATTCATGAAAGCGTTGCTAGGCATTTTAAAATGTTGAAAAAATATATATTTTTTACAAAACACATGAAAGCGTTGCTAGGCACTTTGAAATGTTGAAAAAATATATTTTTTTTACAAAATTCATGAAAGCGTTGCTAGGCATTTTGAAATGTTCAAAAAATATATTTTTTTTACACAATTCGAGAAAGCGTTGCTAGGCATTTTAAAATGTTGAAAAAATATATTTTTTTTACAATTTTTATGAAAGCGTTGCTAGGCATTATGAAATGTTTAAAAAATGTATTTTTTTCACATTATTCATTACAGCGTTGCTAGGCATTTTGAAATGTTGAAAAAATATTTTTTTTTTACGCAATTCGAGAAAGCGTTGCTAGGCATTTTAAAATGTTGAAAAAATATATCTTTTTCACATTATTCATAACAGCGTTGCTAGGCTTTTTGAAATGTTGAAAAAATGTATTTTTTTTACACAATTCGAGAAAGCGTTGCTAGGCATTTTGAAATATGGAAAAAATATATTTTTTTCACACAATTATTGAAAGCGTTGCTAGGCATTTTAAAATGGTGAAAAAATATATTTTGTTTTACAAAACACGTGAAAACGTTGCTAGGCACTTAGAAATGTTGAAAAAATATATTTTTTTCACAAAATTCATGAAAGCGTTGCTAGGCATTTTAAAATGTTGAAAAAATATATTTTTTTTCACAAAATTCATGAAAGCGTTGCTAGGCACTTTGAAATGTTAAAAAAATATATTTTTTTTACATAATTCATTACAGCGTTGCTAGGCATTTCGAAATGTTGAAAAAATATATTTTTATTGCGAAATTCATGAAAGCGTTGCTAGGCATTTTAAAATGTTGAAAAAATATATTTTTTTACGCAATTCGTGAAAGCGTTGCTAGGCATTTTAAAATGATGAAAAAATATATTTTGTTTACAAAATTCATGAAAACGTTGCTAGGCATTTTGAAATGTTTAAAAAATATATTTTTTTTACAACATTCATAACAGCGTTGCTAGGCATTTTGAAATGTTGAAAAAATATATTTTTTTCACAAAATTCATGAAAGCGTTGCTAGGCATTTTAAAATGTTGAAACAATAAATTTTTTTTACATTATTCATAACAGCGTTGCTAGGCAATTTGAAATGTTGAAAAAATATATTTTTTTTACACACTTCGAGAAAGCGTTGCTAGGCATTTTGAAATGTTGAAAAACTATATTTTTTTCACACAGTTATTGAAAGCGTTGCTAGGCATTTTAAAATGTTGAAAAAATATATTTTTTTCACAAAATTCATAAAAGCGTTGCTAGGCATTTTAAAATGTTGAAAAATATATTTTTTTCACATTATTCATAACAGCGTTGGTAGGCTTTTTGAAATGTTGAAAAAATGTATTTTTTTACACAATTCGAGAAAGCCTTGCTAGGCATTTTGAAATGTTGCAAAAATATTTTTTTTCACACAATTATTGAAAGCGTTGTTAGGCATTTTAAAATGTTAAAAAAAAAAAATTTTTTCACAAAATTCATGAAAGCGTTGCTAGGCATTATAAAATGTTGAAAAAATATATTTTTTTCACAAAATTCATAAAAGCGTTGCTAGGCATTTTAAAATGTTGAAAAATATATTTTTTTCACATTATTCATAACAGCGTTGCTAGGCATTTTGAAATGTTGAAAAAATATATTTTTTTCACAAAATTCAAGAAAGCGTTGCTAGGCACTTTGAAATGTTGAAAAAATATATTTTTTTTACAAAATTCATGAAAGCGTTGCTAGGCATTTTAAAATGTTGAAAAAATATATTTTTTCACATTATTCATAACAGCGTTGCTAGGCAATTTGAAATGTTGAAAAAATATATTTTTTTTACACACTTCGAGAAAGCTTTGCTAGGCATTTTGAAATGTTGAAAAACTATATTTTTTTCACATTATTCATAACAGCGTTGCTAGGCTTTTTGAAATGTTGAGAAAAAGTATTTTTTTTACACAATTCGAGAAAGCGTAGGTAGGCATTTTGAAATATGGAAAAAAAATATTTTTTTCACACAATTATTGAAAGCGTTGCTAGGAATTTTAAAATGGTGAAAAAATATATTTTTTTTCACAAAATTCATGAAAGCGTTGCTAGGCACTTTGAAATGTTAAAAAAATATATTTTTTTTACAAAATTCATGAAAGCGTTGCTAGGCATTTTGAAATGTTCAAAAAATATATTTTTTTTACATAATTCATTACAGCGTTGCTAGGCATTTTGAAATGTTGAAAAAATATATTTTTATTACAAAATTCATGAAAGCGTTGCTAGGCATTTTAAAATGTTGAAAAAATATATTTTTTTTACAATTTTTATGAAAGCGTTGCTAGGCATTATGAAATGTTTAAAAAATGTATTTTATTCACATTATTCATTACAGCGTTGCTAGTCATTTTGAAATGTTGAAAAAATATATTTTTTTTACGCAATTCGAGAAAGCGTTGCTAGGCATTTTAAAATGATGAAAAAATATATTTTGTTTACAAAATTCATGAAAACGTTGCTAGGCATTTTGAAATGTTTAAAAAATATATTTTTTTTACAACATTCATAACAGCGTTGCTAGGCATTTTGAAATGTTGAAAAAATATATTTTTTTCACAAAATTCATGAAAGCGTTGCTAGGCATTTTAAAATGTTGAAACAATAAATTTTTTTTACATTATTCATAACAGCGTTGCTAGGCAATTTGAAATGTTGAAAAAATATATTTTTTTTACACACTTCGAGAAAGCGTTGCTAGGCATTTTGAAATGTTGAAAAACTATATTTTTTTCACACAGTTATTGAAAGCGTTGCTAGGCATTTTAAAATGTTGAAAAAATATATTTTTTTCACAAAATTCATAAAAGCGTTGCTAGGCATTTTAAAATGTTGAAAAATATATTTTTTTCACATTATTCATAACAGCGTTGGTAGGCTTTTTGAAATGTTGAAAAAATGTATTTTTTTACACAATTCGAGAAAGCATTGCTAGGCATTTTGAAATGTTGCAAAAATATTTTTTTTCACACAATTATTGAAAGCGTTGTTAGGCATTTTAAAATGTTAAAAAAATATATTTTTTTCACAAAATTCATGAAAGCGTTGCTAGGCATTATAAAATGTTGAAAAAATATATTTTTTTCACAAAATTCATAAAAGCGTTGCTAGGCATTTTAAAATGTTGAAAAATATATTTTTTTCACATTATTCATAACAGCGTTGCTAGGCATTTTGAAATGTTGAAAAAATATATTTTTTTCACAAAATTCAAGAAAGCGTTGCTAGGCACTTTGAAATGTTGAAAAAATATATTTTTTTTACAAAATTCATGAAAGCGTTGCTAGGCATTTTGAAATGTTCAAAAAATATCTTTTTTTTACATAATTCATAAAAGCGTTGCTAGGCATTTTAAAATGTTGAAAAAATATATTTTTTTCACATTATTCATAACAGCGTTGCTAGGCATTGTGAAATGTTGAAAAACTATATTTTTTTCACATAATTATTGAAAGCGTTGCTAGGCATTTTAAAATGTTGAAAAAATATATTTTTTTACAAAATTTGAGAAAGGGTTGCTAGGAATTTTGAAATGTTGAAAAAATATATTTTTTTCACAAAATTCATGAAAGCGTTGCTAGGCATTTTAAAATGTTGAAAAAATATATATTTTTCACATTATTCATAACAGCGTTGCTAGGCAATTTGAAATGTTGAAAAAATATATTTTTTTTACACAATTCGAGAAAGCGTTGCTAGGCATTTTGAAATGTTGAAAAACTATATTTTTTTCACACTATTATTGAAAGCGTTGCTAGGCATTTTAAAATGTTGAAAAAATATATTTTTTTCACAAAATTCATGAAAGCGTTGCTAGGCATTTTAAAATGTTGAAAAAATATATTTTTTTCACATTATTCATAACAGCGTTGCTAGGCTTTTTGAAATGTTGAGAAAATGTATTTTTTTCACACAATTATTGAAAGCGTTGCTAGGCATTTTTAAATGTTGAAAAAATATATTTTTTTTTTACAAAATTTGAGAAAGCGTCGCTAGGCATTATGAAATGTTGAAAAAATATTATTTTTTTTATAAAATTCATGAAAGCGTTGCTAGGCATTTTGAAATGTTGAAAAAATATATTATTTTCACATTATTCATAACAGCGTTGCTAGGCATTTTGAAATGTTGAAAACATATATTTTTTTCACAAAATTCATAAAGCGTTGCTAGGCATTTTAAAATGTTGAAAAATATATTTTTTTCACATTATTCATAACAGCGTTGCTAGGCATTTTGAAATGTTGAAAAACTATATTTTTTTCACACAATTATTGAAAGCGTTGCTAGGCATTTTAAAATGTTGAAAAAATATATTTTTTTACAAAATTTGAGAAAGCGTTGCTAGGAATTTTGAAATGTTGAAAAAATACATTTTTTTCACAAAATTCATGAAAGCGTTGCTAGGCATTTTAAAATGTTGAAAAAATATATTTTTTTCACATTATTCATAACAGCATTGCTAGGCAATTTGAAATGTTGAAAAAATATATTTTTTTCACAAAATTCATGAAAGCGTTGCTAGGCACTTTGAAATGTTGAAAAAATATATTTTTTTTACACAATTCATGAAAGCGTTGCTAGGCATTTTGAAATGTTCAAAAAATATATTTTTTTTACATAATTCATTACAGCGTTGCTAGGCATTTTGAAATGTTCAAAAAATATATTTTTTTTACATAATTCATTACAGCGTTGCTAGGCATTTTGAAATGTTGAAAAAATATATTTTTATTACAAAATTCATGAAAGCGTTGCTAGGCATTTTAAAATGTTGAAAAAATATATTTTTTTTACAATTTTTATGAAAGCGTTGCTAGGCATTATGAAATGTTTAAAAAATGTATTTTATTCACATTATTCATTACAGCGTTGCTAGTCATTTTGAAATGTTGAAAAAATATATTTTTTTTACGCAATTCGAGAAAGCGTTGCTAGGCATTTTAAAATGATGAAAAAATATATTTTGTTTACAAAATTCATGAAAACGTTGCTAGGCATTTTGAAATGTTTAAAAAATATATTTTTTTTACAACATTCATAACAGCGTTGCTAGGCATTTTGAAATGTTGAAAAAATATATTTTTTTCACAAAATTCATGAAAGCGTTGCTAGGCATTTTAAAATGTTGAAACAATAAATTTTTTTTACATTATTCATAGCAGCGTTGCTAGGCAATTTGAAATGTTGAAAAAATATATTTTTTTTACACACTTCGAGAAAGCGTTGCTAGGCATTTTGAAATGTTGAAAAACTATATTTTTTTCACACAGTTATTGAAAGCGTTGCTAGGCATTTTAAAATGTTGAAAAAATATATTTTTTTCACAAAATTCATAAAAGCGTTGCTAGGCATTTTAAAATGTTGAAAAATATATTTTTTTCACATTATTCATAACAGCGTTGGTAGGCTTTTTGAAATGTTGAAAAAATGTATTTTTTTACACAATTCGAGAAAGCCTTGCTAGGCATTTTGAAATGTTGCAAAAATATTTTTTTTCACACAATTATTGAAAGCGTTGTTAGGCATTTTAAAATGTTAAAAAAATATATTTTTTTCACAAAATTCATGAACGCGTTGCTAGGCATTATAAAATGTTGAAAAAATATATTTTTTTCACAAAATTCATAAAAGCGTTGCTAGGCATTTTAAAATGTTGAAAAATATATTTTTTTCACATTATTCATAACAGCGTTGCTAGGCATTTTGAAATGTTGAAAAAATATATTTTTTTCACAAAAGTCAAGAAAGCGTTGCTAGGCACTTTGAAATGTTGAAAAAATATATTTTTTTTACAAAATTCATGAAAGCGTTGCTAGGCATTTTGAAATGTTCAAAAAATATCTTTTTTTTACATAATTCATAAAAGCGTTGCTAGGCATTTTAAAATGTTGAAAAAATATATTTTTTTCACATTATTCATAACAGCGTTGCTAGGCATTGTGAAATGTTGAAAAACTATATTTTTTTCACATAATTATTGAAAGCGTTGCTAGGCATTTTAAAATGTTAAAAAAATATATTTTTTTACAAAATTTGAGAAAGGGTTGCTAGGAATTTTGAAATGTTGAAAAAATATATTTTTTTCACAAAATTCATGAAAGCGTTGCTAGGCATTTTAAAATGTTGAAAAAATATATATTCTTCACATTATTCATAACAGCGTTGCTAGGCAATTTGAAATGTTGAAAAAATATATATTTTTTACACAATTCGAGAAAGCGTTGCTAGGCATTTTGAAATGTTGAAAAACTATATTTTTTTCACACTATTATTGAAAGCGTTGCTAGGCATTTTAAAATGTTGAAAAAATATATTTTTTTCACAAAATTCATGAAAGCGTTGCTAGGCATTTTAAAATGTTGAAAAAATATATTTTTTTCACATTATTCATAACAGCGTTGCTAGGCTTTTTGAAATGTTGAGAAAATGTATTTTTTTCACACAATTATTGAAAGCGTTGCTAGGCATTTTTAAATGTTGAAAAAATATATTTTTTTTTTACAAAATTTGAGAAAGCGTCGCTAGGCATTATGAAATGTTGAAAAAATATTATTTTTTTTATAAAATTCATGAAAGCGTTGCTAGGCATTTTGAAATGTTGAAAAAATATATTATTTTCACATTATTCATAACAGCGTTGCTAGGCATTTTGAAATGTTGAAAACATATATTTTTTTCACAAAATTCATAAAGCGTTGCTAGGCATTTTAAAATGTTGAAAAATATATTTTTTTCACATTATTCATAACAGCGTTGCTAGGCATTTTGAAATGTTGAAAAACTATATTTTTTTCACACAATTATTGAAAGCGTTGCTAGGCATTTTAAAATGTTGAAAAAATATATTTTTTTACAAAATTTGAGAAAGCGTTGCTAGGAATTTTGAAATGTTGAAAAGATACATTTTTTTCACAAAATTCATGAAAGCGTTGCTAGGCATTTTAAAATGTTGAAAAAATATATTTTTTTCACATTATTCATAACAGCACTGCTAGGCAATTTGAAATGTTGAAAAAATATATTTTTTTCACAAAATTCATGAAAGCGTTGCTAGGCACTTTGAAATGTTGAAAAAATATATTTTTTTTACACAATTCATGAAAGCGTTGCTAGGCATTTTGAAATGTTCAAAAAATATATTTTTTTTACATAATTCATTACAGCGTTGCTAGGCATTTTGAAATGTTGAAAAAATATATTTTTATTACAAAATTCATGAAAGCGTTGTTAGGCATTTTGAAATGTTGAAAAAATATATTTTTATTACAAAATTCATGAAAGCGTTGCTAGGCATTTTGAAATGTATAAAAATTTTTTTGTTCACATTATTCATAACAGCGTTGCTAGGCATTTTGAAATGTTGAAAAAATATATTTTTTTCACAAAATTCATGAAAGCGTTGCTAGGCATTTTAAAATGTTGAAAAAATATATTTTTTTTACACAATTCGAGAAAGCGTTGCTAGGCATTTTAAAATGTTGAAAAAATATATTTTTTTCACAAAATTCATAAAAGCGTTGCTAGGCATTTTAAAATGTTGAAAAATATATTTTTTTCACATTAT
This sequence comes from Prosapia bicincta, assembly GCA_036971475.1. Taxonomy (NCBI): domain Eukaryota; kingdom Metazoa; phylum Arthropoda; class Insecta; order Hemiptera; family Cercopidae; genus Prosapia; species Prosapia bicincta. The sequence goes on along the minus strand of JBAIZL010000003.1, from coordinate 92,286,730 downwards.
TCATAACAGCGTTGGTAGGCTTTTTGAAATGTTGAAAAAATGTATTTTTTTACACAATTCGAGAAAGCATTGCTAGGCATTTTGAAATGTTGCAAAAATATTTTTTTTCACACAATTATTGAAAGCGTTGTTAGGCATTTTAAAATGTTAAAAAAATATATTTTTTTCACAAAATTCATGAAAGCGTTGCTAGGCATTATAAAATGTTGAAAAAATATATTTTTTTCACAAAATTCATAAAAGCGTTGCTAGGCATTTTAAAATGTTGAAAAATATATTTTTTTCACATTATTCATAACAGCGTTGCTAGGCATTTTGAAATGTTGAAAAAATATATTTTTTTCACAAAATTCAAGAAAGCGTTGCTAGGCACTTTGAAATGTTGAAAAAATATATTTTTTTTACAAAATTCATGAAAGCGTTGCTAGGCATTTTGAAATGTTCAAAAAATATCTTTTTTTTACATAATTCATAAAAGCGTTGCTAGGCATTTTAAAATGTTGAAAAAATATATTTTTTTCACATTATTCATAACAGCGTTGCTAGGCATTGTGAAATGTTGAAAAACTATATTTTTTTCACATAATTATTGAAAGCGTTGCTAGGCATTTTAAAATGTTGAAAAAATATATTTTTTTACAAAATTTGAGAAAGGGTTGCTAGGAATTTTGAAATGTTGAAAAAATATATTTTTTTCACAAAATTCATGAAAGCGTTGCTAGGCATTTTAAAATGTTGAAAAAATATATATTTTTCACATTATTCATAACAGCGTTGCTAGGCAATTTGAAATGTTGAAAAAATATATTTTTTTTACACAATTCGAGAAAGCGTTGCTAGGCATTTTGAAATGTTGAAAAACTATATTTTTTTCACACTATTATTGAAAGCGTTGCTAGGCATTTTAAAATGTTGAAAAAATATATTTTTTTCACAAAATTCATGAAAGCGTTGCTAGGCATTTTAAAATGTTGAAAAAATATATTTTTTTCACATTATTCATAACAGCGTTGCTAGGCTTTTTGAAATGTTGAGAAAATGTATTTTTTTCACACAATTATTGAAAGCGTTGCTAGGCATTTTTAAATGTTGAAAAAATATATTTTTTTTTTACAAAATTTGAGAAAGCGTCGCTAGGCATTATGAAATGTTGAAAAAATATTATTTTTTTTATAAAATTCATGAAAGCGTTGCTAGGCATTTTGAAATGTTGAAAAAATATATTATTTTCACATTATTCATAACAGCGTTGCTAGGCATTTTGAAATGTTGAAAACATATATTTTTTTCACAAAATTCATAAAGCGTTGCTAGGCATTTTAAAATGTTGAAAAATATATTTTTTTCACATTATTCATAACAGCGTTGCTAGGCATTTTGAAATGTTGAAAAACTATATTTTTTTCACACAATTATTGAAAGCGTTGCTAGGCATTTTAAAATGTTGAAAAAATATATTTTTTTACAAAATTTGAGAAAGCGTTGCTAGGAATTTTGAAATGTTGAAAAAATACATTTTTTTCACAAAATTCATGAAAGCGTTGCTAGGCATTTTAAAATGTTGAAAAAATATATTTTTTTCACATTATTCATAACAGCATTGCTAGGCAATTTGAAATGTTGAAAAAATATATTTTTTTCACAAAATTCATGAAAGCGTTGCTAGGCACTTTGAAATGTTGAAAAAATATATTTTTTTTACACAATTCATGAAAGCGTTGCTAGGCATTTTGAAATGTTCAAAAAATATATTTTTTTTACATAATTCATTACAGCGTTGCTAGGCATTTTGAAATGTTCAAAAAATATATTTTTTTTACATAATTCATTACAGCGTTGCTAGGCATTTTGAAATGTTGAAAAAATATATTTTTATTACAAAATTCATGAAAGCGTTGCTAGGCATTTTAAAATGTTGAAAAAATATATTTTTTTTACAATTTTTATGAAAGCGTTGCTAGGCATTATGAAATGTTTAAAAAATGTATTTTATTCACATTATTCATTACAGCGTTGCTAGTCATTTTGAAATGTTGAAAAAATATATTTTTTTTACGCAATTCGAGAAAGCGTTGCTAGGCATTTTAAAATGATGAAAAAATATATTTTGTTTACAAAATTCATGAAAACGTTGCTAGGCATTTTGAAATGTTTAAAAAATATATTTTTTTTACAACATTCATAACAGCGTTGCTAGGCATTTTGAAATGTTGAAAAAATATATTTTTTTCACAAAATTCATGAAAGCGTTGCTAGGCATTTTAAAATGTTGAAACAATAAATTTTTTTTACATTATTCATAGCAGCGTTGCTAGGCAATTTGAAATGTTGAAAAAATATATTTTTTTTACACACTTCGAGAAAGCGTTGCTAGGCATTTTGAAATGTTGAAAAACTATATTTTTTTCACACAGTTATTGAAAGCGTTGCTAGGCATTTTAAAATGTTGAAAAAATATATTTTTTTCACAAAATTCATAAAAGCGTTGCTAGGCATTTTAAAATGTTGAAAAATATATTTTTTTCACATTATTCATAACAGCGTTGGTAGGCTTTTTGAAATGTTGAAAAAATGTATTTTTTTACACAATTCGAGAAAGCCTTGCTAGGCATTTTGAAATGTTGCAAAAATATTTTTTTTCACACAATTATTGAAAGCGTTGTTAGGCATTTTAAAATGTTAAAAAAATATATTTTTTTCACAAAATTCATGAAAGCGTTGCTAGGCATTATAAAATGTTGAAAAAATATATTTTTTTCACAAAATTCATAAAAGCGTTGCTAGGCATTTTAAAATGTTGAAAAATATATTTTTTTCACATTATTCATAACAGCGTTGCTAGGCATTTTGAAATGTTGAAAAAATATATTTTTTTCACAAAATTCAAGAAAGCGTTGCTAGGCACTTTGAAATGTTGAAAAAATATATTTTTTTTACAAAATTCATGAAAGCGTTGCTAGGCATTTTGAAATGTTCAAAAAATATCTTTTTTTTACATAATTCATAAAAGCGTTGCTAGGCATTTTAAAATGTTGAAAAAATATATTTTTTTCACATTATTCATAACAGCGTTGCTAGGCATTGTGAAATGTTGAAAAACTATATTTTTTTCACATAATTATTGAAAGCGTTGCTAGGCATTTTAAAATGTTAAAAAAATATATTTTTTTACAAAATTTGAGAAAGGGTTGCTAGGAATTTTGAAATGTTGAAAAAATATATTTTTTTCACAAAATTCATGAAAGCGTTGCTAGGCATTTTAAAATGTTGAAAAAATATATATTCTTCACATTATTCATAACAGCGTTGCTAGGCAATTTGAAATGTTGAAAAAATATATTTTTTTTACACAATTCGAGAAAGCGTTGCTAGGCATTTTGAAATGTTGAAAAACTATATTTTTTTCACACTATTATTGAAAGCGTTGCTAGGCATTTTAAAATGTTGAAAAAATATATTTTTTTCACAAAATTCATGAAAGCGTTGCTAGGCATTTTAAAATGTTGAAAAAATATATTTTTTTCACATTATTCATAACAGCGTTGCTAGGCTTTTTGAAATGTTGAGAAAATGTATTTTTTTCACACAATTATTGAAAGCGTTGCTAGGCATTTTTAAATGTTGAAAAAATATATTTTTTTTTTACAAAATTTGAGAAAGCGTCGCTAGGCATTATGAAATGTTGAAAAAATATTATTTTTTTTATAAAATTCATGAAAGCGTTGCTAGGCATTTTGAAATGTTGAAAAAATATATTATTTTCACATTATTCATAACAGCGTTGCTAGGCATTTTGAAATGTTGAAAACATATATTTTTTTCACAAAATTCATAAAGCGTTGCTAGGCATTTTAAAATGTTGAAAAATATATTTTTTTCACATTATTCATAACAGCGTTGCTAGGCATTTTGAAATGTTGAAAAACTATATTTTTTTCACACAATTATTGAAAGCGTTGCTAGGCATTTTAAAATGTTGAAAAAATATATTTTTTTACAAAATTTGAGAAAGCGTTGCTAGGAATTTTGAAATGTTGAAAAAATACATTTTTTTCACAAAATTCATGAAAGCGTTGCTAGGCATTTTAAAATGTTGAAAAAATATATTTTTTTCACATTATTCATAACAGCACTGCTAGGCAATTTGAAATGTTGAAAAAATATATTTTTTTCACAAAATTCATGAAAGCGTTGCTAGGCACTTTGAAATGTTGAAAAAATATATTTTTTTTACACAATTCATGAAAGCGTTGCTAGGCATTTTGAAATGTTCAAAAAATATATTTTTTTTACATAATTCATTACAGCGTTGCTAGGCATTTTGAAATGTTGAAAAAATATATTTTTATTACAAAATTCATGAAAGCGTTGTTAGGCATTTTGAAATGTTGAAAAAATATATTTTTATTACAAAATTCATGAAAGCGTTGCTAGGCATTTTGAAATGTATAAAAATTTTTTTGTTCACATTATTCATAACAGCGTTGCTAGGCATTTTGAAATGTTGAAAAAATATATTTTTTTCACAAAATTCATGAAAGCGTTGCTAGGCATTTTAAAATGTTGAAAAAATATATTTTTTTTACACAATTCGAGAAAGCGTTGCTAGGCATTTTAAAATGTTGAAAAAATATATTTTTTTTACAAAACACATGAAAGCGTTGCTAGGCACTTTGAAATGTTGAAAAAATATATTTTTTTCACAAAATTCATGATAGCGTTGCTAGGCATTTTAAAATGTTGAAAAAATATATTTTTATTACAAAACACATGAAAGCGTTGCTAGGCACTTTGAAATGTTGAAAATATATTTTTTTTACAAAATTCATGAAAGCGTTGCTAGGCATTTTGAAATGTTCCAAAAATATATTTTTTTTACATTATTCATTACAGTGTTGCTAGGGATTTTGAAATGTTGAAAAAATATATTTTTTTTACACAATTCGAGAAAGCGTTGCTAGGCATATTAAAATGTTGAAAAAATATATTTTTTTTACAATTTTTATGAAAGCGTTGCTAGGCATTATGAAATGTTTAAAAAATGTATTTTTTTCACATTATTCATTACAGCGTTGCTAGGCATTTTGAAATGTTGAAAAAATATATTTTTTTTACAAAACACATGAAAGCGTTGCTAGGCACTTTGAAATGTTGAAAAAATATATTTTTTTCACAAAATTCATGAAAGCGTTGCTAGGCATTTTAAAATGTTGAAAAAATATATTTTTTTCACATTATTCATAACAGCGTTGCTAGGCTTTTTGAAATGTTGAAAAAATGTATTTTTTTTACACAATTCGAGAAAGCGTTGCTAGGCATTTTGAAATATGGAAAAAATATATTTTTTTCACACAATTATTGAAAGCGTTGCTAGGCATTTTAAAATGGTGAAAAAATATATTTTTTTTACAAAACACATGAAAGCGTTGCTAGGCACTTTGAAATGTTGAAAAAATATATTTTTTTCACAAAATTCATGAAAGCGTTGCTAGGCATTTTAAAATGTTGAAAAAATATATTTTTTTCACATTATTCATAACAGCGTTGCTAGGCATTTTGAAATGTTGAAAAAATATATTTTTTTTCACAAAATTCATGAAAGCGTTGCTAGGCATTTTGAAATGTTCAAAAAATATATTTTTTTTACATAATTCATTACAGCGTTGCTAGGCATTTTGAAATGTTGAAAAAATATGTTTTTATTGCGAAATTCATGAAAGCGTTGCTAGGCATTTTAAAATGTTGAAAAAATATATTTTTTTTACAATTTTTATGAAAGCGTTGCTAGGCATTATGAAATGTTTAAACATGTATTTTTTCACATTATTCATTACAGCGTTGCTAGTCATTTTGAAATGTTGAAAAAATATATTTTTTTACGCAATTCGAGAAAGCGTTGCTAGGCATTTTAAAATGATGAAAAAATATATTTTTTTTACAAAATTCATGAAAACGTTGGTAGGCATTTTGAAATGTTGAAAAAATATATTTTTTTCACAAAATTCATGAAAGCGTTGCTAGGCATTTTAAAATGTTGAAAAAATATATGTTTTCACATTATTCATAACAGCGTTGCTAGGCAATTTGAAATGTTAAAAAAATATATTTTTTTTACACACTTCGCGAAAGCGTTGCTAGGCATTTTGAAATGTTCAAAACTATATTTTTTTCACATTATTCATAACAGCGTTGCTAGGCTTTTTGAAATGTTGAAAAAAAAGTATTGTTTTTACACAATTCGAGAAAGCGTTGCTAGGCATTTTGAAATATGGAAAAAATATATTTTTTTCACACAATTATTGAAAGCGTTGCTAGGCATTTTAAAATGATGAAAAAATATATTTTGTTTACAAAACACATGAAAGCGTTGCTAGGCACTTTGAAATGTTGAAAAAATATATTTTTTTCACAAAATTCAAGAAAGCGTTGCTAGGCATTTTAAAATGTTGAAAAAATATATTTTTTTCACATTATTCATAACAGCGTTGCTAGGCATTTTGAAATGTTGAATAAATATATTTTTTTTCACAAAATTCATGAAAGCGTTGCTAGGCACTTTGAAATGTTAAAAAAATATATTTTTTTTACAAAATTCATGAAAGCGTTGCTAGGCATTTTGAAATGTTCAAAAAATATATTTTTTTACATAATTCATTACAGCGTTGCTAGGCATTTTGAAATGTTGAAAAAATATATTTTTATTACAAAATACATGATAGCGTTGCTAGGCATTTTAAAATGTTGAAAAAATATATTTTTTTTACAATTTTTATGAAAGCGTTGCTAGGCATTATGAAATGTTTAAAAAATGTATTTTTTTCACATTATTCATTACAGCGTTGCTAGTCATTTTGAAATGTTGAAAAAATATATTTTTTTTACGCAATTCGAGAAAGCGTTGCTAGGCATTTTAAAATGTTGAAAAAATATATTTTTTTCACATTATTCATAACAGCGTTGCTAGGCTTTTTGAAATGTTGAAAAAATGTATTTTTTTTACACAATTCGAGAAAGCGTTGCTAGGCATTTTGAAATATGGAAAAAATATATTTTTTTCACACAATTATTGAAAGCGTTGCTAGGCATTTTAAAATGGTGAAAAAATATATTTTTTTTACAAAACACATGAAAGCGTTGCTAGGCACTTTGAAATGTTGAAAAAATATATTTTTTTCACAAAATTCATAAAAGCGTTGCTAGGCATTTTAAAATGTTGAAAAAATGTATTTTTTTCACTTTATTCATAACAGCGTTGCTAGGCAATTTGAAATGTTGAAAAAATATATTTTTTTTACACAATTCGAGAAAGCGTTGCTAGGCATTTTAAAATATTGAAAAAATATATTTTTTTCACATTATTCATAACAGCGTTGCTAGGCTTTTTGAAATGTTGAGAAAATGTATTTTTTTTACACAATTCGAGAAAGCGTTGCTAGGAATTTTGAAATGTTGAAAAAATATATTTTTTTCACAAAATTCATGAAAGCGTTGCTAGGCTTTTTGAAATGTTGAGAAAATGTATTTTTTTTACAGAATTCGAGAAAGCGTTGCTAGGCATTTTGAAATGTTGAAAAAATATATTTTTTTCACACAATTTATGAAAGCGTTGCTAGGCATTTTGAAATGTTGAAAAAATATATTTTTTTTACAATTTTTATGAAAGCGTTGCTAGGCATTATGAAATGTTTAAAAAATGTATTTTTTCACATTATTCATTACAGCGTTGCTAGTCATTTTGAAATGTTGAAAAAATATAATTTTTTTACGCAATTCGAGAAAGCGTTGCTAGGCATTTTAAAATGATGAAAAATTATATTTTTTTTACAAAATTCATGAAAACGTTGCTAGGCATTTTGAAATGTTTAAAAAATATATTTTTTTTACAACATTCATAACAGCGTTGCTAGGCATTTTGAAATGTTGAAAAACTATATTTTTTTCACACAATTATTGAAAGCGTTGCTAGGCATTTTAAAATGATGAAAAAATATATTTTTTTCACAAAATTCATAAAAGCGTTGCTAGGCATTTTAAAATGTTGAAAAATATATTTTTTTCACATTATTTATAACAGCGTTTGCTAGGCATTTTGAAATGTTGAAAAAATATATTTTTTTCACAAAATTCATGAAAGCGTTGCTAGGCATTTTAAAATGTTGAAAAAATATATTTTTTTCACATTATTCATAACAGCGTTGCTAGGCAATTTGAAATGTTGAAAAAATATATTTTTTCACACAATTATTGCAAGCGTTGCTAGGCATTTTAAAATGTTGAAAAAAAATATTTTTTTACAAAATTTGAGAAAGCGTTGCTAGGAATTTTGAAATGTTTTAAAAATATATTTTTTTCACAAAATTCATGAAAGCGTTGCTAGTCATTTTGAAATGTTGAAAAACTATTTTTTTATCACACAATTATTGAAAGCGTTGCTAGGCATTTTAAAATTTTGAAAAAATTTATTTTTCTCACAAAATTCATGAAAGCGTTGCTAGGCATTTTAAAATGTTGAAAAAATATATTTTTTTCACATTATTCATAACAGCGTTGCTAGGCTTTTTGAAATGTTGAGAAAATGTATTTTTTTTACACAATTCGAGAAAGCGTTGCTAGGTATTTTGAAATGTTGAAAGAATATATTTTTTTCACACAATTAATGAAAGCGTTGCTAGGCATTTTAAAATGTTGAAAAAATATATTTTTTTAAAAAAATTTGAGAAAGCGTCGCTAGGCATTATGAAATGTTGAAAAAATATTATTTTTTTTACAAAATTCATGAAAGCGTTGCTAGGCATTTTGAAATGTTGAAAAAATATATTATTTCACATTATTCATAACAGCGTTGCTAGGCAATTTGAAATGTTGAAAAAATATATTTTTTTTACACAATTCGAGAAAGCGTTGCTAGGCAATTTGAAATGTTGAAAAACTATATTTTTATCACACAATTATTGAAAGCGTTGCTAGGCATTTTAAAATTTTGAAAAAATTTATTTTTCTCACAAAATTCATGAAAGCGTTGCTAGGCATTTTAAAATGTTGAAAAAATATATTTTTTTCACATTATTCATAACAGCGTTGCTAGGCTTTTTGAAATGTTGAGAAAATGTATTTTTTTTACACAATTCGAGAAAGCGTTGCTAGGTATTTTGAAATGTTGAAAGAATATATTTTTTTCACACAATTAATGAAAGCGTTGCTAGGCATTTTAAAATGTTGAAAAAATATATTTTTTTAAAAAAATGTGAGAAAGCGTCGCTAGGCATTATGAAATGTTGAAAAAATATTATTTTTTTTACAAAATTCATGAAAGCGTTGCTAGGCATTTTGAAATGTTGAAAAAATATATTATTTCACAAAATTCATGAAAGCGTTGCTAGGCATTTTACAATGTTGAAAAAATATATTTTTTTTTACAAAATTCATAAAAGCGTTGCTAGGCATTTTAAAATGTTGAAAAATATATTTTTTTCACATTATTCATAACAGCGTTGCTAGGCATTTTGAAATGTTGAAAAACTATATTTTTTCACACAGTTATTGAAAGCGTTGCTAGGCAATTTGGAATGTTGAAAAAATATATTTTTTTACACAATTCGAGAAAGCGTTGCTAGGCATTTTGAAATGTTGAAAAACTATATTTTTTTCACACTATTATTGAAAGCGTTGCTAGGCATTTTAAAATGTTGAAAAAATATATTTTTTTCACAAAATTCATGAAAGCGTTGCTAGGCATTTTAAAATATTGAAAAAATATATTTTTTTCACATTATTCATAACAGCGTAGCTAGGCTTTTTGAAATGTTGAGAAAATGTATTTTTTTTACACAATTCGAGAAAGCGTTGCTAGGCATTTTGAAATGTTGAAAAAATATATTTTTTTCACACAATTATTGAAAGCGTTGCTAGGCATTTTAAAATGTTGAAAAAATATATTTTTTTTAAAAAATTTGAGAAAGCGTCGCTAGGCATTACGAAATGTTGAAAAAATATATTTTTTTCACAAAATTCATGAAAGCGTTGCTAGGCATTTTAAAATGTTGAAAAAATATATTTTTTTTACAAAACACATGAAAGCGTTGCTAGGCTTTTTGAAATGTTGAGAAAATGTATTTTTTTTACGCAATTCGAGAAAGCGTTGCTAGGCATTTTAAAATGTTGAAATAATACATTTTTTTCACAAAACTCATGAAAGCGTTGCTAGGCATTTTGATGTGATGAAAAAATATATTTTTTCACATTTTTCATAACAGCGTTGTTAGGCATTTTGAAATGTTGAAAAAATATATTTTTTCCACACAATTATTGAAAGCGTTGCTAGGCATTTTAAAATGATGAAAAAATATGTTTTTTTTACAAAATTCATGAAAACGTTGCTAGGCATTTTGAAATGTTCAAAACATATATTTTCTTCACATTAATCATTACAGTGTTGATAGGCATTTTGAAATGTTGAAAAAATATATTTTTTTCACACAATTTTTGAAAGCGTTGCTTGCCATTTTAAAACGTTGAAAAAATATATTTTTTTACAAAACACATGAAAGCGTTGCTAGGCACTTTGAAATGTAGAAAAAAATACTTTTTTTACAAAATTCATGAAAGCGTTGCTAGGCATTTTGAAATGTTCAAAAAATATATTTTTATCACATTATTCATTACAGAGTTGCTAGGCATTTTGAAATGTTGAAAAAATATATTTTTTTTACACAATTGGAGAAAGCGTTGCTAGGCATTTTGAAATGTGGAAAAAATTTATTTTGTTTACCAAATTCTTGAAAGCGTTGTTAGGCATTTTGAAATGTTAAAAAAATATATATTTATTACAAAATTCATGAAAGCGTTGCTAGGCATTTTGAAATGTTTAAAAAATATTTTTTTTTCACATTGTTTATAACAGCGTTGCTAGGCATTTTGAAATGTTGAAAAAATATATTTTTTTACACAATTCGAGAAAGCGTTGCTAGGCATTTTGAAATGTTGAAAAAATATATTTTTTTCACACAATTATTGAAAGCGTTGCTAGGCATTCTAAAATGTTGGAGACATATATTATTTTTACAAAATTTGAGAAAGCGTTGCTAGGCATTTTAAAATGTTGAAAAAATATATTTTTTTTAACAAAACACATGAAAGCGTTGCTAGGCACTTTGAAATGTTGAAAAAATATATTTTTTTCACAAAATTCATGAAAGCGTTGCTAGGCATTTTAAAATGTTGAAAAAATATATTTTTTTTACAAAACACATGAAAGCGTTGCTAGGCACTTTGAAATGTTAAAAAAATATATTTTTTAAAAAAATTCATGAAGGCGTTGCTAGGCATTTTGAAATGTTCAAAAAATATATTTTTTTTACATTATTCATTACAGCGTTGCTAGGCAATTTGAAATGTTGAAAAAATATATTTTTTCAACATTTTAAAATGCCTAGCAACGCTTTCAATAATTGTGTGAAAAAAATATAGTTTTTCAACATTTCAAAATGCCTAGCAACGCTTTCTCGAATTCTGTAAAAAAAATATATTTTTTCAATATTTCAAATTGCCTAGCAACGCTGTTATGAATAATGTGAAAAAAATATATTTTTTCTACATTTTAAAATGCCTAGCAAGGCTTTCATGAATTTTGTGAAAAAAATATATTTTTTCAACATTTTAAAATGCCTAGCAACGCTTTCAATAATTGTGTGAAAAAAATATGGTTTTTCAACATTTCAAAATGCCTAGCAACGCTTTCTCGAATTGGGTTAAAAAAATATATTTTTTTCACATTATTCATAACAGCGTTGCTAGGCAATTTGAAATGTTGAAAAAATATATTTTTTTTACCCAATTCGAGAAAGCGTTGCTAGGCATTTTGAAATGTTGAAAAACCATATTTTTTTTTCTTAATTATTGAAAGCGTTGCTAGGCATTTTAAAATGTTGAAAAAATATATTTTTTTCACAAAATTCATGAAAGCCTTGCTAGGCATTTTAAAATGTTGAAAAAATATATTTTTTTCACATTATTCATAACAGCGTTGCTAGGCAATTTGAAATGTTGAAAAAATATATTTTATTTACAGAATTCGAGAAAGCGTTGCTAGGCATTTTGAAATGTTGAAAAACTATATTTTTTTCACACAATTATTGAAAGCGTTGCTAGGCATTTTAAAATGTTGAAAAAATATATTTTTTTACAAAATTTGAGAAAGCGTTGCTAGGAATTTTGAAATGTTGAAAAAATATATTTTTTTCACAAAATTCATGAAAGCGTTGCTAGGCTTTTTGAAATGTTGAGAAAATGTATTTTTTTTACACAATTCGAGAAAGCGTTGCTAGGCATTTTGAAATGTTGAAAAAATATATTTTTTTCACACAATTATTGAAAGCGTTGCTAGGCATTTTAAAATGTTGAAAAAATATATTTTTTTTACAAAATTTGAGAAAGCGTCGCTAGGCATTATGAAATGTTGAAAAAATATTATTTTGTTTTACAAAATTCATGAAAGCGTTGCTAGGCATTTTGAAATGTTGAAAAAATATATTTTTTTTACAAAATTCATGAAAGCGTTGCTAGGCATTTTAAAATGTTGAAAAAATATATTTTTTTAACAAAACACATGAAAGCGTTGCTAGGCACTTTGAAATGTTGAAAAAATATATTTTATTTACAAAATTCATGAAAGCGTTGCTAGTCATTTTAAAATGTTGAAAAAATATATTTTTTTTACAATTTTTATGAAAGCGTTGCTACGCATTATGAAATGTTTAAAATATATATTTTTTCACATTATTCATTACAGCGTTGCTAGGCATTTTGAAATGTTGAAAAAATATACTTTTTTTACGCAATTCGAGAAAGCGTTGCTAGGCATTTTAAAATGTTGAAATAATACATTTTTTTCACAAAACTCATGAAAGCGTTGCTAGGCATTTTGATGTGATGAAAAAATATATTTTTTCACATTTTTCATAACAGCGTTGTTAGGCATTTTGAAATGTTGAAAAAATATATTTTTTCCACACAATTATTGAAAGCGTTGCTAGGCATTTTAAAATGATGAAAAAATATGTTTTTTTTACAAAATTCATGAAAACGTTGCTAGGCATTTTGAAATGTTCAAAACATATATTTTCTTCACATTAATCATTACAGTGTTGATAGGCATTTTGAAATGTTGAAAAAATATATTTTTTTCACACAATTTTTGAAAGCGTTGCTTGCCATTTTAAAACGTTGAAAAAATATATTTTTTTACAAAACACATGAAAGCGTTGCTAGGCACTTTGAAATGTAGAAAAAAATACTTTTTTTACAAAATTCATGAAAGCGTTGCTAGGCATTTTGAAATGTTCAAAAAATATATTTTTATCACATTATTCATTACAGAGTTGCTAGGCATTTTGAAATGTTGAAAAAATATATTTTTTTTACACAATTGGAGAAAGCGTTGCTAGGCATTTTGAAATGTGGAAAAAATTTATTTTGTTTACCAAATTCTTGAAAGCGTTGTTAGGCATTTTGAAATGTTAAAAAAATATATATTTATTACAAAATTCATGAAAGCGTTGCTAGGCATTTTGAAATGTTTAAAAAATATTTTTTTTTCACATTGTTTATAACAGCGTTGCTAGGCATTTTGAAATGTTGAAAAAATATATTTTTTTAACAAATTTCATGAAAGCGTTGCTAAGCATTTTAAAATGTTGAAAAAATATATTTTTTCCCCATTATTCATAACAGCGTTGCTAGGCATTTTGAAATGTTGAAAAAATATATTTTTTTACACAATTCGAGAAAGCGTTGCTAGGCATTTTGAAATGTTGAAAAAATATATTTTTTTCACACAATTATTGAAAGCGTTGCTAGGCATTCTAAAATGTTGGAGACATATATTATTTTTACAAAATTTGAGAAAGCGTTGCTAGGCATTTTAAAATGTTGAAAAAATATATTTTTTTTACAAAACACATGAAAGCGTTGCTAGGCACTTTGAAATGTTGAAAAAATATATTTTTTTCACAAAATTCATGAAAGCGTTGCTAGGCATTTTAAAATGTTGAAAAAATATATGTTTTTTACAAAACACATGAAAGCGTTGCTAGGCACTTTGAAATGTTAAAAAAATATATTTTTTAAAAAAATTCATGAAAGCGTTGCTAGGCATTTTGAAATGTTCAAAAAATATATTTTTTTTACATTATTCATTACAGCGTTGCTAGGCATTTTGAAATGTTGAAAAAATATATTTTTTTTACACTATTCGAGAAAGCGTTGCTAGGCATTTTAAAATGTTGAAAAAATATATTTTTTTTACAATTTTTATGAAAGCGTTGCTAGGCATTATGAAATGATTAGAAAATGTATTTTTTTCACATTATTCATAACAGCGTTGCTAGGCATTTTGAAATGTTGAATAAATATATTTTTTTCACATTATTCATAACAGCGTTGCTAGGCTTTTTGAAATGTTAAAAAAATGTATTTTTTTACACAATTCGAGAAAGCGTTGCTAGGCATTTTGAAATGTTGAAAAAATATATTTTTTCACACAATTATTGAAAGCGTTGCTAGGCATTTTAAAATGTTGAAAAAATATATTTTTTTTACAAAATTTGAGAAAGCGTTGCTAGGCATTTTGAAATGTTCAAAAAATATATTTTTTTTACACAATTCGAGGAAGCGTTGCTAGGCATTTTAAAATGTTGAAAAAATATATTTTTTTTACAAAATTCATGAAAGCGTTGCTAGGCATTTTGAAATATTCAAAAAATATATTTTTTTTACATTATTCATTACAGCGTTGCTAGGCATTTTGAAATGTTGAAAAAATATATTTTTTTTACACAATTCGAGAAAGCGTTGCTAGCCATTTTAAAATGTTGAAAAAATATATTTTTTCACACAATTATTGAAAGCGTTGCTAGGCATTTTAAAATGTTGAAAAAATATATTTTTTTTACAAAATTTGAGAAAGCGTTGCTAGGCATTTTGAAATGTTGAAAAAATATATTTTTTTCACAAAATTCATGAAAGCGTTTCTAGACATTTTAAAATGTTGAAAAAATATATTTTTTTCACATTATTCATAACAGCGTTGCTAGGTAATTTGAAATGTTGAAAAAATATATTTTTTTTACACAATTCGAGAAAGCGTTGCTAGGCATTTTGAAATGTAGAAAAACTATATTTTTTCACACAATTATTGAAAGCGTTGCTAGGCATTTTAAAATGTTGAAAAAATATATTTTTTTCACAAAATTCATGAAAGCGTTGCTAGGCATTTTAAAATGTTGAAAAAATATATTTTTTTCACATTATTCATAACAGCGTTGCTAGGCTTTTTGAAATGTTGAAAAAATGTATTTTTTTACACAATTCTAGAAAGCGTTGCTAGGCATTTTGAAATATGGAAAAAATATATTTTTTTCACACAATTATTGAAAGCGTTGCTAGGCGTTTTAAAATGGTGAAAAAATATATTTTTTTTACAAAACACATGAAAGCGTTGCTAGGCACTTTGAAATGTTGAAAAAATATATTTTTTATCACAAAATTCATGAAAGCGTTGCTAGGCATTTTAAAATGTTGAAAAAATATATTTTTTTCACATTATTCATAACAGCGTTGCTAGGCATTTTGAAATGTTGAAAAAATATATTTTTTTCACAAAATTCATGAAAGTGTTGCTAGGCATTTTAAAATGTTGAAAAAATATATATTTTTTTACAAAACACATGAAAGCGTTGCTAGGCACTTTAAAATGTTGAAAAAATATATTTTTTTTACAAAACTCATGAAAGCGTTGCTAGGCATTATGAAATGTTTAAAAAATGTATTTTTTTCACATTATTCATTACAGCGTTGCTAGTCATTTTGAAATGTTGAAAAAATATAATTTTTTTACGCAATTCGAGAAGGCGTTGCTAGGCATTTTAAAATGATGAAAAAATATATTTTTTTTACAAAATTTGAGAAAGCGTTGCTAGGCATTTTGAAATGTTGAAAAAATATATTTTTTTCACAAAATTCATGAAAGCGTTTCTAGGCATTTTAAAATGTTGAAAAAATATATTTTTTTCACATTATTCATAACAGCGTTGCTAGGCATTTTGAAATGTTGAAAAAATATATTTTTTTCACAAAATTCATGAAAGCGTTGCTAGGTATTTTAAAATGTTGAAAAAATATATTTTTTTCACATTATTCATAACAGCGTTGCTAGGCAATTAGAAATGTTGAAAAAATATATTTTTTTTACACAATTCGAGAAAGCGTTGCTAGGCATTTTGAAATGTTAAAAAAATATATTTTTTTTACAAAATTTGAGAAAGCGTTGCTAGGCATTTTAAAATGTTGAAATATATATTTTTTTCACATTATTCATAACAGCGTTGCTAGGCTTTTTGAAATGTTGAAAAAATGTATTTTTTTACACAATTCGAGAAAGCGTTGCTAGGCATTTTGAAATGTTGCAAAATATATTTTCTCACACAATTATTGAAAGCGTTGCTAAGCATTTTAAAATGTTGAAAAAATATATTTTTTTTACAAAATTTTAGAAAGCGTTGCTAGGAATTTTGAAATGTTGAAAAAATATATTTTTTTCACAAAAATCATGAAAGCGTTGCTAGGCATTTTAAAATGTTAAAAAAATATATATTTTTTCACATTATTCATAACAGCGTTTCTAGGCAATTTGAAATGTTGAAAAAATATATTTTTTTTACCCAATTCGAGAAAGCGTTGCTAGGCATTTTGAAATGTTGAAAAACCATATTTTTTCACACAATTATTGAAAGCGTTGCTAGGCATTTTAAAATGTTGAAAAAATATATTTTTTTCACAAAATTCATGAAAGCCTTGCTAGGCATTTTAAAATGTTGAAAAAATATATTTTTTTCACATTATTCATAACAGCGTTGGTAGGCAATTTGAATTGTTGAAAAAATATATTTTTTTTACAGAATTCGAGAAAGCGTTGCTAGGCATTTTGAAATGTTGAAAAACTATATTTTTTTCACACAATTATTGAAAGCGTTGCTAGGCATTTTAAAATGTTGAAAAAGTATATTTTTTTACAAAATTTGAGAAAGCGTTGCTAGGAATTTTGAAATGTTGAAAAAATATATTTTTTTCACAAAATTCATGAAAGCGTTGCTAGGCTTTTTGAAATGTTGAGAAAATGTATTTTTTTTACACAATTCGAGAAAGCGTTGATAGGCATTTTGAAATGTTGAAAAAATACATTTTTTTCACACAATTATTGAAAGCGTTGCTAGGCATTTTAAAATGTTGAAAAAATACATTTTTTTTACAAAATTGGAGAAAGCGTCGCTAGGCATTATGAAATGTTGAAAAAATATTATTTTTTTTACAAAATTCATGAAAGCGTTGCTAGGCATTTTGAAATGTTGAAAAAATATATTATTTTCACATTATTCATAACAGCGTTGCTAGGCATTTTGAAATGTTGAAATAATATATTTTTTCACAAAATTCATGAAAGCGTTGCTAGGCATTTTAAAATGTTGAAAAAATATATTTTTTTTACAAAACACATGAAAGCGTTGCTAGGCACTTTGAAATGTTGAAAAAATATATTTTTTTTACAAAATTCATGAAAGCGTTGCTAGTCATTTTAAAATGTTCAAAAAATATATTTTTTTTACATTATTCATTACAGCGTTGCTAGGCATTTTGAAATGTTGAAAAAATAAATTTTTTTACACAATTGGAGAAAGCGTTGCTAGGCATTTTAAAATGTTGAAAAAATATATTTTTTTTACAATTTTTATGAAAGCGTTGCTACGCATTATGAAATGTTTAAAAAATATATTTTTTTTACATTATTCATAACAGCGTTGCTAGGCATTTTAAAATGTTAAAAAAATATATTCTTTTTACAAAATTCGAGAAAGCGTTGCTAGGCATTATGAAATGTTCAAAAAAATATTTTTTTCACAAAATTCATGAAAGCGTTGGTAGGCTTTTAAAAATGTTGAAAAA
The DNA here is from genome assembly GCA_036971475.1 of Prosapia bicincta. NCBI lineage: Eukaryota > Metazoa > Arthropoda > Insecta > Hemiptera > Cercopidae > Prosapia > Prosapia bicincta. The sequence continues at coordinate 92,268,736 of JBAIZL010000003.1, read as the reverse complement.
ATATATTTTTTCACATTATTCATAACAGCGTTGCTAGGCAAATTGAAACGTTGAAAAAATATATTTTTTTTACACAATTCGAGAAAGCGTTGCTAGGCATTTTGAAATGTTGAAAAAATATATTTTTTTCACACAATTATTGAAAGCGTTGCTAGGAATTCTAAAATGTTGAAAACATATATTATTTTTACAAAATTTGAGAAAGCGTTGCTAGGCATTATGAAATGTTGAAAAAATATATTTTTTTTACAAAATTCATGAAAGCGTTGCTAGCCATTTTGAAATGTTCAAAAAATATTTTTTTTCACATTATTCATAACAGCGTTGCTAGGCATTTTGAAATGTTGAAAAAATATATTTTTTTCACAAAATTCATGAAAGCGTTGCTAGGCATTTTAAAATGTTGAAAAAAATATATTTTTTCACATTATTCATAACGGCGTTGCTAGGCAATTTGAAATGTTGAAAAAATATATTTTTTTTTACACAATTCGAGAAAGCGTTGATAGGCAATTTGAAATGTTGAAAAAATATATTTTTTTCACACAATTATTGAAAGCGTCGCTAGGCATTCTAAAATGTTGAAATCATATATTATTTTTACAAAATTTGAGAAAGCGTTGCTATGCATTATGAAATGTTGAAAAAATATATTTTATTTACAAAATTCATGAAAGCGTTGCTAGGCATTTTGCAATGCTGAAAAAATATATTTTGTTTACCAAATTCATGAAATTGTTGCTAGGCATTTTGAAATGTTGAAAAAATATATTTTTTTCACATTATTCATAACAGCGTTGCTAGGCATTTTAAAATGTTGAAAAAATATATTTTTTTTACAAAATTCGAGAAAGCGTTGCTAGGCATTATGAAATGTTGAAAAAAATATTTTTTTCACCAAATTCATGAAAGCGTTGCTAGGCATTTAAAAATGTTGAAAAAATATATTTTGTTTACCAAATTCATGAAATTGTTGCTAGGCATTTTGCAATGTTGAAAAAATATTTTTTTTTTACAAAATTCATGAAAGCGTTGCTAGGCCTTTTCCAATGTTGAAATAATATATATTTTTTTTACAAAATTCGAGAAATTGTTGCTAGGCAATATGAAATGTTGAACAAATATTTTTTTTCACAATATTCATAAATGCGTTGTTAGGCATTTTAAAATGTGGAAAAATATATTTTGTTTACCAAATTCTTGAAAGCGTTGTTAGGCATTTTGAAATGTTGAAAAAATATATATTTATTACAAAATTCATGAAAGCGTTGCTAGGCATTTTGAAATGTTTAAAAAATATTTTTTTGTCACATTGTTCATAACAGCGATGCTAGGCATTTTGAAATGTTGAATAAATATATTTTTTTCACATTATTCATAACAGCGTTGCTAGGCTTTTTGAAATGTTGAAAAAATGTATTTTTTTACACAATTCGAGAAAGCGTTGCTAGGCATTTTGAAATGTTGAAAAAATATATTTTTTTTACAAAATTCATGAAAGCGTTGCGAGACATTTTGAAATGTTGAAAAATATATTTTTTTTACAAAATTCATGAAAGCCTTGCTAGGCATTTTCCAATGTTGAAATAATATATTTTTTTTCAAAATTCGAGAAATTGTTGCTAGGCAATATGAAATGTTGAACAAATATTATTTTCACAATAATCATAAATGCGTTGCTAGGCAATTTGAAATGTTTAAAAAATATATTTTTTTTACACAATTCGAGAAATCGTTGCTAGGCATTTTGAAATGTTTAAAAAATATATTTTTTTCACATTATTCATAACAGCGTTGCTAGGCAGTTTGCAATGTTGAAAAAATATATTTTTTTTACACAATTCGAGAAATCGTTGCTAGGCATTTTGAAATGTTTAAAAAATATATTTTTTTCACATTATTCATAACAGCATGGCTAGGCATATAGAAATGTTGAAAAAATATATTTTTTTCACAAAATTCATGAAAGCGTTGCTAAGCATTTTAAAATGTTGAAAAAATATATTTTTTTCACATTATTCATAACAGCGTTGCTAGGCAGTTTGAAATGTTGAAAAAATATATTTTTTTCACAAAATTCATGAAAGCGTTGCTAGGCATTTTAAAATGTTTAAAAAATATATTTTATTTACAAAACACATGAAAGCGTTGCTAGGCACTTTGAAATGTTGAAAAAATATATTTTTTTCCAAAATTCATGAAAGCGTTGCTAGGCATTTTGAAATGTTGAAAAAATATATTTTTTTCACAAAATTCATGAAAGCGTTGCTAGGCATTTAAAAATGTTGAAAAAATATATTTTGTTTACCAAATTCATGAAATTGTTGCTAGGCATTTTGCAATGTTGAAAAAATATTTTTTTTACAAAATTCATGAAAGCGTTGTTAGGCATTTTGAAATGTTGAAAAAATATATTTTTTTAAAAAAATTCATGAAAGCGTTGCTAGGCATTTTGCAATGTTGAAAAAATATATTTTTTTTACAAATTTCGAGAAATTATTGCTAGGCAATATGAAATGTTGAACAAATATTTTTTTCACAATATTCATAAATGCGTTGCTAGGCAATTTGAAATGTGGAAAAAATATATTTTTTTTACCAAATTCATGAAATCGTTGCTAGGCATTTTGAAATGTTGAAAAATATATTTTTTTTACAACATTCATGAAAGCGTTGTTAGGCATTTTGAAATGTTGAAAAAATATATTTTTTTCACAAAATTCATGAAAGCGTTGCTAGGCATTGTAAAATGTTGAAGAAATATATTTTTTTCACATTATTCATAACAGCGTTGCTAGGCATTTTGAAATGTTGAAAAAATATATTTTTTTCACACAATTATTGAAGGCGTTGCTAGGCATTTTAAAATGTTGAAAAAATATATTTTTTTTACAAAATTCATGAATGCGTTGCTAGGCATTTTGAAATGTTTAAAAAATATATTTTTTTCACATTATTCATAACAGCGTTGCTAGGCATTTTGCAATGTTGAAAAAATATATTTTTTTTACAAAATTCGAGAAATTGTTGCTAGGCAATATGAAATGTTGAACAAATATTTTTTTTCACAATATTCATAAATGCGTTGCTAGGCAATGTGAAATGTGGAAAAAATATATTTTGTTTACCAAATTCATGAAAGCGTTGCTAGGCATTTTGAAATGTTGAAAAAATATTTTTTTTTCACAAAATTCATGAAAGCGTTGCTAGGCATTTTGAAATGTTGAAAAAATATATTTTTTTCACAAAATTCATGAAAACGTTGCTAGGCATTTTAAAATGTTGAAGAAATATATTTTTTCCACACAATTATTGAAAGCGTTGCTAGGCATTTTAAAATGTTGAAAAAATATATTTTTTTTACAAAATTCATGAAAGCGTTGCTAGGCATTTTAAAATGTTCAAAAAATATATTATTTTTACAAAATTCATGGAAGCTTTGCTAGGCATTTTGAAATGTTTAAAAAATATATTTTTTTCACATTATCCATAACAGCGTTGCTAGGCATTTTGAAATGTTGAAAAAATATATTTTTTTACACAATTCGAGAAATCGTTGCTAGGCATTTTGAAATGTTGAAAAAATATATTTTTTCACACAATTATTGAAAGCGTTGCTAGGCATTTTAAAATGTTGAAAAAATATATTTTTTCCACAAAATTCATGAAAGCGTTGCTAGGCATTTTAAAATGTTGAAAAAATATATTTTTTCACATTATTCATAACAGCGTTGCTAGGCATTTTGAAATGTTGAAAAATTATATTTTTTTTTACACAATTCGAAAAAGCGTTGGTAGGCATTTTAAAATATTGAAAAAATATATTTTTTTCACATTATTCATAGCAGCGTTGCTAGGCATTTAGAAATGTTGAAAAAATATATTTTTTTCACAAAATTCATGAAAGCGTTGCTAGGCATTTTAAAATGTTGAAAAAATATATTTTTTTTTACAAAACACATGAAAGCGTTGCTAGGCATTTTGAAATGTTGAAAAAATATATTTTTTTCACAAAATTCATGAAAGCGTTGCTAGGCATATAAAAATGTTAAAAAAATATATTTTGTTTACCAAATTCATGAAATTGTTGCTAGGCATTTTTCAATGTTAAAAAAATATTTTTTTTTTACAAAATTCATGAAAGTGTTGCTAGGCATTTTGGAATGTTTAAAAATAAATTTTTTCCACATTATTCATAACAGTGTTGCTAGGCATTATGAAATGTTGAAAAAATATATTTTTTTCACATTATTCATAACAGCGTTGCTAGGCATTTTGAAATGTTGAAAAAATATATTTTTTTCACAAAATTCATGAAAGCGTTGCTAGGCATTTTAAAATATTGAAAAAATATATTTTTTTCACATTATTCATAACAGCGTTGCTGGGCATTTTGAAATGTTGAAAAAATATTTTTTTCACAAAATTCATGAAAGCGTTGCTAGGCATTTTAAAATGTTGAAAAAATATATTTTTTTTTACAAAACACATTAAAGCGTTGCTAGGCATTTTGAAATGTGGAAAAAATATATTTTTTTTACAAAATTCACAACAGCGTTGCTAGGCATTTTAAAATGTTGAAAAAATATATTTTTTTTTACAAAATTCGAGAAAGCGTTGCTAGGCATTATGAAATGTTGAAAAAATATATTTTTGTCACAAAATTCATGAAAGCGTTGCTAGGCATTTAAAAATGTTAAAAAATATATTTTGTTTACCAAATTCATGAAATTGTTGCTAGGCATTTTTCAATGTTGAAAAAATATTTTTTTTACAAAATTCATGAAAGCGTTGCTAGGCATTTTGAAATGTTGAAAAAATATATTTTTTTTACAAAATTCATGAAAGCGTTGTTAGGTATTTTGAAATGTTAAAGAAATATATTTTTTTCACATTATTCATAACAGCGTTGCTAGGCATTTTGAAATGTTGAAAAAATATATTTTTTTTACAAAATTCATGAAAGCCTTGCTAGGCATTTTCCAATGTTGAAATAATATATTTTTTTTCAAAATTCGAGAAATTGTTGCTAGGCAATATGAAATGTTGAACAAATATTATTTTCACAATAATCATAAATGCGTTGCTAGGCAATTTGAAATGTGGAAAAAATATATTTTGTTTACAAAATTCATGAAAGCGTTGCTAGGCATTTTGGAATATTTAAAAATATATTTTTTTCACATTATTCATAACAGCGTTGCTAGGCATTTTGCAATGTTGAAAAAATATATTTTTTTTACAAAATTCGAGAAATCGTTGCTAGGCATTTTGAAATGTTGAAAAAATATATCTTTTCACACAATTATTGAAAGCGTTGCTAGGCATTTTAAAATGTTGAAAAAATATATTTTTTTTACAAAATTCGAGAAACCGTTGCTAGGCATTATGAAATGTTTAAAAAATATATTTTTTTTACAAAATTCATGAAAGCGTTGCTAGGCATTTTGAAATGTTTAAAAATATATTTTTTTCACATTATTCATAACAGCGTTGCTAGGCATTTAGAAATGCTGAAAAAATATATTTTTTTCACAAAATTCATGAAAGTGTTGCTAGGCATTTTAAAATGTTGAAAAAATATATTTTTTTCACATTATTCACAACAGCGTTGCTAGGCATTTTGAAATGTTGAAAAATATATTTTTTTTACAAAATTCATGAAAGCGTTGTTAGGCATTTTGAAATGTTAAAGAAATATATTTTTTTTACAAAATTCATGTAAGTGTTGCTAGGCATTTTGGAATGTTTAAAAATATATTTTTTTCACATTATTCATAACAGCGTTGCTAGGCATTTTGAAATGTTGAAAAAACATATTTTTTTCACAAAATTCATGAAAGCGTTGCTAGGCATTTTAAAATATTGAAGAAATATATTTTTTTCATATTATTCATAATAGCGTTGCTAGGCATTTTGAAATGTTGAAAAAATATATTTTTTTCACACAATTATTGAAAGCGTTGCTAGGCATTTTGAAATGTTGAAAAATATATTTTTTTTACAAAATTCATGAAAGCGTTGTTAGGCATTTTGAAATGTTAAAGAAATATATTTTTTTTACAAAATTCATGTAAGTGTTGCTAGGCATTTTGGAATGTTTAAAAATATATTTTTTTCACATTATTCATAACAGCGTTGCTAGGCATTTTGAAATGTTGAAAAAACATATTTTTTTCACAAAATTCATGAAAGCGTTGCTAGGCATTTTAAAATATTGAAGAAATATATTTTTTTCATATTATTCATAATAGCGTTGCTAGGCATTTTGAAATGTTGAAAAAATATATTTTTTTCACACAATTATTGAAAGCGTTGCTAGGCATTTTAAAATGTTGAAAAAATATATTTTTTTTTACAAAATTCATGAAAGCGTTGCTTGGCATTTTGAAATGTTTAAAGAATATATTTTTTTCACATTATTCATAACAGCGTTGCTAGGCATTTGAAATGTTGAAAAAATGTATTTTTTTTACACAATTCGAGAAATCGTTGCTAGGCATTTTGAAATGTTGAAAAAATATATTTTTTTTTACAAAATTCATGAAAGCGTTGCTAGGCATTTTCCAATGTTGAAATAATATATTTTTTTTACAAAATTCGAGAAATTGTTGCTAGGCAATATGAAATGTTGAACAAATATTATTTTCACAATAATCATAAATGCGTTGCTAGGCATTTTGAAATGTTGAAAAAACATATTTTTTTCACAAAATTCATGAAAGCGTTGCTAGGCATTTTTAAATATTGAAGAAATATATTTTTTTCATATTATTCATAATAGCGTTGCTAGGCATTTTGAAATGTTGAAAAAATATATTTTTTTTACACAATTATTGAAAGCGTTGCTAGGCATTTTAAAATGTTGAAAAAATATATTTTTTTTTACAAAATTCATGAAAGCGTTGCTAGGCATTTTGAAATGTTTAAAAAATATATATTTTTCACATTATTCATAACAGCGATGCTAGGCATTTTGAAATGTTGAAAAAATGTAATTATTTTACACAATTCGAGAAATCGTTGCTAGGCATTCTGAAATGTTGAAAAAATATATTTTTTTTACAAAATTCATGAAAACGTTGCTAGGCATTTTGGAATATTTAAAAATATATTTTTTTTCACATTATTCATAACAGCGTTGCTAGGCATTTTGCAATGTTGAAAAAATATATTTTTTTCACACAATTATTGAAAGCGTTGCTGGGCATTTTAAAATGTTCAAAAAATAATTTTTTTTACAAAATTCATGAAAAGGTTGCTAGGCATTTTGAAATGTTTAAAAAATATATTTTTTTTACACAATTCGAGAAATCGTTGCTAGGCATTTTGAAATGTTGAAAAAATATATTTTTTCACACAATTATTGAAAGCGTTGCTAGGCATTTTAAAATGTTGAAAAAATATATATTTTTCACAAAAGTCATGAAAGCGTTGCTAGGCATTTTAAAATGTTGAAAAAATATATTTTTTTACATTATTCATAACAGCGTTGCTAGGCATTTTGAAATGTTGAAAAAATATATTTTTTTTACACAATTCGAGAAAGCGTTGCTAGGCCTTTGAAATGTTGAAAAAATATATTTTTTTCACACAATTATTGAAAGCGTTGCTAGGCATTTTAAAATGTTGAAAAAATATATTTTTTTACAAAATTCGAGAAAGCGTTGCTAGGCATTATGAAATGTTGAAAAAATATATTTTTTTTACAAAATTCATGAAAGCGTTGCTAGGCATTTTGAAATGTTTAAAAAATATATTTTTTTCACATTATTCATAACAGCGTTGCTAGGCATTTAGAAATGTTGAAAAAATATATTTTTTTCACAAAATTCATGAAAGCGTTGCTAGGCATTTTAAAATGTTGAAAAAATATATTTTTTTTACAAAACACATGAAAGCGTTGCTAGGCACTTTAAAATGTTGAAAAAAAATATTTTTTCACAAAATTCATGAAAGCGTTGAAAGGCATTTAAAAATGTTAAAAAATATATTTTGTTTACCAAATTCATGAAATTGTTGCTAGGCATTTATCAATGTTGAAAAAATATTTTTTTTTTACAAAATTCATGAAAGCGTTGCTAGGCACTTTGAAATGTTGAAAAAATATATTTTTTTTACAAAATTCATGAAAGCCTTGCTAGGCATTTTCCAATGTTGAAATAATATATTTTTTTTCAAAATTCGAGAAATTGTTGCTAGGCAATATGAAATGTTGAACAAATATTATTTTCACAATAATCATAAATGCGTTGCTAGGCAATTTGAAATGTGGAAAAAATATATTTTGTTTACAAAATTCATGAAAGCGTTGCTAGGCATTTTGGAATATTTAAAAATATATTTTTTTCACATTATTCATAACAGCGTTGCTAGGCATTTTGCAATGTTGAAAAAATATATTTTTTTTACACAATTCGAGAAATCGTTGCTAGGCATTTTGAAATGTTGAAAAAATATATCTTTTCACACAATTATTGAAAGCGTTGCTAGGCATTTTAAAATGTTGAAAAAATATATTTTTTTTACAAAATTCGAGAAACCGTTGCTAGGCATTATGAAATGTTTAAAAAATATATTTTTTTTACAAAATTCATAACAGCGTTGCTAGGCATTTAGAAATGCTGAAAAAATATATTTTTTTCACAAAATTCATGAAAGTGTTGCTAGGCATTTTAAAATGTTGAAAAAATATATTTTTTTCACATTATTCACAACAGCGTTGCTAGGCATTTTGAAATGTTGAAAAATATATTTTTTTTACAAAATTCATGAAAGCGTTGTTAGGCATTTTGAAATGTTAAAGAAATATATTTTTTTTACAAAATTCATGTAAGTGTTGCTAGGCATTTTGGAATGTTTAAAAATATATTTTTTTCACATTATTCATAACAGCGTTGCTAGGCATTTTGAAATGTTGAAAAAACATATTTTTTTCACAAAATTCATGAAAGCGTTGCCAGGCATTTTAAAATATTGAAGAAATATATTTTTTTCATATTATTCATAATAGCGTTGCTAGGCATTTTGAAATGTTGAAAAAATATATTTTTTTCACACAATTATTGAAAGCGTTGCTAGGCATTTTAAAATGTTGAAAAAATATATTTTTTTTTACAAAATTCATGAAAGCGTTGCTTGGCATTTTGAAATGTTTAAAAAATATATTTTTTCACATTATTCATAACAGCGTTGCTAGGCATTTGAAATGTTGAAAAAATGTATTTTTTTTACACAATTCGAGAAATCGTTGCTAGGCATTTTGAAATGTTGAAAAAATATATTTTTTTTTACAAAATTCATGAAAGCGTTGCTAGGCATTTTCCAATGTTGAAATAATATATTTTTTTTACAAAATTCGAGAAATTGTTGCTAGGCAATATGAAATGTTGAACAAATATTATTTTCACAATAATCATAAATGCGTTGCTAGGAATTTGGAAATGTTGAAAAAACATATTTTTTTCACAAAATTCATGAAAGCGTTGCTAGGCATTTTTAAATATTGAAGAAATATATTTTTTTCATATTATTCATAATAGCGTTGCTAGGCATTTTGAAATGTTGAAAAAATATATTTTTTTTACACAATTATTGAAAGCGTTGCTAGGCATTTTAAAATGTTGAAAAAATATATTTTTTTTTCAAAATTCATGAAAGCGTTGCTAGGCATTTTGAAATGTTTAAAAAATATATATTTTTCACATTATTCATAACAGCGATGCTAGGCATTTTGAAATGTTGAAAAAATGTAATTATTTTACACAATTCGAGAAATCGTTGCTAGGCATTTTGAAATGTTGAAAAAATATATTTTTTTTACAAAATTCATGAAAACGTTGCTAGGCATTTTGGAATATTTAAAAATATATTTTTTTTCACATTATTCATAACAGCGTTGCTAGGCATTTTGCAATGTTGAAAAAATATATTTTTTTCACACAATTATTGAAAGCGTTGCTGGGCATTTTAAAATGTTCAAAAAATAATTTTTTTTACAAAATTCATGAAAAGGTTGCTAGGCATTTTGAAATGTTTAAAAAATATATTTTTTTCACATTATTCATAACAGCGTTGCTAAGCATTTTGAAATGTTGAAAAAATATATTTTTTTTACACAATTCGAGAAATCGTTGCTAGGCATTTTGAAATGTTGAAAAAATATATTTTTTCACACAATTATTGAAAGCGTTGCTAGGCATTTTAAAATGTTGAAAAAATACATATTTTTAACAAAAGTCATGAAAGCGTTGCTAGGCATTTTAAAATGTTGAAAAAATATATTTTTTTACATTATTCATAACAGCGTTGCTAGGCATTTTGAAATGTTGAAAAAATATATTTTTTTTACACAATTCGAGAAAGCGTTGCTAGGCCTTTGAAATGTTGAAAAAATATATTTTTTTCACACAATTATTGAAAGCGTTGCTAGGCATTTTAAAATGTTGAAAAAATATATTTTTTTACAAAATTCGAGAAAGCGTTGCTAGGCATTATGAAATGTTGAAAAAATATATTTTTTTTACAAAATTCATGAAAGCGTTGCTAGGCATTTTGAAATGTTTAAAAAATATATTTTTTCACATTATTCATAACAGCGTTGCTAGGCATTTAGGAATGTTGAAAAAATATATTTGTTTCACAAAATTCATGAAAGCGTTGCTAGGCATTTTAAAATGTTGAAAAAACATATTTTTTTCACATTATTCATAACAGCGTTGCTAGGCATTTTGAATTGTTGAAAAAATATATTTTTTTAACAAATTTCATGAAAGCGTTGCTAGGCATTTTAAAATGTTGAAAAAATATATTTTTTTTACAAAACACATGAAAGCGTTGCTAGGCACTTTAAAATGTTGAAAAAAAATATTTTTTCACAAAATTCATGAAAGCGTTGCTAGGAATTTTAAAATGTTGAAAAAATATATTTTGATTACAAAACACATGAAAGCGTTGCTAGGCATTTGAAATGTTGAAAAATTATATTTTTTTACACAATTCGAGAAAGCGTTGCTAGGCATTTTAAAATATTGAAAAAATATATTTTTTTCACATTATTCATAACAGCGTTGCTAGGCATTTTAAATGTTGAAAAAAAAATATTTTTTTTACAAATTTCGAGAAAGCGTTGCTAGGCATTATGAAATGTTGAAAATATATATTTGTTTCACAAAATTCATGAAAGCGTTGCTAGGCATTTAAAAATGTTGAAAAAAATATATTTTTTTTACAAAATTCATGAAAGCGTTGCTAGGCATTTTGCAATGTTGAAAAAATATATTTTTTTTACAAAATTCGAGAAATTGTTGCTAGGCAATAAGAAATGTTGAACAAATATTTTTTTCACAATATTCATAAATGGATTGCTAGGCAATTATAAATGTGGAAAAAATATATTTTGTTTACCAAATTCATGAAAGCGTTGCTAGGCACTTTGAAATGTTGAAAAATATATTTTTTTTACAAAATTCATGAAAGCGTTGTTAGGCATTTTGAAAATGTTGAAAAAATATATTTTTTTTACAAAATTCATGAAAGCGTTGCTAGTCATTTTGGAATGTTTAAAAATATATTTTTTTCACATTATTCATAACAGCGTTGCTAGTCATTTTAAAATGTTGAACAAATATATTTTTTTCACATTATTCATAACAGCGTTGCTAGGCATTTTGAAATGTTGAAAAAATATATATTTTTCACACAATTATTGAAGGCGTAGCTAGGCATTTGAAAATGTTGAAAAAATATATATTTTTTACAAAATTCATGAAAGCGTTGCTAGGCATTTTTAAATGTTTAAAAAATATATTTTTTTCACATTATTCATAACAGCGTTGCTAGGCATTTTGAAATGTTGAAAAAATATATTTTTTTTACACAATTCCAGAAATCGTTGCTAGGCATTTAAAAATGTTGAAAATATATATTTTGTTTACCAAATTCATGAAATGTTGCTAGGCATTTTGCAATGTTGAAAAAAATATATTTTTTTTACAAAATTCATGAAAGCGTTGCTAGGCATTTTCCAATGTTGAAAAAAATATATTTTTTTTACAAAATTCATTAAAGCGTTGCAAGGCATTTTGAAATGTTGAAAAAATATATTTTTTTTACAAAATTCATGAAAGCGTTGCTAGGCATTTTGCAATGTTGAAAAAATATATTTTTTTTACAAAATTCGAGAAATTGTTGCTAGGCAATAAGAAATGTTGAACAAATATTTTTTTCACAATATTCATAAATGGATTGCTAGGCAATTATAAATGTGGAAAAAATATATTTTGTTTACCAAATTCATGAAAGCGTTGCTAGGCATTTTGAAATGTTGAAAAATATATTTTTTTTACAAAATTCATGAAAGCGTTGTTAGGCATTTTGAAAATGTTGAAAAAATATATTTTTTTTACAAAATTCATGAAAGCGTTGCTAGTCATTTTGGAATGTTTAAAAATATATTTTTTTCACATTATTCATAACAGCGTTGCTAGTCATTTTAAAATGTTGAAAAAATATATTTTTTTCACATTATTCATAACAGCGTTGCTAGGCATTTTGAAATGTTGAAAAAATATATATTTTTCACACAATTATTGAAGGCGTAGCTAGGCATTTTAAAATGTTGAAAAAATATATATTTTTTACAAAATTCATGAAAGCGTTGCTAGGCATTTTTAAATGTTTAAAAAATATATTTTTTTCACATTATTCATAACAGCGTTGCTAGGCATTTTGAAATGTTGAAAAAATATATTTTTTTTACACAATTCCAGAAATCGTTGCTAGGCATTTTGAAATGTTGAACAAATATATTTTTTCACACAATTATTGAAAGCGTTGCTAGACATTTTAAAATGTTGAAAAAATATATTTTTTTCACAAAATTCATGAAAGCGATGCTAGGCATTTTAAAATGTTGAAAAAATATATTTTTTCACATTATTCATAACAGCGTTGCTAGGCATTTTGAAATGTTGAAAAAATATTTTTTTTTTACACAATTCCAGAAAGCGTCGCTAGGCCTTTGAAATGTTGAAAAAATATATTTTTTTCACACAATTATTAAAAGCGTTGCTAGGCATTTTAAAATGTTGAAAAAATATATTTTGTTTACAAAATTCGAGAAAGCGTTGCTAGGCATTATGAAATGTTGAAAAAATATATTTTTTTTACAAAATTCATGAAAGCGTTGCTAGGCATTTTGAAATGTTTAAAAAATATTTTTTTTCACATTATTCATAACAGCGTTGCTAGGCATATAGAAATGTTGAAAAAATATATTTTTTTCACAAAATTCATGAAAGCGTTGCTAATCATTTTAAAATGTTGAAAAAATATATTTTTTCACATTATTCATAACAGCGTTGCTAGGCAGTTTGAAATGTTGAAAAAATATATTTTTTTCACAAAATTCATGAAAGCGTTGCTAGGCATTTAAATATGTTGAAAAAATATATTTTGTTTACCAAATTCATGAAATTGTTGCTAGGCAATATGAAATGTTGAACAAATACTTTTTTTCACAATATTCATAAATGCGTTGCTAGGCAATTTGAAATGTGGAAAAAAATATATTTTGTTTACCAAATTCATGAAAGCGTTGCTAGGCATTTTGAAATGTTGAAAAAATATTTTTTTTTTCACAAAATTCATGAAAGCGTTGCTAGGCATTTAAATATGTTGAAAAAATATATTTTGTTTACCAAATTCATGAAATTGTTGCTAGGCAATATGAAATGTTGAACAAATATTTTTTTTCACAATATTCAAAAATGCGTTGCTAGGCAATTTGAAATGTGGAAAAAAATATATTTTGTTTACCAAATTCATGAAAGCGTTGCTATGCATTTTGAAATGTTTAAAAAATATATTTTTCCACATTATTCATAACAGCGTTGCTAGGCATTTTAAAATGTTGAAGAAATATATTTTTTCCACACAATTATTGAAAGCGTTGCTAGGCATTTTAAAATGTTGAAAAAATATATTATTTTTACAAAATTCATGAAATCGTTGCTAGGCATTTTGAAATGTTTAAAAAATATATTTTTTCATATTATTCATAACAGCGTTGCTAGGCATTTTGAAATGTTGAAAAAATATTTTTTTTTTTACACAATTCCAGAAAGCGTTGCTAGGCCTTTGAAATGTTGAAAAAATATATTTTTTTACACAATTATTGAAAGCGTTGCTAGGCATTTTAAAATGTTAAAAACATATATTTTTTTTACAAAATTCGAGAAAGCGTTGCTAGGCATTATGAAATGTTGAAAAAATATATTTTTTTTACAAAATTCATGAAAGCGTTGTGAGGCATTTTGAAATGTTGAAAAAATATATTTTTTTTACAAAATTCATGAAAGCGTTGCTAGTCATTTTGGAATGTTTAAAAATATATTTTTTTCACATTATTCATAACAGCGTTGCTAGGCATTTTGAAATGTTGAAAAAATATATTTTTCCACATTATTCATAACAGCGTTGCTAGGCATTTTAAAATGTTGAAGAAATATATTTTTTCCACACAATTATTGAAAGCGTTGCTAGGCATTTTAAAATGTTGAAAAAATATATTATTTTTACAAAATTCATGAAATCGTTGCTAGGCATTTTGAAATGTTTAAAAAATATATTTTTTCATATTATTCATAACAGCGTTGCTAGGCATTTTGAAATGTTGAAAAAATGTATTTTTTTTACACAATTCGAGAAATCGTTGCTAGGCTTTTTGAAATGTTAAAAAAATATATTTTTTTCACACAATTATTGAAAGCGTTGCTAGGCATTTTAAAATGTTGAAAAAATATATTTTTTTCACAAAATTCATGAAAGCGTTGCTAGGCATTTTAAAATGTTGAAAAAATATATTTTTTCACATTATTCATAACAGCGTTGCTAGGCATTTTGAAATGTTGAAAAAATATTTTTTTTTTTTACACAATTCCAGAAAGCGTTGCTAGGCCTTTGAAATGTTGAAAAAATATATTTTTTTACACAATTATTGAAAGCGTTGCTAGGCATTTTAAAATGTTAAAAAAATATATTTTTTTTACAAAATTCGAGAAAGCGTTGCTAGGCATTATGAAATGTTGAAAAAATATATTTTTTTTACAAAATTCATGAAAGCGTTGTGAGGCATTTTGAAATGTTGAAAAAATATATTTTTTTTACAAAATTCATGAAAGCGTTGCTAGTCATTTTGGAATGTTTAAAAATATATTTTTTTCACATTATTCATAACAGCGTTGCTAGGCATTTTGAAATGTTGAAAAAATATATTTTTTTTACAAAATTCGAGAAATTGTTGCTAGGCAATATGAAAAGTTGAACAAATATTTTTTTTCACAATATTCATAAATGCGTTGCTAGGCAATTTGAAATGTGGAAAAAATATATTTTGTTTACCAAATTCATGAGAGCGTTGCTAGGCATTTTGAAATGTTGAAAAATATATTTTTTTTACAAAATTCATGAAAGCGTTGTGAGGCATTTTAAAATGTTCAAAAAATATATTTTTTTTACAAAATTCATGGAAGCTTTGCTAGGCATTTTGAAATGTTTAAAAAATATATTTTTTTCACATTATCCATAACAGCCTTGCTAGGCATTTTGAAATGTTGAAAAAATATATTTTTTTTACACAATTCGAGAAATCGTTGCTAGGCATTTTGAAATGTTGAAAAAATATATTTTTTCACACAAATATTGAAAGCGTTGCTAGGCATTTTAAAATGTTGAAAAAATATATTTTTCCACAAAATTCATGAAAGCGTTGCTAGGCATTTTAAAATGTTGAAAAAATATATTTTTTTCACATTATTCATAACAGCGTTGCTAGGCATTTTGAAATGTTGAAAAAATATATTTTTTTCACATAATTCATGAAAGCGTTGCTAGGCATTTTAAAATGTTGAAAAAATATATTTTTTTTACAAAACACATGAAAACGTTGCAAGGCACTTTAAAATGTTGAAAAAATATATATTTTACAAAAATCATGAAAGCGTTGCTAGGCATTTTGAAATGTTGAAAAAATATATTTTTTTCACAAAATTCATGAAAGCGTTGCTAGGCATTTTAAAATGTTGAAAAAATATATTTTTTCACATTATTCATAACAGCGTTGCTAGGCATTTTGAAATGTTGAAAAAATATTTTTTTTTTTTACACAATTCCAGAAAGCGTTGCTAGGCCTTTGAAATGTTGAAAAAATATATTTTTTTACACAATTATTGAAAGCGTTGCTAGGCATTTTAAAATGTTAAAAAAATATATTTTTTTTACAAAATTCGAGAAAGCGTTGCTAGGCATTATGAAATGTTGAAAAAATATATTTTTTTTACAAAATTCATGAAAGCGTTGTGAGGCATTTTGAAATGTTGAAAAAATATATTTTTTTTACAAAATTCATGAAAGCGTTGCTAGTCATTTTGGAATGTTTAAAAATATATTTTTTTCACATTATTCATAACAGCGTTGCTAGGCATTTTGAAATGTTGAAAAAATATATTTTTTTTACAAAATTCGAGAAATTGTTGCTAGGCAATATGAAAAGTTGAACAAATATTTTTTTTCACAATATTCATAAATGCGTTGCTAGGCAATTTGAAATGTGGAAAAAATATATTTTGTTTACCAAATTCATGAGAGCGTTGCTAGGCATTTTGAAATGTTGAAAAATATATTTTTTTTACAAAATTCATGAAAGCGTTGTGAGGCATTTTAAAATGTTCAAAAAATATATTTTTTTTACAAAATTCATGGAAGCTTTGCTAGGCATTTTGAAATGTTTAAAAAATATATTTTTTTCACATTATCCATAACAGCCTTGCTAGGCATTTTGAAATGTTGAAAAAATATATTTTTTTTACACAATTCGAGAAATCGTTGCTAGGCATTTTGAAATGTTGAAAAAATATATTTTTTCACACAAATATTGAAAGCGTTGCTAGGCATTTTAAAATGTTGAAAAAATATATTTTTCCACAAAGTTCATGAAAGCGTTGCTAGGCATTTTAAAATGTTGAAAAAATATATTTTTTTCACATTATTCATAACAGCGTTGCTAGGCATTTTGAAATGTTGAAAAAATATATTTTTTTCACATAATTCATGAAAGCGTTGCTAGGCATTTTAAAATGTTGAAAAAATATATTTTTTTTACAAAACACATGAAAACGTTGCAAGGCACTTTAAAATGTTGAAAAAATATATATTTTACAAAAATCATGAAAGCGTTGCTAGGCATTTTGAAATGTTCAAAAAATATATTTTTTTGTTTCTCATTATTCATTACGGCGTTGCTAAGCAGTTGAAATGTTGAAAAATTATATTTTTTTTACACAATTTGAAAAAGCGTTGCTAGGCATTTTAAAATATTGAAAAAATATATTTTTTTTCAAATTATTCATAACAGCGTTGCTAGGCATTTTCAAATGTTGAAAAAATATTTTTTTTTCACAAAATTCATGAAAGCGTTGCTAGGCATTATGAAATGTTGAAAAAATTTATTTTTTCACATTATTCATAACAGCGTAGCTAGGCATTTTGAAATGTGGAAAAAATATATTTTGTTTACCAAGTTCATGAAAGCGTTGCTAGGCATTTTGAAATGTTGAAAAATATATTTTTTTTACAAAATTCATGAAAGCGTTGTGAGGCATTTTGAAATGTTGAAAAAATATATATATTTTTTTTTAATTCATGAAAGCGTTGCTAGGCATTTTGGAATGTTTAAAATTATATTTTTTTTACATTATTCATAACAGCGTTGCTAGGCATTTTGAAATGTTGAGAAAATATTTTTTTTCACAAAATTCATGAAAGCGTTGCTGGCATTTTAAAATGTTGAAGAAATATATTTTTTTCACATTATTCATAACAGCGTTGCTAGGCATTTTGAAATGTTGAAAAAATATAATTTTTTCACACAATTATTGAAAGCGTTGCTAGGCATTTTAAAATGTTGAAAAAATATATTTTTTTCACATAATTCATAACAGTGTTGCTAGGCATTTTGAAATGTTTAAAAAATATATTTTTTCCACAAAATTCATGAAAGCGTTGCTATGCGTTTTAAAACGTTGAAAAAATATATTTTTTTCACATTATTCATAACAGTGTTGCTAGGCATTTTAAAATGTTGAAAAAATATATTTTTTTTACAAAACACATGAAAGCGTTGCTAGGCAATTTAAATTGTTGAAAAAATATATTTTTTTACAAAAATCATGAAAGCGTTGCTAGGCATTTTGAAATGTTCAAAAACAATATTTTTTTCTCATAATTCATTACAGCGTTGCTAGGCATTTGAAATGTTGAAAAATTATATTTTTTTTACACAATTCGAGAAAGCGTTGCTAGGCATTTTAAAATATTGAAAAAATATATTTTTTTCACATTATTCATAACAGCGTAGCTAGGCATTTTGTATTGTTGAATAAATATATTTTTTTACAAATTTCATGAAAGCGTTGCTAGGCATTATGAAATGTTGAAAAAATAATTTTTTTTAACATTATTCATAACAGCATTGCTAGGCATTTTGAAATGTGGAAAAAATATATTTTGTTTACCAAATTCATGAAAGCGATGCTAGGCATTTTGAAATGTGGAAAATATATATTTTGTTTATCAAATTCATGAAAGCGTTGCTAGGCATTTTGAAATGTTGAAAAAATATATTTTTTTCACATTATTCATAACTTCGTTGCTAAGCATTTAGAAGTGTTGAAAAAATATATTTTTTTTACAAAATTCATGAAAGCGTTGCTAGGCTTTTTGAAATGTTAAAAAAATATATTTTTTTCTCACAATTATTGAAAGCGTTGCTAGGCATTTTAAAATGTTGAAAAAATATAATTTTTTCACAAAATTCATGAAAGAGTTGCTTGGCATTTTGAAATGTTGAAAAATATGTTTTTTCACATTATTTATAACGGCGTTGCTAGGTATTTTGAAATGTTGAAAACATATATTTTTTTCACACAATTATTCAAAGCGTTGCTAGGCATTTTAAAATGTTGAAAAAATATATTTTTTTCACATTATTCATAACTTCGTTGCTAAGCATTTAGAAGTGTTGAAAAAATATATTTTTTTTACAAAATTCATGAAAGCGTTGCTAGGCATTTTGAAATGTTGAAAAATATGTTTTTTTCACATTATTTATAACGGCGTTGCTAGGCATTTAGCAAAGTTGAAAAAATATATTTTTTTCACAAAATTCTTGAAAGCGTTGCTAGGCATTTTAAAATGTTGAAAACATATATTTTGTTTACCAAATTCATGAAAGCGTTGCTAGGCATTTTGAAATGTATGAAAGCATTGCTAAGCATTTGGAAATGTTGAAAAAATATATTTTTCTTACAAAATTCGAGAAAGCGTTGCTAGGTATTTTGAAATGTTGAAAAAATATATTTTTTTCACATTATTCATAACAGCGTTGCTAGGCATTTTGAAATATTGAAAAAATATATTTTTTTCACACAACTATTCAAAGCGTTACTAGGCATTTTGAAAAGTTAAAAAGATATATATTTTTAACAAAATTCATGAAAGCGTTGCTAGGCATTATGAAATGTTGAAAAAATTAATTTTATTCACATTATTCATAACAGCGTTGCTAGGCATTTTCAAATGTTGAAAAAATATATTTTTTTTACAAAATTCATGAAAGCGTTGCTAAGCATTTTTAAATGTTGAAAAAATATATTTTTTTCACAAAATTCATGAACGCGTTGCTAGGCATTTTAAGATGTTGAAAAAATTAATTTTTTTTACAAAACTCATGAAAGCGTTGCTAAGCATTTTGATATGTTGAAAAAATATATTTTTTAAAAACATTCATAAAATGTTATAAACAATATATATTTTTTTTACAAAATTTATAAAAGCGTTGCTAGGCATTTTGAATTGTTGAAAAAATTTATTTTTTCACATTATTCATAACAGCATTGCTAGGCATTTTGAAATGCGGAAAAAATATATTTTGTTTACCAAATTCATGAAAGCGATGCTAGGCATTTTGAAATGTGGAAAATATATACTTTGTTTATCAAATTCATGAAAGCGTTGCTAGGCATTTTGAAATGTTGACAAAATATATTATTTTCACATTATTCATAACAGAGTTTATATTCATTTGAAAATGTTGAAAAAATAAATTTGTTTCACAAAATTCATGAAAGCGTTGCTAGGCATTTTAAAATGTTGAAAAAATATATTTTTTTTACAAAATACATGAAAGCGTTGCTTGGCATTTTGAAATGTTGACAAAATATATTATTTTCACATTATACATAACAGCGTTGCTAGGTATTTAGAAATGTTGAAAAAATATATTTCTTCACAAAATTCATGAAAGCGTTGCTAGGCATTTTAAAATGTTGAAAAAATATATTTTTTTTACTAAATACATGAAAGCGTTGCTAGGCGTTTTGAAATGACGAAAAATATACCTTTTTTTTACAAAATTCGTGAAAGCGTTGCTAGGAATTATGAAATGTTGAAAAAATAATTTTTTTTAACATTATTCATAACAGCATTGCTAGGCATTTTGAAATGTGGAAAAAATATATTTTGTTTACCAAATTCATGAAAGCGATGCTAGGCATTTTGAAATGTGGAAAATATATTTTTTTTTACAAAATACATGAAAGCGTTGCTAGGCATTTTGAAATGTTGACAAAATATATTATTTTCACATTATTCATAACAGAGTTTATATTCATTTGAAAATGTTGAAAAAATAAATTTGTTTCACAAAATTCATGAAAGCGTTGTTAGGCATTTTAAAATGTTGAAAAAATATATTTTTTTTACAAAATACATGAAAGCGTTGCTAGGCATTTTGAAATGTTGACAAAATATATTATTTTCACATTATACATAACAGCGTTGCTAGGTATTTAGAAATGTTGAAAAAATATGTTTCTTCACAAAATTCATGAAAGCGTTGCTAGGCATTTTAAAATGTTGAAAAAATATATTTTTTTTACAAAATACATGAAAGCGTTGCTAGGCGTTTTCAAATGACGAAAAATATACCTTTTTTTTACAAAATTCGTGAAAGCGTTGCTAGGCATTATGAAATGTTGAAAAAATAATTTTTTTTAACATTATTCATAACAGCATTGCTAGGCATTTTGAAATGTGGAAAAAATATATTTTGTTTACCAAATTCTTGAAAGCGATGCTAGGCATTTTGAAATGTGGAAAATATATACTTTGTTTATCAAATTCATGAAAGCGTTGCTAGGCATTTTGAAATGTTGACAAAATATATTTTTTTCACATTATTCATAACAGTGTTTATATTCATTTGAAAAAGTTGAAAAAATAAATTTGTTTCACAAAATTCATGAAAGCGTTGCTAGGCATTTTAAAATGTTGAAAAAATATATTTTTTTTTACAAAATACATGAAAGCGTTGCTAGGCATTTTGAAATGTTGACAAAATATATTATTTTCACATTATTCATAACAGAGTTTATATTCATTTGAAAATGTTGAAAAAATAAATTTGTTTCACAAAATTCATGAAAGCGTTGCTAGGCATTTTAAAATGTTGAAAAAATATATTTTTTTTACAAAATACATGAAAGCGTTGCTAGGCATTTTGAAATGTTGACAAAATATATTATTTTCACATTATACATAACAGCGTTGCTAGGTATTTAGAAATGTTGAAAAAATATATTTCTTCACAAAATTCATGAAAGCGTTGCTAGGCATTTTAAAATGTTGAAAAAATATATTTTTTTTACAAAATACATGAAAGCGTTGCTAGGCGTTTTGAAATGACGAAAAAATATACCTTTTTTTTACAAAATTCGTGAAAGCGTGGCTAGGCAATATGAAATGTTGAAAAAATAATTTTGTCGTGTAGGTTAGAGGGCAAAGCCGGGAGGAGGTTTCACTGTCATAGGCAAGGCAATTGTTGTGGCTGGTTCAACAAAACATTTATTAGTCGTCCTCTATTGTGTAGGGTTTTATTGAGTTTTTGGTAATCTTTGCCTTCTTATGTGGCCGGTGTGTTAGTATTAATTATTATTTGAAATATTTGTGCACACTTATAATTTTTCTTTTCAGTTAGGCATACAAATTCAATCTAAAGTATTTAAATAAGTAATGCTATTTTATAAAACGTTACATAAAGCTCTTGATCTTTAACAATCATCACATGTTTTATAAATATTGATCTTATATTGTTAAATTTTCTAATTGCGTGTTTATTCTTACAAAAATACGATTCTGTTTTATTCCATCTATAAGGGGCTACAATTATCAAATTCAAACTTTGCACAATTGTTTTAAAAAAATATTTTAGAAAACCTTTACTTCTGTTTTTAAAATATTATTTATGGTTGAGAGAAAACTAAGCAAAGTCCAACCTTTTTCTTCGAAAGTAGTTATAAAGCTAGCATTATGCTTCATTGGAAATATTTTGATTATTTTGACTCCAGGAATTGGTTGAGTAGTTTGTGGAATCTAGGTATACTAAATTTAATTTTACTAAGCTTCATATCAACCATTTAAGGTAAAAAAATACCTTTAAAAAATTATTGCTCTTCTTATAATATCCATGCAAAATATAGAATTTAAAGAGAATTACTTACATCCCTTTTGTCTGTCGCAACCGGCCCTATTTAGCCGATTGATTGCACCAAGTAAACACTGGGTAGTAAGCTTTGGGCTATAAATTAATATCGCTTACATTTTTCACTTTTTCTGGTTTATTGAGATCAGTACTGTGCACAATTTTAATTGTAACCTTCTAAATGAGAGTTAACATTTGTAACTCCTTAGATATTACATAGTTTGTAATTTGCTCATATACAAACAGTATTTTTATTAATTAAATAGGTTTCATTTTCGTGGTCTATGTGTAGCAAAAAATTGTTTTTAGACATTTTGAGATGATTCTTTAATTTTTCATTTAATTTTTATCGTTTTCACTAAAATGTGTTTTTAAAACTAACGTAATTATATTTTTCTAATGCTCATACTATGTAAGAAGAAAGCTTGTTCCACAATAGAGGCCATAGATTATTAGTAATTAAATAGGTATCTCGTCTAGTTATCTATATTTTACTGTTACACTGAGTGAATACTTTTACTAAGAGAGCAATGCCAGTTTCACACTAGTACCTGAACAGAAGAGATTCTGTGTTTGTGATGACATACGCACTACTAAACAGGTTTATATGCAATTAATTAAGGCATTGAAATCCTGTAACGAGTAGAACAGATACGTAGCAACAGTTAAACAGAAATTTGACGTTAAGAGAAACGAGGAAGAGAGAAAGATAGACATAGATAGATAGACAGATAGAGAGAGAGATAGATAGATAGAAAGAGAGAGAAAGAGAGAGAGAGAGAGAGATAAAGAGAGAGAGAGATGTGAATGAGACTCATACATATAGAAATGCACGTTGGCCAAGGAATCACAACCTCAGGCATTCATGCGTTCTCCCTCATATATGTCCTGAACAGAATTTACGTCTATCTCTAGAATGAGATAGCCACTCCGAGTCAGGATCAGTTAAACTTACTTAGCCGTGATGGCTAAAAAACAATTGCGTCTCATCCATCTTAGTTTGTTCGTTACACTTAGAACCACTCCCTCATACATGCTTGTACTCTCTCGTATCATTACTGTGAAGAAAGTAGGATACATTTCGAATCTGAATCAGCTATACTCACTTAGTCGCGATGACTTAAAAATGATTCACACACATTTAGGGATACTCGTTACTCAAGAAATTACACCCTCACAGATTCACGCAATCCTTTTTATCTGTTCTGGACATAAGTTACATCTTCCTTTATAAGGACGACAAATTCCGAATACGGG
Organism: Prosapia bicincta; assembly: GCA_036971475.1. Classification (NCBI taxonomy): domain Eukaryota; kingdom Metazoa; phylum Arthropoda; class Insecta; order Hemiptera; family Cercopidae; genus Prosapia; species Prosapia bicincta. The sequence goes on along the minus strand of JBAIZL010000003.1, from coordinate 92,244,882 downwards.
TCAGCTAAACTTACTTTTACGTCATGACTAACAACAATCGACTCACCTCACTATAAATGCTCCATACCCTTACTACTACGTCCTCACACATTGTCGTTCTTTCGCTCATATCTGTCCTGAGTAGTGTGATTTCATAAGAAATTCATTAGAAAAAAGACACATTTCCAATCTGAATCAGTTACACTCTCTTAGCCTTGATGACTTAAAATTGACTCACACATCTAATAACTTTCGTTACTCTAGGAATCACACCCTCGCACATTCACGCTTTCTCACTCACATCTGTCCTAGACAGAACTGATGCAATTTGTATAAGCAAGATACGTATCTAATCAGGATCAACTAACCGTACTTTCCTGGGAACACTAGCAGAAGACCCACACAACCCGGCAAGCTGGCCTGAGCAACCGGGCGGGTCCACAGGTGGCGGATAGTGGGACGGCCTACAGAAATGTAGGTTACCTGTGAATAAGGATTCCGGAAGGTTTCTGAATATGCAGGCTTGGACCAAGGCTATGGTTCAAAGGTGAGGAATTATCCCTCCTCGTCAGTCAACCCGTTGGGTGTGGTAGAAATAACTGCTCTGACCGGGGAGACTGGGGTAGTTGGGAATTAAGTCCTCACAATGCTACTCTCACCTCCCAGGTGAACCAAGGGCAATGCGACAGTGTAGTATGGGCGGGAAACTACCCTAACGACACAGGTGTAAAAAAGAGAGTAAAGCAGGCTGTTCGCTCCAAGAGCAACAGTTAATAATGTCCTGAACTTGGGGTGTGCTTCAAGGTCAGTGACTGAATACCCAATCCAAGGTGGAAGGCATCGTGCCGAAGGATGAATGGCTGCAGGGTATAAATTGCAGTTGCACACGATTCCCTTGAGGAACCAGACAAATCCTCATTGTATGTTGTCTTGCCAGGGCAGTGGGGGCTCTGCTCTGGAAGACCGTTATTTCCCCCATACTCGTGGGACGTTAATGGACCAAGTAAGTAAAAGAATTGATTTCGAGACTGCACAGACAGCGGGAGCCAATGAGACGGCAAACCGTGAGTCTGTAGCAGATGTGTCAACGGCAACCATCACTGGGGATGCGGGGGCGGCTGTCAAGCTGCCGACTACAGAAACCGGTGAAGTGGCTGTAGAGTTGGGCACGCTGTCTAGTCCTGGGGCTGCTCTGCGGACCCAGGCGACTGCAAATTAAGCAGAACAATGATCAAGATCCTCCAAGTGAACCTACAGCATAGCAGGGCGGCGATTGCTGTCGTGTGTAGGATGCTGGACAGGGGAGAGGTGGACTTGGTTCTCATCCAGGAGTAATGGATTTCTGGAGGACGAATATGCGGGCTGGCGACATCTGGAGGTAAGTTGTTGTTCGATAAGGCCTCCGGTGTTCCCAGGACGTGTATCCTGGTTAGGAGGGGGTTGAGTGCTTTTGTACTAACGGACTTCTGCAGCAGGGACTTAATAGCAGTGACGGTGGAGCTGCGGGCGGAGGGGAGGATGAAGAGGCTGAACCTTGCTACGGCATATCTCCCCTTTGACTACGCGGGGGCTCTACCAACACAAGAGCTGTGGAGGCTGGTCGAGGACTGCGGGGCTGTGGATGAGGAGCTGCTGGTGGGGATGGATGCTAACTCCCATCACACTTCGTGGGGAAGTACAGGTACCAACACTAGAGGTGAGGAACTTTTAGCTTATCTTAGCTCTAAGAATTTACTAGTCTTAAATCAGGGGGAAGAGCCGACATTTGTCACTAGGGCCAGACAGGAGCTCCTGGACATTACGGTGGCATCGAACCAGACGGCTAGGTATGTACTAAACTGGCATGTGTCGGATGAACCACATGTGTCTTCTTCTGACCACAGACATATTAGGTATGATATCTCTCTAAATTCAGCCATGCTTCGGCCAACCAGGGATCCAAGAAGAACAGACTGGGACTCCTACAGTAGGGACCTGGGATTTCGGATTGAGGAGGCTGGATTGGAGTATGGTGGGAGGAGAGAGCTAGAAGACTCTGCCGCATTGGTTGGCGAGGTTATAGTAGAATCCTTTACTGATAACTGCCCTCTCAGTGAGGGGAGAAAAGAAGGGGATCCGTCATGGTGGAACAAGAAGCTAGCCAAACTTCGGAAGACCACCAGGAGACTCTTTAATAGAGCAAAAAAAAAACGGGGAGTGGGACCAGTATAGGAAAACACTAACCGAATACAACAGGGCAATTAGAGAAGCACGCAGGAAGTCCTGGAAGGAGTTTTGTCAAGAGATTGAAAAAACTCGGGAAGAAGCACGACTGCATAAGGTGCTCTCTAAGGACCCAGTTAACCCGGTGGGGATGCTAAGAACCCCACTGGGAAATATAACAAAAACTGCAGGGGAAACTGTGGAAGAATTAATCAGAACACATTTCCCTTCCAGTACTCTGAGGGAACTTGGGGGAGCAGACACTGAACCAGTTGCCAAACTCTCCACAAGACATGGTAAGAGGAAGGACTGGGAAGTGGCAAGGAGGATAGTAACTCCACAAAGGGTAAGATGGGCTATTGGCACATTTAAACCCTACAAATCTCCAGGTCCAGATGGGATCTATCCTGTGCTGCTGCAGCAGGGAATGGATTTGCTGGTACTGGTACTTACTAAATTATACAGGCTAAGCATTGCTCTAGGTTATGTGCCGGCAGCCTGGAAATCTAGTAAGGTGGTCTTTATACCTAAGCCCACCGGTAACAAATCGGAAGGGAAAGGATACAGACCTATTACACTCATGTCCTTTGTTCTTAAGGGACTTGAAAAACTGGTTGATAGGCATATTAGGGGGGGGGGGGTGCTTTGGCCATAAAACCACTGCATTGGAACCAGTATGCTTATCAACCGGGGAAATCCTGCGAGGGAGCTCTCCATCAAGTGGTTGGTAGGATTGAGCAAATGATCGCCAAAAAAGGTTGTGCCATAGGTGCCTTCCTCGACATTGAAAAAGCTTTTAATAACCCCTCAGTGGAGACGATGGTAAGTGGTGCAAGACGTCATGGAGTGAATTCCACCACTTGTGGTTGGATAAGTTCCATGTTAACAAACAGAAGCATTTCTGTAGAGGTGGCAGGGGAGGTCAGAAGGGCGGAGAAAAGTCTGGGCTGTGCTCAAGGGGGGTTCTCTCTCCTCTGTTGTGGTGCCTAGTGGTTGACAACCTTATTGAACTCCTGAATGAACAGGGGTACTTCTGTCTAGGATATGCGGACGACATAGTTGTTCTGATCCTGGGCAGATTCCCTGATACAGTCCTTGAGGTAATCAGAAATCCTCTACGACTGATTGAAGAGTGGTGTAAAAAGGAGAACCTTAGGGTAAATCCAAAAAAGACTGCTCTCATTAATTGAAAAGATCTGACGACCAGGATGCCCCGCTTGTTTGGTGAATACCTTGAGTTTGTGGGGGAGGTGAAGTACCTGGGAGTTACTCTGAACAGGAAACTCACCTGGAACCCACATCTTGAGAGGACAGTTAACAGGGCCAAAAGGGCACTGATGACTGTGAGAAGAATGGTGGGTAAGAAATGGGGACTGAAGCCATCAATGATGTACTGGATGTATCTGAGGGTGATAAGACCTATGATTACCTATGGAGCTCTGGTGTGGTGGACAAAGGCCAACCAGGCACAGACAAGAGCTAAACAGAGCTCTATCCAGAGATTGGCCTGTCTGTGCACACTGGGAGCGATGTCAACTACACCAGGTGCAGCAATGGAATTAATGCTTAACCTCCCTCCCTTTGAGCTTGTGCTTAGGGGAGAGGCGAGGCTGGCGGAATGGAGATTGCGCAACTCCAGCAACTGGGCTAACCTCCCAGATGTCTCGGGACATATGAGTATCGAGTGCGTGGTCAAAGAACCCGTCTTGGAAATGGGCAGCGACCACATTACTCGAATGTTTGCACCTGACCAGGTCCACCAAACTATGATGGAATGGTCGGGGTCATTAACATCGGGAGCTCAGATCTGGTACACAGATGGCTCCAAGATGGACTTCGGCACTAGAGCGGGGGTGTATTGTAAAAACCCAAGGGTAGAACTAGTTTTTTCTTTGGGGAGGCATACCTCTGTCTTTCAGGCCGAAGTATATGCTATAAATGCCTGTCTGGGAGAGATAGCGAGAAGGGAAACACACGGGACCCGGATTGCTATTTTCTCCGACAGTCAGGCAGCAATTAAGTCACTAAACGGGCACGTGGTCACCTCGGCCATAGTCAGGGAGTGCCTAATTAACCTACAAGCTCTGGCAAGGCCCAATCAAATCAAGTTACTTTGGGTGCCAATGCATAGGGGAATACTTGGAAATGAAGCCGCAGATGCGCTGGCCAGGGAGGGGTCTTCGATTCCCCTGATTGGACCGGAGCCTGCGGTAGGTATTTCCAAATCCATGGTCAAGATGACAGTGCGAATGTTGATGGCTGAAAGACACTGTAAGCACTGGATCAGGGCCGAAGGGATGAGACACAGTAATGTAACCCTTAGAAAACCTTCCTTGGGCTGCAGAAGAATCTCATCTATCTGTCTAGGCAGGAATTGAGGATAGTCACAGGTCTACTCACGGGACACTGTGGACTAAGGAAACATTTGCATAAAATGGGTATCTACAAAGATGAACCAGTGTGCAGATTATGCGGGCAGGAACTGGAGACTGCCACACACATTATTTACAGATGTGAAGTACTTGCTGAGAGGCGCTTCAACCTCTTTGGTGATGGAACGGCTTCGGTGGATGCTGAAGGTAAAACTCTAGTCAGGAAACTCCTAAACGTGGTAAGAGGGAAGGGGTTATTTGACTAGATCTGGGAGGTAAGTACAATATACCTTAAGGTAGCAGTGCTTCGGGCAATTCAAACCCGCTTCCAAGTTTAAAAAAAAACACAAAAAAGACCCACACAAACATCTAATAATGCTCGTTTGCTTTCGGATTCACTCCCTCAAGTAAGTATGCTCTCTGGCTCATTTATATCTTTGGAAGATGTAAAAATATGTAGTGTGAGTTCACAAGTTCCAGGGATACATACAGCAATTTTCATTTGACATTGTTCTTTGTAATGTGAACGGTTTTTTCTCGACTTGTTACAAATATCGATTTCTGTTGTACGATAATTTTGTATCTTTTAAATTAAACTTTGATTAGTTTTGATCAGGAGTACCTTAACTGTTCACTTTCTTTCACTTGCAGAAATATAATATAGCATCATTGGCTATTTATAAATACTACTATGCGCCCTATAACCACAACAAATTATTATTATCCTGATTTACATTTTGATTGTAAAACTCCATCCTGAGGGTCAACATCAACTAACATGGATAAGTTCAAACACAGTTATCTAATATATCATTTTCTAGTATAGTGTTCAGGAGAGAGTAGGATCTAAGAAAACAGTATTTTCACCAATATATTTGTTATTTATTTGCTGCTAAAGTTGGTTGCTTGGCATCCGACATGTACATATTGTTAAAATACATTATTAAGCATAGAACACGCTTTTTCAATTTATTTTTTAAAATTTCAGAACAGTTGTTTTTAAAACAGTCGTCATTTATATAGTACATATATGTATACGTATGTATGTGTGTGTGTGTGAGTGTGTGTGTGTGTGTGTGTGTGTATGTGTGTGTGTTTGTTTGTGTGTATGTGTGTGTGTGTGTGGTGTTAGGTGTGTGTGTGTGTGTGTGTGTGTGTGTGTGTGTGTGTATGTGTGTGTGTGTGCGTGTGTGTGTGTGTTTGTATGTGTTTGTATGTATATAATGCCTCGTTGAGTATACACTAGAGTGTTGTACTTCAGGTATATATGCAGTAGAGGAATAGTATGAAGTAACGCGTTTTTATACCTCGACTGTAAGATAAGACGAGTAAGTAGCTACAAATGGACAAAACATATATATTAGGGAGGGAAAGAAGCTTTGTGAGATGAAGCTGTTTTGTTTTCATAGTCTTGCAAAGTAAAGACTATGCTAAAGTAAGGCCTACTTGCCGTAAGCCTTAATGTAGCCGTTACCTATTGTCACTGATAATTCTAGTCATTAGTTACTGTCAACTGTTGGGGGACTTCGCTATCACGTTAACCTATTAAGTATTATTAGGGTAAACATCACCATCGCCATTGCCTATGAGTCGATGACCGTGATAAACAAAAACACTCACATTTTTGTACGTTTCTGCTAGATTTTTCCTTAGTAGGTAAAGTATCATAACTTTCTGTTTTACATAGGATTCACATATTGCTGTTGTCGACGTATTCCGGAGAACTCCTTTCAATCAGAACCTTCTATCCATTAATAATACTCACGGTACAATGAATGTACTATGAACTTTTACCTTCCCAATAGATAGTCGTATTATATACTCGTTCCACCTTTTGAAGTCATTACATCTATAGAAAACTTAGATAAATGTGATAAAATGACATATGAACAAAAGCATAATACATATAATGTGACGATTACAAATTTGAAATTCTTCTAAAGTTAAAATACATTACAAATGACGGATCAATCGTAACCGTTCTAATAAAAAAGCCCACTTTATCAAACCAAAATAACGAGCTACAATTATACCAAAAAAATGTTGGCATATCATTCAGAACCAAACATAAAAAGTATATTATATAAATTAAGTGAATATTATTATTCCCGATGAACCGTAAACATATATTACTTACATAATGATAAATAAATAACAATAACCCTTGCTACAAATATTTAAACACCCCTGATGTACATTTCGCCAACACAGTTAGCATCATCAGAAGGTTTACTTACATAGCGAACGTTTGCTATGAATCCAACAGATATTTAGTGAATATAGGACTATATTATTCAAACCTTGATTGTAAAGAGAAAACCTTATGGACTGTTAGTCCCCTATCTGATATTGTGTAGGGAAACACTATAGAAACAGAATAAAAAATTTTAGATTTTATTATTATGTAATAAAATCTTTAAAACATATACAATATTATGAGCACAGTCATACAATATATTTTAAAAAATATTGGACAATTCACCAATACCACAAAAACATCAAGAATAACTAATATTAAAAGCTACCTAAGAAAAAACCGGTATGAACATTTCGACCACCATGTCTCATCATCATCAGATGATCTTATTACAAAATCCCAATCTAGAATAGAAACTAGATTGAGTTAGGTGACTTGTATTACTAGTTATTTCTGATTGTGTTTGGGGTTTTGGGTGTATACAATATTTTTATTTAAACTAAAAATAGATATTTCATACGTTCTAACGGGTATTCAAGGAGTTTTAATATATGCATATATTATATGAAAATATGATAATCATTCTAGGTAAAGTTATTAAACATATTTTAAATTTTCAAAAATACTATGTATTTTTATAGAGTGGAGATTACTCTACAATCCGTGATACAAGATTTTGAGTATGGTACCTTAACTATTATAAAGATTTTGGTGGTTAAAAAATGAAAACCGGTAAAAGGAAGGGACCGGTTTCACCGTTAAATACTAATTTGAAAAGCCGGTTTTATTTGAGAAGCAATGATTAAATATCTCATAAAACCAACTCAAAGTACCTGCGACCGGCCGATAAGCTCTGCGTGATTATTTCAACGGTAGGAATGGAAAATGAAATTAAGTTTTATTGTTTCAGAGGAGATGAATTATATTTTAGCAAAAATTAGGTTAACTTTTATAATTCTATCGCGGTTTGAAGCAATTTGAACGAACGTAATGTAATTATATCTCAACTAAAGATGTATTTGCAATATATACATTATCAAAATAAAAACAATGTTTAGAGTTAGTAATAACGTAAATTCTAAACCGTTAAAAACTATTTAAATTGTTGGGAAATACATTATAATTTGTTTCGTTTAACGTAAAAAGAGAAACTAAGCGGATATGAATAAAAATATACTTTTCATATTTAAAACAATACAATATAAAAATATTATACTTAAATGTTTCACAGAAGCAGCTAACAAAATTGTTAACCTTTCGATCCCAAAACCAATTCAATCTACATTTAAATGGTGAAATGAACAGCTATTATTTAGTTTTAGGAAGTGTAAAAAAAAACGCAAGAAGCTCTGAGAAAAGCTCTCGCATCTTTCAAACTCTAGAATGAGGTGATCAAGTTTGCAAAAATCACAATTGAACGTGTTCACTCACAACTAAGAAACCAGTCCGTTTCATCTACATCATTTAGTTTCTTACGTAGTAGCAAAAAGGGTATAAATAAATAAACATAGTTATCCAACAAAATAATATGTAAAATTATAAATTTATTTATAGGTATATTATTAAACACTTTTAGCTCGCAAAAATACAATGTCTATATATAGAGTAGAGGGAACTCTGCAATGGGTAATACAATACCTACTCTTGCGTGTGACACACTAAATATTATAAATAATTTGGCCGTTTGAAAAGGAAGGAACATGTTTTCACCGTTGAAATATAATTAAGAGAGTCAGTGTTATTTGAGAAGCAATTTGATTAAATTTCTCGGCAAAGTAAGTAAAATCTAGTGTACCAAAGGAAATGAATAAAGTTTCAGAAAATATAATTTGTATGTTTTATAATTTTGTTGCTGTTCGAAGGGATTTTTAACAACGGCGTTGTACTCAAATTCTGACTACAGATGTATTTGCTATTTATGCATTGATTATTACAATAAACTTAAATGAGTTTAATGCTAGGAATAATGTAAATTCTAAACCGTATATAATTATTGAAATAATTGCTGACTCTGAGTTACAACAAAAATATAAAAATTTTTTTTGTTCAAGTTCTAGTACTTATACGGTACTAAACAAAATTGGTTTACAAAGTTATTTCAAATTGTAAACGATGGTATCATAAAATGATATGTTATACAGTCGCTTAAATACAAAATGTTGCCGGATACGGTTACGTTGTTCTCTATTTTAGTCACAATATTTCTAAAAAATCTCTTTTTATAGCGTAACCTCAAATATTTTATAACTCCCTGATCATGAAGTTGTTGTATTGAAATTACGTCTTGTAAAAAAAGAACCACATTCACATACTTTAGTTTAGAATTAATGTCGTAGGGATTTTTTGTGTGCATCTAAAGTGCAATTTTTCTTTTCTCTTGGAAAATCTGTCCAGTTTTAGCACCCAATCCATAAACGTTTCGCTCATCTTTTTATTTAATTAATGCGTGCTCAAGTTCTAAAGGCTTAATGCCTCGGACACATCGAGGGGATTCGCTTTCGCTAATCACAAGGAAGTTGCTTATTTCTGTTCCTAACATGTTTGCTGGGACAAATACGGCGATACTGTTTGCTTGGATCTCCTCCAAAACAGGATCGGTTTAAAAAGTCAGTGTTTAATTAGGTAAATATTTCAAAATCAGACCTGTTTTATCAGCATTGTACCTATTGATTAATAAAGTGTAGTAATAATTGATTATGCCCGTGTACATATTGATTGTGCTATTGAAATTTTTTATACCAGTGTACGCATTGACTATATGAATGTACATAATAATTTTCAGTGTTAAATCATTGTTCATTCAAAAATCTGCTCCCAAAAAGGATACGACTGATCAGGTTCCCCTGTTTTAGAACATTATTTACGATAAATAATTATTTTCTCTTTATACTGGTATAAATTTTAAATAGATATATAGTTGAGTTTTTTTTAATTAAATTTGAACTTACTAGGCGCCGTATATATACAGAAGTAGAAAGAGAAATAAAGGTTTTGATTGTTAAATTTGAATGTTGTGGAATAATAATAATAATGAAGATATTAGTTTCTGAATTGAATTTAGAATATATTTCCATATGATTATTATAATTTTCGTAAAGTTTTAAAGAGCTTTATTGAATGTTTGTTTAATTCTGGTGCGTTCGATTGCAGCGGTTGGAGTACGTTAGGAAAATGTCGAAAAGGGAGCTTCATTAGTAACCCTTAAAAGTATGATTGAACAAGCTTCACATACACGATTCAATAATATCGGATATTTTAGATATTTTAGATTTTCACACCTTTATACAGCAGGAAAAAATCTTTGAACATTTCTTTCATGTTAGCAAATCGTTTTTTCAAACACTAGGAAAACAATGTGTGGATAATTTAACAATAGTGAGTATCACTATTAACACGAACTTTAGAAATGTTTGAAATATTATTTGATTACTTGGCAACCTTGATATAATCCTTGAAGTAATACAAAATATATATTTACATACATCAGCGTTAATCTGCGTGACTCAAATGATTGGATACGTACACATGTGTCAGATATGTTTACTTTACACAGTAATTTCTTCTTCACTGCCTGGTTTAATGCATTTTTAAGGGTTAATAAAATACAAGGAAGCATAATATGATGAGCAGGCCTTACTCGTAACATATGGGATTCAGTGAAGGTAATGCGGTTAACACTTTGTTTCACCCGCTAATTATTTAAGGCCTACTAGAGTTTAGTTAAATTTCAATTGGCAGCGAGAAGTTTAGAGGTTCTTTCACTACTATATGAACAGAAAATATCTGGTTTTTAAGAGAAAATTTAGCTATCCAGATATTGTTATAATATAGGTAATTTTTAAATTACAAAGATAAAATGTAATGAAAAGGGTCACAAGAATAAAAAAAAAAATGAATCAAGTTGAAAACATTCTCTTGGGGGAAATACTATCAAATGTTTTAATGATTAGGCCATAGTTAGGAGTGAATTTTAATGGAACCCTTTGTGTATTAAAAAAAAAACTCAGGTTTATTTTTACTTAGTTTTAAATATTAAAGGGGCTGAAAACGGTTACGAATATAATTAATTGACTTTTAAAACAATTATCTTGATAAAAATTGATATTTTCTCTAATTAAAATATACTTTTGTTTTTAAAGTTGTGTTTATATCACTCTTTGACGATATAAATCAAGTGATATTTATTTAAAGATTAAGTCGTGGACATGCTGACAATGTCAGTAGAAAGGCTAGTATGCTGACGTACTATCATTGTCAACTGAGCTATAAATGAAAATAAGTTTAACTCAAAGTAGAGTATTAATTTTACAAGATTTGTTTTAAATTAAGATGCTGAAACACCTTTTCGTGGGATCGAATCTCGGGCTTTTAGACTATTCATTTATGATTAGGAAACATGAATACTTTACAATAACCAAAGGTTCAATCTTCCAAAGTGTAAATACAAATTTTATATCAGCTGAAGGTTTAAAACCTAAGGGTGAATAAATAGAATGGTTTTAAACATCAGATATACTTTATTGCATCATTTATTCTACCTCTATTTAATATTCGACCTCTAATTTAATTATTGCGTGTAAATTTATTTTAAAAATTATTATTTAAAACTACTCATCAGAGTAGCAGATGCATTATAGAAACACAGGAATTCAACTTTCAAATTTTTTTATGCCTCCTGTGATGTTCCAAAGCTTTTACCTGCTGATCGATAAGTTGTGCTCTACAACCTTTTTCGTATGCTTTTCATCTTTTTGCGAGTCACCCCTCTCTTTCCAGTGGCTAAGGTCTCATTAACTACGCCTCAGTACATTTTTTACACCAAGATTTTGGTTCGTGAAATCATCAATTCATCAGGTTTAAACATCATGTTCAAGATTCGCAAATCGATAGGATCCATAAAAGCTATTACAAACGTATTTTGTTATTAAAAAGAAGTACATACGTATTCTAAACATCATTTAGTATAACCTATATTTTAGTACATTCTTCTGTTTTTCCTAACGTTACAATATTTTTCAGTGTTTAGAAATGACTCCATTTTCAAAATTTACTATCTACGCAATATTTCTTTAGAGAGTTCTATTTAAGTTTTTAAAATAAACAACGTAAAATATCATAGTTTTAGGAAAGGGAGAATTTTGTACTTAAATATTTACAAATATTTCAAACAGAAATGAGTATATTATATATGATTAGTATATTAGAACTTCAATAATTTAGTGTTTTAAGAACCAACCATCATGTTTAAAGTTGTACTTTAGCTAAGTTTGTGAACCTATATAATTACCTTTAGATGCTCTATGAAAAATATAACTACTCAGGCATTATTCCAAGCCTATATTTTAAGTATTTTATGTAGTTTATACTATAAATAAAATTATGCCTCGGGGTTGCTGTAGCAAGAGGGAAAAGTCATTATTATAACTGATCTAAGGGCTTGTTCCAGTGATCATTAAACCTGCATGAAGATTCTCTCGTAGATGACTTTACACCTTCCAGATAGATTCCAGAAACACTCCTTGAACACGAAAAGCATTAGAAATTACTGGAATTCCTTAAGCTACATGTTTTTAATTCTTCATAATTCAATTTTTTGTTATTTGGTTTTAGTTTTATT
>JBAIZL010000003.1:92017515-92227515 GCA_036971475.1 Prosapia bicincta | reverse complement strand
AACCTAATATTTAGTTTGATGAACAAATTTTATTTTATCAATTTTATATCATGTTACTTCATGTTTCCATATTAACATATATTATTGCTCCAACTCGACCTTACTTTTAAATACGTTAAGTAATTGAATACATTAATTAGCGAGGGTCGAGAGCAGTTCTAGGGTAAACCAATAAGGAAGCCGACTTGACGAAGTTAAATAAGTGTATATCTCTTTATATTGATAGCGTGTGTAGATAAAGATAAGGAGTGAATTGAACGAAATTATCTTACTGCAATGACGTCAAAGAAACTAGATATGAAAGGCAAATCAGCATCACGGGTTGTAAATCAACGCGATTGTATATTTGTACATTATATATTTTTCTATTTATATTTTTACAGATATAATAGATATTTTTTGTGATCGTAAAAATACTTTGGAAGAACATTGTAATACATTACAATATAATGTATGATTAGTCTATATAGAAATCGATTGTCTTGCTGCCGAACTCAAAATTTCACTGGTTCGTTATGTTGCTATCTTATTTAAACACGAATACGAAACTTCCTTTTAGAAATTAATTTTGAAAAATGTTTTTTGTCGCTTTCTTAGAAAGTTTATTTTACTTTGTAAATCAACGCGATTTTATATTTATATTATTCATTTTTCTATTTATATTTTTACAAACTAGATATTTTTTGTATTAGTAAACATATTTTGGACTTACATTGTGCTACATTACATTATATTATATGATTAGACTTTATAGGAAATAAAAAATAAATGTATGTTGAGTGAGCAACTCACGATTTAGGAATTATATTTTTAAACTTTGACCTGTTTTTGGTTTAATCAGGTCACATGTACAAGTATTATTTAATTACTTAGAAATGATAGACTCAACTCAATTAGAAAATGTAAAGACTCATATTAATGCGGTTCTTATAATGTCTCAGGCCTCGTTTTTTTGTGGTTTAGAATCGGTTAAACAACTTACCTAATACAATATAGAATATTTAGTTCAAGAAATTTAAAAGCTGGTTGTTTTTTCTTAAAATGGCGAAAAAGAACAAAGTTTTTCTCTTTTTTGAATAATCTACTTGTGCTTTAAACAAAACCTAAAAATAGAACGTGAGTACATAAAATCTGTAAATAAATTACATCAGTCGCAGAAGTCAGTCTTACAATCATATCCTTGGTTTCAGAAGAATAAATAAGTGTGTAAGGACTAGGTTGCATGCTATTATGCAGCTAATATTAGTGACTGTTGCATATCTTCTGCCAATGTTTCAATTGTTCTATTTGCGTATGAATTGAAATATGTATATGAAATACAAACAAGGCAGATAGCCTAGATTTGTGCTAATTGCCTATCAGTAAATAAATGTATTTAAAATTTCGTTAGAATTTAGATAATAATTGTGTTATGAAACATACAACAGCCATAAATTATAAGTTATCTTGCTTTTATTCTGTTCTCGGCCTGGGTACGAAGATCTATTCCTTTGTCAACATTTCTGCTATCGTTTAATCATCACCCGTCTCTCTTGACAAAGTCAACCAGGTAGAGTTGAAACATTGAGCAAGATGTACCTTTTTCAACAAGCAATATATCGTGTAGTGTTTATTTCGTACAATTTGCTTTATTTTTCTTACTTTGATATAAAAATGTCTCTATGACAATGTAAAGGTAGAATTCCCAGATAGGTTAGAGGTTTAGTAAAACCAGGAGAATTAGAGGGAAAACGTTTTGGCTTAGACAATGCTGAAGAGATTTCAGAGAATTAGTTTAATTGATTGTACAGCAGAACCGAGGTTGACACTGACTGGAACTTTACTAATATTTTTATTATGTTTAATTTTATTACTTTTTTTAATGCAAATAGTTATTGAAAACCTTTAAAATAAAAAGGTAAATATTATTTACATATACGATAAAAAAAAAACATTTCAAATGTATGCGATGAAACTTGCTGATTCACTCTCCTCACTTATAAGATATATTCACCACGTAGTGAAAGATTTATCGCTAAATATTTAAATATTTCGTCCCTGTTTATATAAATTATATATTTCAATTATAGCGAGATACGGTTGAGAAACCTTTATATGTTATTGCTGGTAATTGCGTCACAAATCTTTTCAAATGATGCAACTATAAAAATTTTAATATTATTTTCTAAATATAACATAAAGTCTAAGTACACAAAACCGAAGAATTATTATTCATTATTAAGACCCAGTGGGTGGTCTCACGTGCTGTTTACAGCTTTTATAATCAGCCATTTTGTGTAGGAAATAATCCACTTCTCTGTAGGGGTAAATCCATTAGCCTTCCTTAGACTTCACAGGGGGCAAATATAAAAAAATGCGTTCATTTCATGTTACAAGAAATAGGATGTATTTAAGTTAACTGAAGCGCAAACGTAATACACACACACACGCGCGCGCGCGCGCGCACGCACATGCACACGCACAGACACATACACACAGACACTCGCAGTCACACATACACGCACACACACGCGAGGGCACACACACACACACACACTCAGTCACTTACACACACACACACATGTATATATATATTTATATATATATATATATATATATATATATATATATATATATATATATATATATATATATATATATATATATAAATATATATATATTATAACATAATTATAAAAAAAGCGCAACAGGGTTTATAATTATTTTATTGAATGATATTTAATTTCTATTTAAACAAAAAAAACTACTCAGGAACAATTCATATTTCTTTATTATAACAATTTTTATTTCAACATTTAAACAATACACAGAACAAAAATAAACTTAACAAATTTTAACACAATATACTAAACTCACTTTCTTTGATTTTTAGTTACAAATTTTTATACCCTAGGCTATTTTTAAGATCACTTAATATCTCGGGGTTTATAGGCATGGGCTATATTTTCAACTCTTTTGTTAATTAAATAAATTTTGAAAAACAATATTAAATTTTGAAATTAGTTTTAATAAATATTTTCCTGATGGAAAAACTTTAATTTGGAATAAGCAAAAAAAAGGCGAAACTATTTGAACTGGATTATGTTCTTATTACTAACTATTAATTAATCACAAGATATATATATATATATATATATATATATATAGTGTGTGTGTGTGTGTGTGTGTGTGTGTGTGTGTGTGAGTGTGTGTGTGGTGTGTGTGTGTGTGTGTGTGTGTGTGTGTGTATGTGTGTGACAAAAAAATGTTGAATCAGAAATATTTTCAATTTTTACAAATGAGTTGTTTATTAGGTGGTTTTTAATGGTTATTAGATGATTGAATACACTAGTATATTCAGCTTTCTTCTCTTCTAATTCAAACTATGGGAAAAACGATACGAAAAAAGTTATTTTTCGATTGTTCTGTTAATATATTTTTGTATACTATCTAGAACCTAAGTGTGTATGTTTTATTAACCACCCTAAGTATGTTATAAAAAATGAAACATAAGTGAATACTAAGGAAATGTGGTTATGGCTGCGTGAAAATATGAACAATGAGGTCAAAACAGTATCCAGTTTAAAAACATTGTTGCCATGATTATAACATTGATTGACTTAAGCTTCAAGATAAATAAATAAAGTTTGCAAAAGACACCCAATCAAGAAAAAAAAAATTGTAAATTAAAATGAATCCTTAGATACGCTGGGAATATAAGACGTGTTATTCGTCGAGAAACAAAGTTAACACATACAACCATTTTAAACCTTGTACAGCGATGCTACATTATATTATATAATTTTCTTTGGACACACTCAAAGCTTTTCATGGGTAAATATGTCATTATGAGACAGCTTTATTAAGCTATTTGTTTGAAATCTTGTTGATGTATGTTTTTTTTTATACACAATTGTACATTGAGTAGTAATTTGTCACGTTTGATGCCGTAATGTTAACAAAATAACTATTAGTATATACCAGCCGACTTACATATGCGTTGTACGGTCTCTATTCCTGGACCAACGTCCTACATATGCGCCGCTCGGGGTAGTTTAAATGACTGACGGCTATTGTTTGTTTTAAAACAGAATATGATTCTACGAAGGTGAAACTAGACAGAGGTGAAAGTAAATCAGACAGAGGGAGTAGGAGCTACCGCAGTCTCGGCGCATGGGACAACCACATCTTCCTGCGATGGTGAACCTTGTTTCCAATTCGACATTAAACTCCCGCTCGTCGCTCAGTTTCATTGTAGCTGTGGTGTATATGGTACTCAAAAGCAAACATTTTTTATCTCTGTTACAATCTATTTATATTATCTGTATTTTTTAGATATGCCATGTAGCCTATGTTACATCTGTCCAGCATGACTATTCCAGACGAGTTAATTGGGCGTTTGTTGATACAAGCTTTTGTAGTGGCTCTTGCTGAGGACGCTCGATCTACGATAGGATTTTCGTGCTATAGACCGACCGGCTCATATTTGCGTCATCCCCCAAAGCACTAAAAACAAAAAACACAAACATATATTCAAGAAAAATAGTTTTAGGGTTTTTATGTAGTATAATAACTTATTACAACAACATTACACTTCTGGTTTGTAACGAAGGTCGGACCCACATAATGCGGTGTGTGTGGAAAGATCGAATTCTTACCGCCATTTTGTAGAGAGAAACGAAACGACACATATATGTGCCGCTCGGTAGCGAAAGTGTTATGGTTTCATACAAGAGTTATTATTATTACTTTTAGTTTGTGGCAATTTTTGTAAATTAAAAAAATAATGCTTCATAGGTTCCTTTAATAATAACTTTACCATTTAATAATAATTCGCGACTTGTACACCCATTTTTTTCCTTATTAATATTCTAAAAAACAATAACTACTTAGACTATTCTAACTACTTCAACTGCCTTGGGTTAGGTGCTTATTCTTAAGGTTGAGTCAAGCTGGAGAATAAAAGTACAGGCAAAACTATTTGGCTCTTCCTAGAATAGTGTAGTACAATCGCACTATATACTAAAACATATATAGCTTTTTTAAAATGGGTTTAATTCTTTAAATATTGCCAATGAAATATTTTGTGTAATTATTAAATGTAATAAAAAAGAAAGAGCCATAAGTAGGCCTAGAAACGAGAAGCTTTTTAATGCACCTGAATTACAATAAAAATATTGAAAAGAACCCCAATACCACAAAAATAATAAAAAATAACAAATAAAACAAGTTACTTAAGAATTAACCCTTATGTACATTTCGATGACCATGTCATCATCATCAGAGGGTCTTGTTACAAAATACAATCTAGCACACAAGAAGTTACAAACTAGAATGATACCAGTCGTTGTTCACGGTCGCTATATATAGGCGTGAGGTAAGCTCCGCCCCTCTCCGCCCCTCCCCGCTGCCCCTGCCCCTTTTCGCCCCCTCTCCGCCCCTCTTTTCGCCCCTCTACGTCCCTCCCCGCCCTCCTCGCCCTTCTCGCCCCATCTTCGCCCCCTCTCCACCAACTCTCCGCCCCTTCTCCGCCCCCTCTCCGCCACCTCTCCAACCTCTCTCAGCCCCCTCTCCGCCCCTCTCCGCCCCCTCTCCCTCGGAGAGGAGCGGCGGTACCACAGTCATGAAGTAAGGGCGGAACTGCTGCAGTATAATATTGAGCAGCAGCAAACTTATCACCTGTAATACAATTGTTTGTCAGTGGATCCATGCTAACGGTAGATTATTAAGAATGCATGCCAGATAATCGGTTAAAAAAGGATCTGCTATACCACAGTCATGAAGTAAGGGCGGAACTGCTGCAGTATAATATTGAGCAGCAGCAAACTTATCACCTGTAAAAATACAATTGTTTGTCAGTTAATCCATGATAACGGTAGATTATTAAGCATGAAAGCCAAATAATCGGTTAAAAAAGGAGCTGCTATACAACAGTCATGAAGTAGCAACGAGAGGCTTTTAATGCACCTGAATTAATTAGGTTGGAGGTAAATTGTGTGTAATTACTCTAAGAGGCTTTTATATTGTAATAGCATCGAACTAAAAGTGGCTTATGTAGTTTAAATATTAGAAAATATAAAACCTTAGTCATCATGAAATGCGAGTTACATTTACATTTTATGTTTTTATTGAAACACGTCAAATCACAACTTTTAGTAGTTCCATGTATAAAGAAGTTTTTATAAGCTACAATGTTACAAATATATTGAATTGGGGGATTTTTAATGTTCAAGAAATGTTTTGTGATGAAATAGTTATTTAAAACTGATGTGTGTTACCTTATGTAACAATTTTATTTAAATCTGTCCATTGTTCATAAATGTACGAACCATTACTGCTGTTATACATCAGAATAAAAATGTTATAATTAACTAACCCAACTAACCCATATATCTGACGAGCGACTCGTTGGCGTTAGTTTCCATCTGGCATTCAACTCAATTGTGTTCCATATGATATAGTTACTAAGTAGTGAATGGAACAGAGGATTTACTGTAGGAAGGGCCGGCTTTAATTTTCATCGCTTGGATACGATTTTCTTATTTAAGTCAGGTTTACATACAATCTGAATACGTTTTTGAACATTCGCCGTAGCTATTAAGAACTGAAAAACACTAGCCTAGTATTTAAAGTACCTGATAGATATACGGTTAGTAAAAAAAATATAGAGTTTTAATCAAATTCAACAAAGGAGACAAATAACGTAAACATTCCTTAAAGTTGTATAAAAATTAACATAAAATATAATCAGAACCAGAAGGGGTTTCAAATGGATAATATATTCGTAAGATGTGTAACAACTTATCAATGAAATGACTTTATTTATCAAGAAATCATGTTTTAATTATTGGAACAAATATTTTGACAGACTTTTGTAACACCCTAATTTATCAACGCATTCTTTCTGTCCCCCTCCTTATTTAGGAAGTTTATTATTTCCAGGATTTAGCTGGAAGAGGAGAAATTACTTGCGGCAGGCTACCCGCATTACACTTTCCTCGCAAGAGAAATTACCGACTTTAGTAAGGGTTTGAAAATTAACAATATTCTTTATTGCAATGTTGAAAGAAGCCCTGATTTGTCTTGGGTACCTGCTAAAAAATGTTTCTTTTAATTTTAAAAATTAATTTCAGACACATTTTCTATTCTTAAGGTTTAAAAATAAAGGAATATTTTCTTTGTGTTTGTTGGGCGTTTGATAAAACACGGTTTATTAACAGATATTCTTTGAATTTATATTACAAAAGGGCATTTCCAGTTCTTTTGTCTTTGAATATAGAGTTTACATTAAGAAATTCCATTTAGTTCTCATTTCAAAATTTTAAAAAAACTGCGTATAGGCTATATATTAAATATACATATATAAATTATGTTGTACTTTCATTTTGAAAACCATTAGACCTAAAGTATGCTTTAATTACAATGTATTACTGTCGTATAATATGGTTATAAAGGGTTAAAACTGTATTGTACTGTTTTCGAAATGCTTGTAACTAAACGACTGCTGTAGCTATGTGGGTGACGTTGCATTTATGAGATATCCTTCAACGTTTATTTTACGTCATATAGCCTACGTAATTTAAAAACGAAAAAATGTATCTGTGATCATTATTTTTACATGGGAACATATTACATGTCTTAATTATCTATTCATATATACACATATATATATATATATATATATATATATATATATATTGCAATAAAACTTGCCTTGTAAAATAAATTTCTTTACAATTCTATGAGGTACCAAAATTTATTTCCCTGTAACATTATTTATTTTTAGTTAACTTTTACCAGAATAGATTTTATTTGAGATGCACTAGAAGTAAGTTCTAGTGCCTTTTGTAAGTGCCTGACCTAGTCTGCGCAGAAATCAAGTAGATCATAGGCTAATTAGCGTTGGTTTAATACAAAGAAAAGAGGCGTATAACTACCCAGTCGCATTACGAAAGCAATGCTAATGTTGTGATATAATTGGCGTAGATGAAATAATGCAATCATATTCAAATAAATATTGCAATTGATCGTTCAAAATATATTGACTAATTACTTTGATCTCATGAAATATTCCCGTAGGTCAAGGTAAAATAAATATACAAGTAGTGGAATATACTTGTAAAATGGAAAAAAGTACAGATTCATTCAAATAATTTTAATATTAAACCTTAGACAGTTTTGTGACATCATAGAAACCCTTAAACAGAATAGGCTTGTTATGATTACTTAATTAAGTTTTGTTACCTAATATTTGAGCAAATATATTTTGAAATCATTATTTGTAGGTATAACCCGTTTATTTATAAAAACAAATATTCAGAAAATAATTTTTCACAGTTCTTCTACAAACTTGAGGTAGATATTTAATAGGATATGGATATATTTGTAATACTTGGAGAAAAAAAATGGGGCGGAGTAAATGTAATAAATTACAGTGAATCGCATTTCCAATTCACTAAAATCAGCTGTGAATTCATCCGGACTGTCTAATTGTGTCATTTACTGACTGAGCCCCTAGTTTTTCTCTCCAAATAATACAAATGTATCCATAGGCACTAACAATTCTCGCTCAAAATTGTAGAAGGGTCAAGAAATAATATTTTATACCCTTTAGTCGGTTTTAAAAACGTTTTATACGTTTATATATTTTATTTGTATAGCCTATATTAAATACTTTTATGCGTTTTAATTTAATATTTGTTTACGTGACTTTATTAAAGAAAAAATTATGTTCCTTGTGAAACAAATAACACCTCTTAAATTTAATAAACTTTAAATATCTTAAAGATTTATTTGGGATTCAGAGGATTTGTTTATTTTATAAAAATATGATTTATTTTGTTGATCACTGTTTTAAATAAACAGTATATTCTATAATTCGTATATTCTACTAATTTTTGTTGGCCAGAATTTTAAATGCAAAGCGTAAGCACTTTGAAGAGTGCCACTGGCCTTGGCATTCTAGACAGGAAAGGCGCCATGCACTCGTTAAATATTTAATTAATTTCTAACAGATACCTTAAACTTTCTTTAAAACATTTTAACGTTTAAGTATAAGTAAAATGATTAGTTTATTACTAATATTATTTTTAAGTCTTAGGATTGATTACTTACGTGAGTTTTTCGTTTACTCTTTAGACTTCTATAAAATCGTTAAATGTTATCAAATTCGTTTTTAAATACACATTCCTAGACATATGAGTTATTCTATTATCATCGTACTAATATCACTTAATAACGTCAAGAGTAAACAAATGAACGTTTTCCAAATAGTAATATAATTTTAGAAGCTTTAGAAACTTTGCTAAAAACGTTTCTGTATATACCATCTAAATACCTTTTTCGATTTCATTTTACTTATTTGTATAGATTAAATTTATATTTATTATAAACTATTGTTACTTAAACTGAAACTAGACCACTGTAACAATCTTTAATAATAAACGAATAGAGTTATTAGAAAGTTGTAGTCTACATAAATAAAATACAATACTTTAGTATAAAGATGTTACATCAAATATTTTAACATGCAAAATGTATATATTACAAATATTTATAATATAACACGGCCCATTGTGTTCTTGTAAAAAACCCATAATTTAAAAAAATGAAATCATTCCCGTTCATAATATCGAAATATATAATTTATGATGGTATTGTGTATTGAGATACTACAGATAAAAAAAGTAATTTACCGCAATACCCTAAAATATCCCATTCCAAGCCTTAAGTAACATTTTCTTCAGGCCTGTGCACAACTTCACAGACCTATCTCACACATAACTGTTAGAATAAAGTATTAGAAGAGCTAAAATATTCTGACACGATTAAGTAAAATAAAGCAACATTTGTATTGTCAGAATCATTCATAAAAATTCTTGCCGAGATTTCTGCAATCACGCGCGCGTGTCCATACAGTTTTACCCGTGATAACAGGAATAATATACTTATCAGGATATATTTAAATACAGATAGGGCTATATCAGGTAGTACTATATGGATGTATTTGTAATATGTATGATTCAACTAACCTATAAGTAAACAAGTGTTATTGAAGTGCATTTCATAGTGACATGTAAACCCTTATAGAACTCTGCTGTGGACTAGGTTTACGTTGACTTCTTCAGATGTTGATATTAGTATTCTGAAATAAACTCACAATGGAGAGGGAATTAATGATAATAAATTTAAAAAATTTATAAATAAAATTATTTAAAAAGGTTAACAATAAATTTAAGTATTATAAAACGTCATAATATTGACAAATATTGAACCAATTAAAAATAGAAGTAAAACGATTAGGTTTTGATTGTTGAAGACATACAAAGACTAATACTTAAAACGATTTTTCATTTAAATCTGACACTTTAACTTAATTTTAACTTTTAATTAACGATTACCGTATTTGCATAGTCTAAAGTGAGATATTTATAGGAGAAAATAGAATAAGTTTGTGTAAGGTTTTCAACCAATTCAAATAATGCTTGCCTTAGAAATATTTTACACATATTAATGTGAATTAAAGTACCATTAAAGTTTAGGTGAATTGTGGTTCCGTCCTATTTGTATGAAAAAGGAAGAGCAGAAGAAATTGGCACGACTAAGTAGAGTATGTTAGTAAAATGTCTAGTACAGGATGTTTCAAAATGATTATCGCCCCCGTAAAGATTTGTAGCATTTATTCAATTTGATTTAGAATTAAAGTTAAACAATAATTAAAAGAGCAACTTAAACACTGCACACAATTAGTCTAATTTAGTTCTTTCTTTACCAGAATCAGTATCTGAAATAATTGTTACAATAAGAGCTTCAGCAATGTTTTCAAAGCCGTGTCGAGATGGGTTTATGGCCACCTAGGACCAAATCAAGAGACCGAGGGTAAGAAGGGGTACGAAAACACGGCCTTACAGTAAGACCTGCCTGTCACTAGTCACCCGGGCGGACGTTTGGAATGTTGAGGGTTCCATATGGATTGGGTAATGGTTCCATATGCTAAACTGGAGATGCTCCACATAAAAAGCATCTACCTTTGTGTTCTGTGATAAGGAGGTGAAGTCTAAAAAGTGGTACTACTTGTCACAATTCTTCTTTTTCACCATCTTTCTCTCTTCTTACACTCTCCACCTAACACACGACCGAGGGTCTTTAAATGTAATAAAACTCCGAGTGTCTTTTCACTTAACAGCCGAGTATATCTGAAAAACATACAACTAGCAAACAAATTTCTGGCTATAGAAATAAAACTCAACTGCTTTCATTTTCGCATGTCCCGTCTATAAATACATTACGAGGGAATTAAAATTGCGATTTGAGCCTATTAAAAAAGTCTCACAAAACGAGAATTAATTGGTTTATTCCTTGTTTTAGTGATTCTTACAAAACATGTTTTAACGATAGCTGACTATATCACAGATTCAATACTAATCTGTCTGTAAACTAATTGTGTAGATCTGGGGTCTTAAATCTTTCAAGACCTGCTTAATAACACTGACATGAGGCCCCAAATTCATATTTGGTCAAGAATTAAAATCTGTTATGAAACAAGCTATTATAATGAATTACCCATCAGATAAATTTATTAGATTTTAATATAAATATTCATGAAATGTATAAATATATTTAACCCTACAACTGATACTACTCTGATATTACAGTAAATGACAGAATTCCAGCCCAGCAGAACATATGCTAACATATCATAAAAATGTTAAAAATAGATAACGTAGGTAAAGATATAACGTTTTACATAAATTACTTATTTATATATTAATAAACAAATATGTATATAAACACTCTCATAAAAGCGATTATTGCATTTAATTCTAGTTTATATAATGTTACTAAGCTGAAACGTTTTGTTGTATAATAGTAGGCCTATGAAAATTTTTAAAACTCGTTTAGAACCATATAAGTCTATAATTATTTTAGGAGGCCTGTTATAGTTATAGTACTATAAAGTACTAAAAAATTTGTGAAAATGCTAACAATAATCAGCAAAAAGAATCAGTTTAATATAATTGTATAAAGTAAGAAAAATGCAATATTCCTGTTTCTGAGAGTGTTAACTATATATATATATATATATATATATATATATATATATATATATATATATATATATATACATACATATACAAATATGTATAGGTCTATGATTCCCAACTCCATAGATGTTATCCTTAAGTGTAGAGAATACAATGCAAAAACAAGGATCTACTAATACTTAAGATTTTACAAAAAACAATGACGTAGTTCAGTTCGCACGTGTCATTTCAGTCTACCCGCTCGCTGATATAGATAATCGAGGATGCACACGTATCGTCTGAAGTTAGTTTCAGAGAAATTATCCACGCCCCTCTTAAAACCATCTAGTCCCTTAAGTTTAAGAATCCCTAATGTAGATCATGTTTTAGTTTATCATAATCGAATGGAATAAAAAATAATGTATACCTATTTATGCTGTATTCAACTTCAGCTATATTCTTTTGATAATTTTCTACTTTTCCGGTAGAATTTATATTTTAATTTAGAGTATCATAATTACCTGCCATTCCCAGCATTTCTACACTACTTGTTGACGCGTTTCAGAGGACCTCCATCAGTCAGAACGTTTTAAGAACCTATATTATTTCAGCTATATTAATAAAATTGCCCCAGGTTTATAGATATCGTTGTTTAAGGTTTTAAATTGAAGCAAGTAAGTATTTATATATGAAAACTTGATGGTATTTATTATAAATTAAAATAAACGAAAATACAAAATAATAATAATGTAGGAAAATGTATAACAATGATTTACAGGCACAGTTTGAAAGCACAGGTAAACAGGTTGTTCGATTAGAGGTTGTGAACGTGTTTCAAAAGCATTGTGACTTGGGTTAATTATCATAAACCGTCCTGAGATCCATTTTTGTTGCGGTTTCGACCAAGGTAGCAAGAAAGCATTTCTGTGTTTGCGTTGTAATACTGTTACAAAACATTTGTAATTCTGAAAACGTTCGTTATTAATTTCTTCAACATAAATTCGAGTTCAATAATGTTGCACGTCAGATTACAAAATATACATACGGAACTAGTCCATACTGTACATGAAGGCAAGTACTTTATTAGTACTTTGAAACTGAAACATTTTCAATATTTCCGTTATTCATGTGTAACCAACAAATATTTAAAAAAGTTAAAACAAATTTAAAATAAACAGATTCATTTGTTGAGATGTAGTGAAAAATTGTTGTTAGAATGTTTTACATTAAACATTTTTAAAACTAAACAAATAATTCAGGTTTACATATGAGTAAACAGTTGAAACAAGTTTTTTTGATTTGCAAAAATTATTAAATTGTTTATGTGGTATAAGAAGAACTAAAATATGTTTGGATTAATTCTTAGTTGATTAAAAGTCTTCGCCTTTTTATAGTTCGTCCAGAACAAGAAGAATGTTCATGGAGAGGAAGTTGACGTTATAAAGGGGAATCTCAGATAGCGATGACGTAATCAACCTCTGGCAAACACCAGATATTAAAAGGCAACGAAACGTTTATTTCGTTGCGTTAAAAAACATATGAAAATACATGACTCTGTCAAAACGTTACTTAAGTTTTGTAAAAGTTATTAGTGGTGAAAACACACAGCTCATTGGAGCACATTTGATTGAAATTAATAAAATAGGAAATGTTTTTAAAAATAGTTGAATTTACCTATTTAAATTAATTGTTTAATATTATTAAACGACAAATAATTGCACATGTGTCAATATTGTCTTGAAAACTAATCTTAAAGATTTTCTCCAAAATTGGTTGTTAGGTGGTTTTTAACCTTGTAAATCCAATGTGCTAAGTCAAAAATCTCTAAAAGCCCGTCATTACTAGTCTTCAAAAAAAAAAAAAAAAAAAATTATATATATATATATATATATATATATATATATATATATATATATATATATATATATAATGTTTTTCTCTGAAATCATTTTAAATATTTTCACAAAATTTGGTATGTGGTGAAAAACTGTCATCATCAGTTTTCGAAAAGTTATATATATATATATATATATATATATATATATATATATATATATATATATATATATATATATATATATAGGTCTATATATTTGTAAAACATTTCTCGGACACTACTCTAAGAGTTTTGACTAAAATTGATACATAAGGGGTTAACGTCAGTACTGTAATGGGCTAAGGGAAGTTTTTCTGAAAATTTGATATCAAGTTTTCGAGAATTATAAAGAAGTATTTCCTCTGAAGTTCATATTTCTAGAATTACAATAGACTCAAGCAAGAGTCAACTTGGATGTAATATGCAAATACATCAATTCCTAGTTAGACCTGCATTTCCCATGACAATCCATAAGTCACAGAGGAAAGAAATTAATTACGTTTTGACAAAGAAACTCCATTTTAATGCACAGGGTGCTACTATATGTGCCATTTACTAGAATTAAAAAGTCGCTTTAAAACTCTTTTGCGAAATAATAATACACTTCATGCGCGAAACACGACGTTTAATATTTCGGACTTAATCGGGGTATAATCCGATCGTAGATAGGTTTCCTAGTATAAAACTTCAGTAAATATAATACTTATAGTTGGCTGGTTTCTGCCATTTAGGGTTATTCTATGTTTGCCTTGAATATACATTTTATTGTCTGTAATTTATTTACATACTGAAATACATTATGCAATGTTTTATATTTTACTTTTATTACATCACGTGTATATGCGTATTTGGGAGACTCCAACTCTAACCTGAATGGTAATAAGCAGGAGTGCAGCAGTGAAACGAGGAAGGGTCAAGGATTCATCAAGTAAAATGATTGTACCAGAGAAAAAAGTATTCTATAGTTCAATCATAATGCAGATTGAATAACTTGGATCTTTAACATATAACTGAAGGACTGCCAGACAATGCCAATCAGGTTACAGTTGGAGTCACCGCGCCTACCCGTGTCGGCTCCTTAAGGGAGGATTACTCACGACTTACTTAGGTCGGCCCGCATCGATTAAATAAAACTAAGCGATCTTGGCTCCGCAGAGAGCTATTCACAACAGATTTTAAATTGAATTCAACAATAGAATTATATGTTTCTATGGATTTTGTTAAATGTTATATAGTTGTTACTTATTATCGAAGAAAGTATAATAATTTAATTACACTTAAACTTAAATGTTTTTTTTACCAATGAATAATTAATAAACTTTGATCGGTCCCTTGAGCAAAAATTGTAAGTGAGTACACATGTTCACCGGAAGATTCGGACCTAACAATTGTTGGTCAGGTCCATCCCTGTCGAATGCTTTTGGGTCGGCCAAAACGAGTTGTTCGAACGGAGAGTGCCACTTACTGGATGCTTATTCTTGGGGCATCTCTGTAGCTGTTTGGTCAACGACAAACCTAGATTCGTTAATGGAGACCGTGTGAACATTAGCGTTTTGTTATCAACTTACATTGACCCACGTGTTATCGTGGTAACTGTTGAAATTCCGGAAACGGTAACTTGGGCTTTGGAGTACGGGGGTCCCAAGCTGTAGCTACTTCTGTAAATCAATAGTGCTAGAAATATAGTACCGCGAGATGCTTTTAATTTGAGTAGAATTCAACCCATCAGCACGGTAGAATCACTATGGCCTTCGGAGTCCATATTGCAGGCTGAGGGTCATTTGTGGGGCGGTAGTATTACAGTACATTAAGCAAAAGTGCTGGTGGTTTAAAGCTATGTTGGTGATTGTTAGGTACCGCAGAAGAGGCTTTACGTGTGTGCACGTCACGAATAAAACGGGTTAAATCAAAATTATCTGACAAATCGTCATCATCAGTTTTCAAAAGATGTAGCCTATATATATGTATTTGTAAATTATTTCTCGGAAACGATTCTAGGAATTTGCACCTAAATCGGCATAGACAGGTATTTTTACCTCAGGAATCCAATGTAATAAGTCAATGAAAAATTTGCATCATCAGTTTTACAATGAAAAAAAACACACACACACACATATATATATATATTGAAAAATATATGTCAGAAACTAATATAGGGATTTTCACAAAAATTGGTATATATGGAATTTTTAACGTAAAAAAATTTAATTAGCTAAGTTAAAATTAAATGAAAATTCATCATAGCTTTCGAAAATTGTTAAACATCGGACACTACTCTACAGATTTTACTACAATTCGTATATCGGGAGTTTTTAACCTCGCCGTTCTAATGAGCTAATTGAAAAGTTTCTGAAAAATCGTCATTAAATTTTAGATTGTTTAATATTTAAAAACACTTCAAGGATTTCAACAACAATAAGTAATAGGCCATATTAAGTGGTCAATCTCTGCAATTCAATGATCTAAATGAAAAAAATACATCAATTCTCAGTTAGACCATCGTTTGCCATGGCAATCCATAAGTCACCGAAGCAAACTTTTGATTATCTTGTTATCGACTTAATAACCTCTGTTTTTATGCACAGGTTGCTATATGCGCCATTCTCTACTAATAAAAGAATAGTAGCTTAAATTTCTCAAATAATCCTTGATATACGTGAAACATAATATTTCCGTAATAGATCGGTATCCTGATATTTGCTTTAATACATGTGATAATTTGGATGTATTGCAGGAATTAGTTTTTGAAGTTCACACAGGTCGGTTTTAGTATACTCAAGTTATTCGCTGTATTGCAATGGCTCTCGACTATAAAAAGGTACACTTGTAGTTACACCTTTAACAGGACATCAAGTTCAAGTAAATATTCCATTGGGTATATTTACTAAATACATTATTTATGAAGTATAATGTTGGTACTTAAAGCTATTCAAACTAGTTTTACACAAATTTAATTTGACCAGTGCTTTAGTAGTATTCGTACAAACTTTAAGACCTAGTGGTGCCGTAGAAGGTTTAGTTAAATAATCTTTCTGCTCCAAACGTAAGGCTAATGATCTTATTTTGACATCAGGGTTAAACCCGAGTACGCTGTTAAATTATCTTTATTTTACACTTATATACAAGACACGTTTGGGTTGGACACGGATATTTCTATCACTTATTCAACTATTTATAATTAGATGCAGTTTCTTTCACTGGTCTACTCCGACTTTTACTCAAAGGTTTTTGAGCTACAAAGAGTACCTACTTCTGACGATTACATTCATTCTTTTGTCTCCAACACGTTTACTAAGCCTTTTTTATTACACAAAATGGCAACGGCTTATTTCGTACTGAATTCATTACAACCACTTCCATTCCTAATTCACACTTAATTATTTTCAGTGATCATATCACTAAATTTCATACTTTTACTGAATATAAACTTAATTTTTTGTAATGAAAGTTTCATTTGTGTGGCTACTATTAAAATCTTAAACAATAAACAAACAAAAGTATTTACAACAGTTCAATTTAATTATTCAATAATTTTTAAACAATTTTATAAATATTTGCAATTTTATCACTGAAAAATACCTATCATTATGTAGAATAATATTATACAAGATATTCGGGTTTGAACTTTCCGCAAATTTTAAGGAAAAATTGGGTTATCAGATCTAACAATATTTTATTTGTGTGTTATCTCGTAAATGGTAAAATACGGACTCATGTCTCATAAACATAAGAGTTTGAAGCGTTTTTGAGAATCAATGAAGCTAATATTGTTTTTATTTTCACGCCAATAAATTAAATATAGAAAAGTTATTATTGTTGTAACACCGCCCTAAGGATGGCTAAATAACATTTAAATAAATAAAACTTAGAATTACCCTCCCCACAAAAAACATTTTCTTCAATAGCTGTGTTCGTGCGATTACTTATAACAGAGGTTATATCTATAAATTTAAAATATTGAAAGTTTATTTACTTCTTTCCAACGAAAACTTTTGAATTGTATTATTCAATAAATTGTTTTTGTTATATATATATATATATATATATATATATATATATATATATATATATATATACATACATATTCGCACGGACACATATAAACACAAACATTTTATTAAATGTTTGTTTTTATATTTTATACAATATTGAAGGAGGTCATGCAGATATAATGCCAGTATACTTTCTTGATAAATATAACAAAAATAAATTATATGTGCTAACATTAAGTGTATCAGATACATTTATTTTGTATTAGTAAAGTAACTATTTCAGATAATATATTATTGTAAATATTGTAATAGTTATAGTAAAACAATTGACGTACATTAAAGTTAATACTTGAAATTCTGATTTAATGCTTATTGGATAATTATTGATAGGGGATAGAATTAGATTATTGGTAATTTAGAGGTTTGACTTTATTCGAGTTATTTCTAAAATAGTTCTATCACATCCAAAATAAAATTGTACTTTCCTAAATATTGTGGGTTACCTTTATTAAAGACTAGAATGGTTGGCAGGTATACTACCGCTCTAAGTAATGTGTTAATTTATTCTATTTGAGCAAAAATCTTACTTTGCCACTTTTAGAATCATATTGTTTTTTTAATACAAAATAAAATACATTGTTATTTTATGAGATTAAAAAAATTTTACTATCCTGTATGTTTTCATCTTCCTGTCTTGCGTAAGAAGTAATTTTATTCCTCTATGATCTTTCTACCTTATATCTGCTAGTTATTAATTTCCGTTCTTTATCCCAGAGAATGTAGCCCTTAATATTCATGAGCTGTTTTGCTTGTCAATGTGGTAAAATGACTAAACGTCTCCATCAAAAATAAATACTTGATTTCAATAAGAATGGAGTTTTAGGTACATTGTTGTACCTAAATTCGTGTACGATTATTGTATTTTCTGGCATAGATATACTTTTCACCTTCTAGCTGTATATAATAGTTTATATTAGTCGGAGTGGAGTGGAAGAAATTAGGAAAATATGTGTTTCCCCTCTTTTGTTTCCTACATTTACTTTTCTGGATCAGTTAAAACGATTTAACAACTGCCACGTTTCTCCCCTTTTGTTTCCTACATTTACGTTTCTGGATTAGCTAAAAAGATTTAACAACTGCCACGTTTCCCCTCTTTTGTTTCCTACATTTACTTTTCTGGATCAGTTAAAACGATTTAACAACTGCCACGCTTCCCCTCTTTTGTTTCCTACATTTACGTTTCTTTATCAGTTAAAACGATTTAACAACTGCCACGTTTCCTCTCTTTTGTTTCCTACATTTACTTTTCTGGATCAGTTAAAACGATTTAACAACTGCCACGTTTCCCCTCTTTTGTTTCCTACATTTACTTTTCTGGATCAGTTAAAACGATTTAACAACTGCCACGCTTCCCCTCTTTTGTTTCCTACATTTAGGTTTCTGGATCAGTTAAAACGATTTAACAACTGCCACGTTTCCCCTCTTTTGTTTCCTACATTTACGTTTCTGGATTAGTTAAAACGATTTAACAACTGCCATGTTTCCCCTCTTTTGTTTCCTACATTTACTTTTCTGGATCAGTTAAAACGATTTAACAACTGCCACGGTTCCCCTCTTTTGTTTCCTACATTTACGTTTCTGGATCAGTTAAAACGATTTAACAACTGCCACGTTTCCTCTCTTTTGTTTCTTACAGATGGTATCGCATGAGATATGTAGTTACATTTTACCTGCTAAATATAGGGATTCAAGGAAGTATCCATGCGTTACTCACACTTGTGTGAAAAGAAGGACAGGTGACATAGGAATAGGAATGATATCATTAAGAATTAACTTTAGAAATTATAAGAATATTAGGAAATAGTAACTTCCAATATAAGAGAAACAAATATTTACTAATTAAAAACATAAATGATACAAATAACACCTAAAAGATAATTAAAAAAAACAACTCTTATTAAGGTACAAAATCTCTTTATCCCCCCCTCATCTCTCTGTCAATGATTACCTGTTAATTGTAGAAATGATGTCAATGGTTATAGACATAATTAATAGCGTAACCGTTAGAGCAGAGAATCGAGGGGTTGACGCAACAGATCATTGGTTTTTAATTTGTAATTCAGAAAACAAGAGATTTTAAATAAGTAATTGTGGTCTATTTAATTTTTGGTCCGAGTGTTTGCCGTAGAAATGTTGAAGTCGATTTATTGATAAACAATCGAAGTTAGTAAAAGTGTCATGAAACATTGTTTGTCACTTTCATATGTTATACATATTAAATAAATAAATTTATACATTTGTATGTATATATATATATATATATATATATATATATATATATATATATATATATTTCTTATAAAACGTTATTGAACAGCAATGTTTCAAACACGAGAATTGTTTTAAATTATATATTTTTCAAAGCCTAATGCCAATAAAACAATTATTAGTATCTTCAGGAAAAACAAAGACATCACGTTTTTCACGAATAATATTATTAATAATATACTGTTTGCTAAAAAAATAGGCTATTACGATTTGTGTTCAATAATTTAATTTTACGTTTTTGGTATAAATTTAAATATTTTGTTAAAGATGAAATACTAATAGAACTAACCTCTGTAAAACACATATTTACAACACCAATAGCGTAGTAAGGCAATACAATATATTAAACATGGAATTCGTTTGATTGTAATATAGTTGACGAATAAAACTTTCTCCCAATAGAAGAACTGTTTTAAGCTATATATTTTTCAAAATTAGCATCTTATGGAAAAACA
Organism: Prosapia bicincta; assembly: GCA_036971475.1. Classification (NCBI taxonomy): domain Eukaryota; kingdom Metazoa; phylum Arthropoda; class Insecta; order Hemiptera; family Cercopidae; genus Prosapia; species Prosapia bicincta. The sequence goes on along the minus strand of JBAIZL010000003.1, from coordinate 92,206,862 downwards.
ATGATATAAGTTGTCATATGTTATATCAAATGTCATGTGTTATATCATTGTGTTTTCTAAAGATGTTATTACTTATTTAACTTTCGAAAAGCTTTGAGAAATACATAAATTAAAACAAATCTTCTATTTGAAATAATTATATTTATTAATCCCAAATAATAACATTTTATTGATCAATTTTCATTTTCAACGAAACATTTACTTAATATACCAAAGAAACAGCTCATCGTTTACGTTATCCGAAAGCTACAGACACTTTAACATACACCTAAGTTGAGAGAACTGATCGGTTGCATGGGTTATTAATTACAACTATTATAGAACAAAAAACCTTTTGTAAGTTCCTCTCTTTATTCGAGGTTTTACAACATATCTCAGGAATATTTCAAACTTGAAGTTGTTATTTCTTATAATTTCGTCTTTAGGTTTATTCTCTGTGAGTAACCATTCAATCAACGATTCTTACATAAAAATATTATGTATAATATAATGTTATCAATTAATCAAGAGGAATTGCTTACATACATGTAAAGTACTCTTTCTCTGCAAAAGATTTAAACACCTGTCACAAACGATTAAGCGTTTCCCAAGGTAGTAAATCTGAACCCAAATATTCATAATCACAATTTACATTTGCATAACAGAATGTCAGCTACATCCTGTTATTCCTGTTATACAGGAGAATGTGCAATGCTTGTAAAAGTGACACTAACTTGTAGAGAATTTCCCCACCGAGATATTTAAGGAGTGAGTTTGTAAATTAATGCGTGACGCTTTCATGACAAAGAACGACACTCTGGATATGACACTATTAGGTGATGCAACTATTATCCCAAATAGAGTTCGCATGTAAGTGATTTAATTGCTGTAGTGTCATTATTAAATCGGATTTACCTTGTGAGCAACATTTAGATTGTGCTATAATAAATTATTTAGAAAGATGGGAATATTGGAGTTTCACCTTTGTCTAACCTGCCATGTGTCACCTTGCTTTACAAACCTCCCTCCCTTACAAATGCAAAATAGAGCGGTCCCTAATTGGTTACGAATATTTTTAGTATAAATTCCTCCCAATCGCTTTACAATAACATTTTTGAGGTCCATAATTTTCTTTTAAATTTCGACAAACTTTACGTTACTTAAAACCGACAAATTTGTATGCATCATGCTAAATTTATATTTAAAATGCTAAATATATAAAATGGTAATACATAAAAATTGTATAACTTATTATCATACATTAGTACTAGCGGACTACATAATTTCAACAACCTGTATGCTAAATAGAAGGAATATTTTCGTTAAATATTTCGAAAATAGATAGCCTAATTTCAATAATAAGAATTCAGGGGTGTTACAAATATATTAGAAAGAGAACTAGTTGTAGTTTATAGACAAATTATAACAATAATTGTTGAAAATTTAGAATACAAAAAATGTGACTTTAGGCGGTTTTGTTTAAGATAGAATGAAATTTAAAAAAATCTATTATTCCGTTTTATATTGAACTGGTATTTACAGCATTTAAGAATCCCTTTTTGTTGAGATTTATATAGTGGTATAGTAAAGATATTCTGATGTTAATGTTATTAACATCTTGCTACAGTGTTAAAGCACGTTGTTAAAGATTGAGCTGTAAATAGAAGTAGAGTAAACATTTCGTTACCACTTTATAATACAGTTAACACTTTCAGGTAACGTGACGTAAACTAGCTTCACTAGGGGTAAATGTAATTAGTGTCTTGGTGTCAGAGTTAATGGGATCTTCGTGAAATCGTGTTTAATTTGATAGAACTAGCGAACAAATCCTCTCTGTGCTCAACTAATTGAGTCGCAAATGCCTTGGTTACTCAACTATGATGACATTGCCGCATGTTATTCCTCAAGATGTGTATTACATGAAGTGTGTTTTCAAATATTTGCGATAATTTTACAATCATGAAACAAAAATGTCTTTGTTTGAATAACTGGCATATTTAGTGAAGTATTCACACGCTTTTATACTTTTTCAAATTGTTTCTTTTGTTTTGTTATTTAATAATTTACTTTGAAATAACCTTCTTAAATATACAACTACAATTAAATACCACCCGCTTAATTGTTCTTGTTTTTTTTTTTTAATGAAGTATATCCAAACAAGTATGTTTAAAAATATGTTTTTGTTAATATTTACCTGGTGAAAGGGTTTTTAAACTTTTATAGTTTTCTTGGTCATTATAATGTTTAGTCATTGTTGTTCTGAAAATAAACGCTGTTGAACTAGTATCGTACTATATTTGCATTTGCAATAACACTTTGAGCATAGTAAATCTAGGCTGACGATTAACTATAATATTATTATTACTTACGTGTGTTGAGTGCCTTAGTGATGATACTCAATTTTATGATTCTGTACTAGATATTTTACTAAAATACTCGATTTAGTCGTGTCAATTTCATCGTCCGTTCTCCGTTCAAAACTGAAAGTTACCACTATTCAACTAAACTTGCTTTGTTTAAAAAATAACAAAAAAGCATTATTTGAATTATTTGAGAATTTTGTGCAACCGTAATTTATGTAATTCTATATCTAATTCCGTGTTGACTCTACAAATACGGTAGTCGTTACCAATTAATGTTCCTATGGTTTCATTCGACTATTGTTTATGGGATCTGAATACTAATCTTGCTTAGGGCAAGTTATAAATATATACTGGGGTTTTACATGTTTGTGTAAATTAGGTGTTCCATAAGAGAGAGAGAGAGAGAGAGAAAGAGAGAGAGAGAGAAAGGAAGAGAGAGTGAGAGGGAGAGAGAGAGAAAGAGAAGGAGAGGTAGAGAGAAGTGAGAGACAACGGAGAGAATCTCAACAATTTCTTCCAAAATGATTTGATGTTTTATAAAATCAATTTATTTTCATAAAAATTTTGAAGTTAGATTTTATTGTTGTTCGCAGTATTTTAAAAGACTAGAACTATTTAAAAATACATTTGTTTCTACATTTATAACAGAATAGTAATTTTAGTAAATAGTACATTGTGAATTAATTTTTATCAAATTATATCATTTATAAACCAATGTAATGAAACTCCGTCTCTCAAGCAGGATGTATTATAAAATTTATAAAAACTACTGATAATTATTTGAGTACGGTTTTTTATTTTAGTTCTCATTCATGAAAGAAATTGCAGCCTTTTATACCGCCCACCTTATTACGCTACACATATTTTATAGATTTGGTGACTTTTGTACGAAAGTAATACTACTGTAATTAGTTTTTTGAGTAATTGTGTAAAGATTACGTGCAAAAAAATTCTTTTTATATTTTTAAAAACTTAATTCTTGCTAATAAACAATTACTGAGTGAATGTTGGAAGGAAAATTTAATTTCAAGCTATATCCGTCAAAGGCTACAATACTGATTGACGAGTACAGTAAAGTGTTTGCGGCTCAACTGATTTGCATGTTTTGCACTCGACTTTAATGTGGAAAAACACGTCCTGAATGGTTGATTAAATATCTATTAGAGTCGTTCTGACCAATAGTAACTTTTTATCGTATTGGATTTGTAGTTGTATTACAAACAAAATAATTTTTAATTAACGTTTATTTTCATTGAACATAAATTTACTTAATTAAATATAATTGCATTTCTATTTGTAAATAATGAAACACAAAGTTCCATTATTTGTTTATTTTATTCTAAATTATTACAATTCATAAAATTATACCAATTGAATATTTTTAACTGTTTCTTCCCAAAAATGTATCAAAAGTTAAAAACATAATACTAGAGTTATTGACATAAAACAATCACAGAAGAAACAATTTTTTTTCAGAAGTATATACTACAAAAGAAAATGTTGTTTTAGGTAATAACTTTTAGATAATAACTACAAATAATTCCAAATTTTATTTAAGGCAAATTCACCCATTTTGAAAAATCTTTGACAGTGGGAACGAACAAAAAACTGGTATTTCCAGCCCAGTAAAACTATAAAAGCCACAAAACAACTATTAATTAATAACAGTTCTATTATTACGACAAAGGTATTAGAAAAATATTTTTCTTTTTTAAATTTTGTAGTCTAACTAATATCAAGACACAATGAAATCAGAAAATTTTGAAAATAACTTTTAGTATAAAACCTTTACATTACCAAGGAAATAAATTTTTCCTATTTATAATCAGCACTGTACATGAACTATTGATTTGGCAAAGTGTTGAGAATTTTATAAATAATAATAAAATTACAAAATTTATGTTTTTTTTAAAAGAAGTTTGTTTACATATGGACAATTTGTGAAAATGATATTAAATTTTACTTATAGTAAATGTTGTAAGCCACCAAGAATAACTTGCAACTCTGAACTTTCCATGTTAAGGTCAATAATCGACAGTAAACTGAAACCGAAAGTCTGTAATGATAAGCTAAATAAATATGGATAAGCTTAGGCATTTTATAAGTCGTAGCATGGTCAAGCCTGATCCATGAACTCGGTGTTTAAAAGTCATAGACATGTATCGTGTGTTTAATGTAAAAATGTTAACAAACGAAATGTAAAAAAAAATAAGAAGATTTGAGACTTAGAGTACTTGGTCTTTAACCTCCAAGCCCTAAAGCAACACGTAGATAGATACGCATTTTTGAAATCTATTACCAAGTACATTGTATCCACGCTCCTACTGCAACATCCAACTCGAGACCCTACCCTGGGTCACTAGCGTCAGGGAAAAACCGAGGGGGTGCTTTTTGACAGTCTGAAAGAGCTTTTCGACCTCACTATAAAACCAGGACTGGTTACCGAAGTCACTTTTCAAAGTCCAGTTTGGATTAGATGAGTTTCAACCAGACACTACGTATTGATCAGAACTACACGGGGCCAGTAGAACCTCCAGAACGGACAGATTCCAATATATCAATACCGCGTCTGTTAATTAAGGCCCAGGTAGTTCAATCGGACATTGGATCCTCGGACTCAAGACTTGATCCTAGATAGGTATAACTACATACCTTGACACCTTGTAAGCGCTCCTCAGAATCATAAACACGGCTTAAAACAGGGTTGAAGCAGTTGATGTAACAATTAATCCAAACACTGATAACGGTATGGAAGGAATTCCCCTCAAGTGAATGTGTTCCGCCTTTCGTTTGTGTAAAACACTTTAGAAAATCCGGTCTCATATTAGGTTTTTTCAAGTAGTCATACTTATAAAATTTACAAAAGGAGTGAAAAATATACAAAGGGGAGGGTGTACGTTAGTAATAGCAATTTGATTTCAGGACAAATTTGAAGACAAGTGTTCTGGATGTGACAGCGTTATCTAATACAAATAGCAATCTCGTAATGTAACTAGGGCTCGGTTATTCAGAGCTTGTTTTCCAGAGTGATTGAAATTGCCCTCAGCATGTCATCGGATGTAACCTGTCAGCGAAAGGTAGGCCGGTTGTATAACGACGTGTCAAAACGGGAGTGGTTTTATCGTAAACTGGCCTTTTACGCTGTCAAAGCTATTCAAAGCTGGACGTCATGCTGTGTCATATTACCTAGGATGTGAGCTAGATATTGCATTTCTAAGAGTGGATAAAATATCCATGGATTTTGAAAAAAAATTATGTTTAAAAAAGGCATATTAAAATCAATTTTCCATATTCGTTTATTTTCAGGAAAACTATAACGAAATAAATTAATCTGTTTTTAAGAGTCTGCAGAAAACAGGAAAGATGATTTTTTTTGTGATATAACATTAGATTTTATTTTAAAAAAAACTTTTTAAATTTTTTATCAGAAAACCAACGCTAGAGAAATAAATACTTCATGACAATATATAACAGCAGTAACCCTATCTCATGAAGCTGCAATTTATTTTCACTTTCGTCACATTAAGTTGCTTACTCGAGTACATCCATCATACTCGGACACACACTTAGCTCTACAGAATTTGAAATTTCTTCAAGAACATATTATAGCTTCAGTTAAATGCTTTTTAAATTACAATTAAATACTGTTAAATCTGAATTCATAAATTTATAATAATAAAAATTTAATATTAATCCTGCGAGAAACATCAGCCTCGTCTCAGACAAAACTTGACCCCAAGTCTCTCTTAAACAAATTTTGGAAGCGTTGTTTGCGATAGCGGTTAAGCCTCACTTACTATTTTATGCCAGCGAATTTCTAGGAGGTACTAGCATAGATAAACTAGGAGATACTAGATGTAAATTTCTGTAAGACTCAAAGTTTACGTAAAAATATAACTCACTCATTCATTATCCAACGCCCGTCTTTGGCAGTTGGGCCATTTGACGCCGAGCCTCCCAGTACCGAGCAGTGATGTCGTAAAGAGCATGGTTGAGTTTTGGGCAGGTGAGCAGGTGACTTGCCACCATAATTTCTGTGGAACAGAGTGGACACACGTCCGATTCGGCTATGCCAAGCCGGTGTAGGTGAGCCTGTAGATAGTCGTGACCGGTTTCCAGGCGGAACCTTGCAACAGCTTCACTTCTCTCCAGATGACCAGGTATGTGGCCTGGGATCGCTAAGTTTGCCCATATTTTGCCCGTGGATGCGTTTCTTAGTAGGTTCTTAGTGAGCCTGGATATGGTAGAGTCAATTTTCGATTTTGCTGCTTCAAGGGTTTGGAGAGTTTCAGGTTGCTCCTTCTCTGCTCCTTTTTTGGCCATTTCGTCCGCCTTCTCGTTTCCTGGAAGGCCCACGTGGCTGGGGACAGGCTGACATCCCAGCCCCTGCTAATAAGGTTGGCTAATTTCTTGCGGTCTGTACCTACTCCAGTGACTGGAGTCTATTCGCCTAGCTCTTTCCCAAAATTTTAAAGTGCTTTTCTCCCTTCTGGATTCCAGGGGTTCTATATCTGCTTGTAACTGCATCGCCACTATGGGGGTGGATTTGGCACCTCCAGTGATCGTCCTTAGGGCATTGTTTTGGACCACGTCATATTTAGATAGAGTACTGTTAGAGGAGAGAGACACAACTTCGCTCCCATACTCCATCACTGGACGGACATATGTTTTGTAGGCCGTGCTTAGGACATCCTGTGTTGCCCCCCACTTGGTTGACGTCAATCGCTTCAGTAGATTGTTGCGCTTTTGTGCTTTTTCAGCCGTAGACCTTACATGGCTGTTGAAGGAAAGCCTGGTATCTAGTATAATGCCGAGATACCTGGATTGAGTTGTTTGCTGGAGGTTTGTGCCCCTGTATTGGACCTGAAATGTGTCTGGTTTAGTTGAGAGTGTAAATAGTTGGGCAGTGGTTTTCTCCACACTAACCTCCATTTTGTTTTGATTTGACCGTAAAAATATAAAGAGAGAATAAAAACCAATGTATAGATTATAATCGATATCCCCCACCATCTCTCTCTCTATCCTTCTTTCTTACACACAATAGCATATATACATAAATAAATAAATGAATAAAGAATTATGCAAATGTATATATATTATTTGCATTTTATTATAGCCTCTATGCTTTGCAACATGTAGAATAATAGATCACATATCTCACAAATTAAATTTTTCATATTTAAAGTTATCAAAAACTGTCAAATATAGTTCAAAATTAATTTACCAAACTTAAAAGTGAGAGAAATAGCGAAAGCAGGAAAATTTCATTGGTGTGGGAGTTTATGTTCGATTTATAATAGATTTACAGTTTAATGCTTTATAAATCTTCACTGATGATGATGACTTTGTCTTTATGACAAACGTGAGAAATAAGTTATTGATTTCACTCTAGTGTTTGTAACTATTTAAGTTTTAGCTGTGCTCACAATTAAGGTTCAAAAGTTTTGTGTAGAATAAATTAAGGTTTTGATCTAATAAAACTCTTCAGACCTAAAACTCCCAGACTCAAATACATTATCTCGGTCTCTTCTTTTATTTCTTTTCTCTCTCTCTCTCACACACACACTCACACACACACACACACACACACACACACACACACACACACACACACACAACACATACGCAAACAACACACACACACACACACACACACACAACACATACGCAGACAACACATACACACACACCCATAACACTCACATTCTCTCACTCTCTCTCTCTCTCACACACACACCCACACACACACACACACACACACACACACACACACACACACACACACACACACACACACACACACACACACACACACACACACACATACACACACAAACACACACACAATATACACACACACATACACAACACACTCACACACACAAAGAACATACACGCACAAACACATACAAACACACATACACAACACACACAAACACACATTCACACACACACGCACACACACTCACACTCACACACACACACACTCACACACACATACACAAACAAACTCATACACAACATACTCACTCACACAACATATACAAACACACACACACACACACAACATACACAAAGACACACACACACACAAATACACTAATTACATTTATCAGTTTGTTATCAGGTCCTTGCAAAGCTTTGCGCATTGGCACCAGTTATAGATTTGGACAAAAGTTAAAATAAAAATTAGACAAAATATACTTGTCTGAATACTGTTCCGAATTGTTTAATTATGTAGCAGGATTTTGAAAGAATCGAAAATTACTTTGATTCATAGAAGATATAAAGATCACACAATCTTCTGCAAATATATTTTCAATTAAGGGGTCAATTCTCTCTGATAAAAACATGCCCGCCTAGTTGTATAATAGGCAACCCTAACGAGTAGGTAAATGCTCAATCTGTAGTCAGATAAGCTCTAACAACTGAATCCCATATTAAAAAATAAACCAACGTAATGCGAAAAGTAAAAAAGTCGTTCGTTGCATAATTATTTCTCCTGTGGCTACGAACACTATTTAGAAACCAGTAAAACTTTGGAGATTCACAAATTAAAGTGATACATTAGTATTACGAGGTGAAAGAACATGTGAAACAAAAACGTTCACCAGAGTACTTTTAAAATTAAAAGTTGTTGATGTTCTAACAGGAGGAGTTTCACATGGAAAATAACTATATTGCCATCACAACTGCATATGAGAAACATATGTTGGAAACAACTCGTAAATGCCACATAAACGGGAAATTCTATATAAACCGCGATAACTAACAGATTATTAGAAAATGTAATAGATTATTATAACATTAAAAGAAATAATATTAGCTAAAACCAATAAGAAAAATACAAGACCAAGTCTACATTTCTAATTGCTTTCGAAAAATTGTATAACACAGTGCTTGTAAAAATTTAAAAGTTAAAAACTATAAAAAAATTTTTTATAAACTTAGTTGAATATTAAATTATTAATTTACAGTAGATATTTTCCCAACCTAAATAAATAATGTTTTTAAAACTGAATTTGAAATATTAAACATATCTAAAGTTTTCTTCTTTTGATATTTTACAAGAAGAAGAGAAATTTAGCAAAGTAAAATCTTTGACGTTTTCAACTGATGAATAATTTAGAAGCCTATGAATATTTAATCGGGAAATAACCAGGGATATTTATTATAGTTTGCTTTCTTCTCAAACAAGTGTTCTTTAAAATTACAATATTTTACATATATATATATAGCATTTTAAAACAAGATATTGCCAATTTGTAGTGAATCTTAAGCATTCATATTTTCTGTTTGGATAATTATTTGTAATAAACCAAACTATTCACCCTTTAGGTTAAAAGGAAATCTCTAACAAAAAAATCCTAAGATGTTATTATAAATATATAGAAACAATATGTAAAGAATATATATATATATATATATATATATATATATATATATATACAATGTATCACGGTATAAAACGTGTGGGTTACAGTATATATATAGCTGAAATCTGAAGTGTTACATCCATGTACAACGTCCAAATTCCGATTGATAGGGGGGTTTAGAGATGTTATGGAAAAAATGATAGTCTACCGCACGTTAAGCATTTATTAAATTTCTATTTAAAGCTTGAATCTTAAAAATAGTGGTAAGAAATGTATTATTCTTAGGTGGTTGTATGAAATAAAGGTTTGTAGAACTTATTAACTTCAGAATGAATTCTTAGTAACTCGTAGGAGAAAGTGACGTAGGAATTTTGCATAGTCATATTGAGTATGTCTTTTTACTATATATAAATCATATTTAATCAAACCCTAAACTTAAACATTGTCTTACATGCAGTAGTATCGTTTCAATACGCTATCTATGGGGTCATTTTCAAGACTTCCAAGTATCGTTGAGGAGGATCTTTAATACGGATCAAAATAACGGTAACATCTATTGCACAAGGGATATGCATATATACATATTATATATATATATATATATATATATATATATATATATATGCGCATTTTTGTCTGATTGCCAATTACAGTAGTTCTTCGTACTATTTTGGTTATGCTGTTAATTTATTTTATCTATAATTTTGTGTTTATATATTTTCAAAGAAACGGAAGGTGAACCAGTGGCGATTTATGCCCCCTGTGCAGCACCGAACAATGAGCCAGCCGCAGGTACAATGTGGGGGTTGCAGTGCATGTGAGGGAGGGGAATGGAAGAGAAGAAGAGAAAAAAGGAGGAGGCTAGTGATCCAATAAACTTCCGTGCAAGTGTGGTTGTAAACGACCCATGAAGACCCGTGCAGGACCGGATGAATTTGCTGATGTAACGCTAATTGCTTTATCATTTTAACTATTTTATTATTTTATTATCTAACCTATTTCGACATTTCAATTTTAAATACCATTTTGATAGTTTTCATTAATTTTGAAAATACAAATATTGAAGTTACAAAGAACAATTAAGGAGACATTATTATGGGCTTAGATTTGTTACTTTAGTTTATACTACTTTACTATACTTCACATACAATTTATTGTTAAAACTAATCCACGTTTTTTATTAAATGGAATACAAATAAAGCTGAATTTAGCCATGGACGTTAAATAACAATGCAAACAAAACAAGTCCATATACTTAAAATGATCATCTCAATTTGAAACCTCACGCAACAATTCAGCAATAATATTTTAAACAGATAATTTAAGAGCATAAACTAATTTAATTACATTACCTATAAATAGATAAATTTAATATATATTTCTTAAAACTAAACCCTTTGCTTCTACAATGTTAATTTCCTCTTAATAGTAGTTTAATCCTTTTATTTGTAATTTTACCATGAATTAAAAATTGTCTCTACTAACATAATTATTGCTGATTTGAATAATGTTCAATTTTTGTTTATTTTGGTAATTGTAAATATGTGTTCCATATTAGGCATATGTTTTGTGTCGTTCTAGTTTTAGTACCTTTTTGTTCAAATTTCAAAAGCAGTTACTATTCTGTATATAACGTTGTAATTTGGTTTGTATGATTTTGTACATAGTATATATTCACTTTTGTTTCATTACCTTGCCTATTTGTTTTTAAATATTTTAGAACTGGTCAAAACAAGAGTTAGTTAAATGCATTATTACATTTAAATTTATATGAATGTCTTTATTTTTACTTCCTGGTAACTCTTAATGGAAGAAGTTCTAATACTACACAATTTTATTTGTAGATATACTACTATGTTTATACAAGTGTGTAGTTTATAAAAATGTAATGCACAAGTTCAATCAAAGTATAACTTGTTTTCTAAAAACAATTAAAATATTTACTTGGTAATTGATTTATTACAGCGTCAACTCTACATAGAAGTACATTTTTAAAAAAAGCATATCATATAAGGTGAAACATTTCCTCTAGTTAAAAACTTAAGGATTTAATTGTTTGTTTAATTAATGTATAATTTTGCGTGTATTTCGTAAGAGAATTTGATAATACCAAAATCAAAATTACAAATAAATTCAATGTTGAAAATAAAGTTTTTTAAAATAGCAGGCTTTCTTTGTAGTTATCTTAATATTTTGATACTTATCTCTCTACTTTATATCTCCCTTGTAAAATTTAAAAACAATGGATTTTTTTTTATCCTACCAGTATAATTGGTGAGTCTTTTAGTCGACAATGGGCTCGTGTCAAGATTTCTTTCAGGCATAGTTTTATTATTAATAAGTAAATTAGTCCTACACCTGTTAGACATGGAATAACATAGGGCGAAGTATTATCAAAGACCAACCCTTCGAAGGAGTTAGAAGGTTGAGTAGGTTTTCCAAGAGCATCTTAGAGTCTTGGTGTACCCACTGGAGTGGGATGTCTCGTCCGTCTCTTTATCTCGCTCTCCCTTTCTCTGAGAATGAGGGAGACAGAGGAGGCTGGCCGGCCCTGAGTCCAAAGATCAGGAAACTACCTGGATCCTTCGCCAACCAAGGTGCGACTGGCTCACTGTCCTACACCCATATTTTCATACCTGTAGAAATTCATTTAGGTGCTTTTTAATTCCTTTCTGTATTTGTATATTTAGTTCTATGCTATTAATATTGGCAATCTCTGATGTTTTCTTTCATATGGGATTTTATAATTTTGTATATATTGCATTTTTCTAATGCATTGTAGGAGTTCTTGTATTTTTAATTTCTTTTGTTTTATAGCACATAAACTACGAGTACACTTATTTTACAATTGATGAATATAATATTGTATAAATTACACTTTTGCTACTTGGGTTAATTTGGTTTCCTATTTATATTAATGGTACTTGTTTTAAAGGCTGTCGGAAGGTTCTTAAGTTATGTTTTCAACTAGATCTTTATGTTTAATATCAGACTCAACATATGTAAATGTATTCTCTTTTGGTCTTTTTTTTTAATGAAACTCAAACTATTAGCTAACACTCGCTTATATATATCTCGTACAAATTTCCAATTGTTAACAAAATATTTTTTTATTAACTCAGTCAAGATCAATGACATTTTTTAAACATACATTGGATGACAAATAATCTTAGTCGGATTCTTTCAAATATTTATAAAATAATTAAATTATAAAAATTTAGGGGTCCAGGTTGGATTCGAACTAAGTATCTTCATGTTCGAAGTCTACTGCTTTCGGCACTGAGCAAACTTTCCATAACTAGACATAAACATCTCAAAGATGTATATAAAAACCTCCATTGTATAACCGAAACTTTTTCCCCTACACAATATCATAAATAATCCTCTGGTATAAAAAATGAATGAAAAGGATAAAATAAACAAAAAAGTGGATTATCGTTATAGAAAAAAAACTATAACACAATCCAAGCGACGAATAAAACGATGTGCATAAATAGTAAAAAAGAAAAATAATGGTCCAACACCATAAAAAGGAGAATGTAAAATTGTAAGGAAATGCTCTTTCTATTAAACCTATTATTCATATTCTGGCATATGTGTATATATATATATATATATATATATATATATATATATATATATATACATATATATATATATATATATATATATATATATATATATATATATATTGCAATATGTATTCTTGTGTATTAATAAGAACTAAGTCAAAATACAAATACAAGAATTGTAAATTCAATTATAATTCTTGTATTTGTATTTTGACTTAGTTTTATACATATATATCTACATTAATTGTAATTATAAAATAAAAAGAAACTAAAATAAAATTTTTTTCAAACATATAGGTAAAGGTCAAAATCGTGAACTCAAAATCTCACCAAAAATTAACAAACACACAACAAAAACTAGTTTCGGCGTCGATGTCGCCTTCCTCATTGCTTGGCTACTACTGCATTGGAGCAATAGGAAATATAAATAAATATTTATGAACTATATGGGGTGAATTCGTAACTAGGAAAATGGATAGATAAGTTTATGATTTGAATATTTTAAAAATTATAGTCAAAACAAAGTTTTCATTTCCTTCGTCTTGCTTGTTTTATTCAAGGGTAGATTTTGTTATTACTCATCTTTTTCCTTGCTCTCGCCTTTTTCTTATTAAAATGTACAAGAGACGCTCAAACGTTCTAAACAACATTATTTAACATTTATAAAATTAATAAAATAATAATATTATTTGAAATACAAAATCTCTATTTTAATTTAACAATTTCGTTATATTTTATTTATCTATATTTGAGTATTTATTTGTTCATTTTAACAACAGGTATTTAACATAATATTTATCTTCATATTTTAGTATTTCCCCATTATTATTTGATAGTGATGTAACGGGTGAACACCTATTTATAACGCTAAATGTCTACTTCATGTTCGCAACTATTATTTTCCCTTTAATATACCAGGGGAACTTATGACTAAATCTTAAATTACCTATATTCACAAACCTTTGCTATCTTCCTTAGGCGATTACGACTTAACCTCGTAAAAGCTTTACCATATGACCAAGATGTTAACTAAATTATTTTATTAGATAATAACATTTAGGGCTATATAACATAAGGAATCGGTAAAAAAATTTTGGGGTCGGCAAACCCCTCCGGGATTATCCCCTATGAGATCCAGGATGAAGTCCAAAATCTAGCCCAAGATGAAAATGGAGATGCCCTGTCTTCAAACTTCCGCGATTTGGACTTTTTTTTAATTCGGAATTTTTACAATATAATAAATTATAAACGTGAAACGAATGCAATAGTTACGCCCTGCTCCTGAGGATAACGAATGTCTCTGTGCATATCATTGGATAACAGAAAGCAGAGCTTTATTAAGTTTGCACAGAAATGTTTTCAAATCCAGTATAAATTGTTTAATAAACAAGCCAAGAAGAAGCGTAATCAATGAGTGCTGTTAGTTACTTGTTTTTGGCGCCAAATTATCTGGAGTAGGTAATACAACGTAACGAACTTCAAAGTTTAAGATGGGGTTGATCTTCTGCCACCCTTTATTAAATTCCTTCAGGCGTGCCGCTCTTGGTTTTAATATTATGACTCCATGGGATATTCCTGGGTAAACTCAGTGTTTTCAGTAATAAACCACATTACATTAAATTGCTCGCTTCAAAATATTAAAATTTATTTATAAATTGTAAATTTATGTTTATTCACACAGAGACATACACACACATACCCCCAGACACATACACACCTCTAAAACACACACACACACACACACACACACACACACACACACACACACACACACCATAAACACACAAACCTATATATATAAAACAAAAACAATTGATCCCTTACCCCAGCTTTGATACATTTTTGGGATGTAATGACACTCGTTTATGGGGTCAGGATCACTATTTAAAGTGTCCCTAAATTGTCTACCGAAATCATAGAGAAAGGACTCAAGTGGTAAATGTGGGAGGATTGGTGGGCTCTATATCTATGAAGCTATCTTGCTACTGCGGAGGGATATAAATACAGCCATAAACTATTTTGTATGATAGCCATGTAGAATTTGCTGACTATTCAGTTTATAACACATATCCAATGCGTACCATGTTTATGTAGCTTAACATATGAATTTAAAATACAACAAGGTGTTACAATCACGGATCTTATCATCAATGATTAAACTTTAGTGCTATTTATCTACTATTGAACTTGTAAGTTCACTCAGTTTATGAAAATCCTACAAAACACAAAACTATTTCACTCTTACTCACTGTGAACCGCATCAATTGAAAAACATAACTACTCATATTTTACTCTTCATTGCTATACTTATTATGTCCTAGCAGGTATTATAAACAGGTCACATTTGATCTAACGTGAGACTCCTTACCTAGAAATTCTTTACATAATAAAATACTACATTTTATAAATAGAACAATATTAAATTTTTAAATATATGTAAATTAAATATAATGTAAATTTAATTAATATAAACAAAATAATGAATTAACAATTTCATACTTGACAGTGCGACAATTCTAAAAAGCCAAACCTACTAGTATTTGAAAAAATATACATACAAATACATAGTACTTGAAAAATATATATACACTGCTATTTATCACTTGTACAATAAAACAAATGGTACACCCTTAATAACATGAAATTTTACTTCAACAAAAGTAATTAAAACATGTACATCTTTTTTAATATGTTTGTTTCACAATTTGCCTTAAATTTAAATTTACGACCCAACTTAAATGAAAACACATGCAACAGTTCAAAACCTAAAATGAGAAATTTTAGCTAACAAACACTGGTATGTTTTGGTTCATAAACTATTGTCTCTTATCTGGATGAATATAATAAAACGATAGGCATACGTTCTTTGTAAAAACTTGATAATAAAATTCCTTGTACAGTGTGGTCGAATTAACCTAAAAAATTACAATACAAATAAGTAGTAAAATAAGATTGTTTTGTTTTATGATTTAATTCCAATTTCAATATGCAATTGCTGTTTACTATCGGGATTGAATCAATACCTCAGTAACCCTTACATCTTATCTTACATTTACGCGCCCCCCATCTATATATATTTAGTATGGTTTAGTAGAATAGTATTGTTTTTTAAAGGGTTAATCCTGTTATGTATGTAAAAGAGCAGGCACTATCACTGATAGTAAATAATAAATTCACATACGATGCAAGCATATATTTCTATTTGCGAGAAGTTATTAGGTAAAGTTTATAATATTAATGTCATTGATATCCAAAATAAATGTGTCTGAATGTCTCTGTAAATGAATTACCCATAGTACAATTATAAATGCTTGATAGTGTCGGGTTCTTCATCTTAATAGGGTTTTCACATCACCCATTTCTGATATTCGTCACTGCTATATCGTTCTAATAATTATCTTCTGTCCATTTACAGATGCGAACAGTTTAAAAATATCTTTTTGCTACTTTTAGTGGTACTAATAGAATTCAACTATAAATATTCCTATATAGTATCGCGCATATGGATATTTGGATGAAAAGTAATTGTTTTACAACGCCGTTGAGCAGTGGATTTAACAGTTACCCGTTCATATTAATTAAAACAACCTCTCACCACAAATTCAACAAATTTTATTTGACATGTACATTTCGTTTACAAAGTAATCATCTTCAGAGGTATTTTTACAAATAACTCAGTTATTTTGTAATCGAAATGTACATAAGGTAAATAAAATTTGTTGAATTTGTGGTGAGAGGTGGTTTTAATTAATACAAACATTTACGCCACAGTTGCATGAAGTTGTTACCTGTTCGTTTTATTTAAAGGCTAATCAATAGACGTTGTACTACGTATCTGTTTAATATTTGCAATTCAGCTAGTTGAGAAATTATTCCTTGGTTATTAGTTAAATTCATGATTACAAAATATTCACTGTCGATCTGATGAGTGCGAAGATTATGCAAATATGCACTTAAGAAATATCTATTTATTCCAAATTTCTATCTAGTACTTATACATTTCTTATCGATGAGGATTTTATAAAACGCGTAAAGATTTAAAATCCTCATTTTCAGCATCATCGGAGACCAAGGGCTTTATGTAGCCCGAACTGAGGGTAGCCACAACACACACACAATCACACACACACAAACACACACACACACACAAACACACACACACCCACACACACACACACACACACACACACACACACACACACACACACACACACACACACACACACACACACACACACACACACACACACACACACACACACACACACACACACACACACACATATATATATATATATATATATATATATATATATATATATATTGCATTTTTCTATTAATAAATATTACATTTAATTGATTTTTGGCTAAACAAACTTGGATGATATATTGTCGTTACTCCATTTTCCAGTTAAACCATTCGGAAGGCATAACCTATGTTTAAAAGGAGTGAATTCACTAATATATCTCCGGAAGCCGACTCACCAAATGCTTCTTGCAAAAAGTATTCCTAATAATGAAAATAAGTGTTGCTAAAATTCCGATATTAATATAATCTCAAAATAAAAAAATATATATATAATAGGATTTATTACACACATTGTTTATAGACTAAAGCTGAATAATAAATTTAATGCTGTTCCCCTGAAGAAAACATACACAGAATTAATTGATATCCCCACCTTTTGAAATTTAATTCTTTAGATTTTAGTATGAAGCAACCAGCTAAAATAAACATACCAATTCAATGCCATCATTAAATATAATTACAAATTCAAATTCCTTTATTGTATTTCACATAATTGTATATTCTAATTACACTCTATTAATTAGCCTGAAAATACGATATATTTTCTGAGATAAAAGTTTAATTATAAAGTAGAATAATTACTGTAATTTTCCACACCGTGGTTAGTACTGACAATGGAAGGGAATTGAATATAATATGACTTTGTAATTGCAATCAGTTTAAAGAGATGGCCTCGCGTGTGAATAACACACTACAGACAATCAATGGTTGCACTTGTTTCAGACAGATGTTATGTAGGGCGTTTGCAATTATATTTCCAAAATGACGTAAATGAATAAGCTCATTGTAGCTTGATCATTTACAAACTACTGATGTTCTTTATATAACCCAATTTTTCCACTTATTTCAAAATAATAGCTATCCAAATTTACAAGTAATAGGTGTTGCCTTACATTGAATTACACAGAGTTTTAGTTAGCTGTAAGAGAATCTTACAATTATTGTGCGTAATAATTTAAATCCATATGTAATATAGAACATATTAATTATGATAAGTAGAATTAGTTATAAGGTATTATTACAATAAATACTGGATCTAACAAAATAACTAAACAGTTCTCAAGAAGAGATACATAAGTGAGAATGCTTCATATAGGCCTATGTTCATTATTAAACCTTTAGAATTGGCAAACATATAAACTAATAACTCATTTTATCAATTTACGAGAATGAAAATATATGAAGCATTCGAAATAAAGAAATACAGTAATAATAACAAAGGAAATAGAGGTGCAAACAAAAATAAATTATAAATATAAACTATATTGAATGTCTATAGCCTAATGTTACGGCTACAAAATAAACTTAGATATTTGTATACATTTTGCGAAAAATTCTATTTTTAATTTAACATATGTTTTGTATCATGTATTATTGTATTATTCATTCCTTATGGTTATAGGACAGTTTGTCTATGAAAATGTCTGTAACATTTATTTTAAAATAAAACTTTAGTTAGGCGATGATAACCTTGATAGGTTTTTCGCCTGGAAAAAAAATGTATATGAAGAGTTGTGAATAATAGATAATAAGTAATTCTTATATATGAAAACCCTCAGATTTTTTATTATTACACAAGAAAACATATTGTATAAATATATATATATATATATATATATATATATATATATATATGTGTGTGTGTGTGTGTGTGTGTGTGTGTTGCAACGAACCCCTCCCCCCCTTTATGGTCGTAGTTCACTTCCTGCCTCGCACAACGCTTATCCACCTGCCTACTGTTTTATATGCACTTAGAAGAATGCAAAGACACGCCTACCTGACTTGCCGGTTTAAAAAAAAAAACCACTGTCAACTAATATTGTGAGGGCTATATAGTCATATATGACAGCATTTAGTCAGCTGAAAAGATACATATTAATATTAACAATCATCACATACATTATATCTTTCCATGTGCATTTAAGCAGCATCTGCCAGTACTACTTTTCCCTGGACTTTGATTTTAAAAACCAACAATTATTTGATGTAACTCAAATATTTAAAATAATTTACTTTCGGGAGTAATTCTCCTGTTGTAACATTAGGCTTTATTTTATGAATGTATTGTATTATGAATTAAACAACACTCTATATTTAACGCTGTAACATTTAATTTATTAGTTGGAGAAAACTGTAAGTTTTTATTTATTTATTCCCACAAGATGTTTTGAAATAAATTAAGATGATATTGTATATTATTTTTAATGATAAAAGAAAATTATAAAATTTAACATGATTTTACACTTATTGATTTATTCTGCTTTTATCAATATTTAAACAATATTTAGCATTACATATTTAATTAAATAAAAGTTTTTTCATATATTTCATTTTGATGATGAATTGAATATGTATTTCTTAAAAAATAAATTGGGATTTTATTTTGAATTTCATAGTATATCATAATTTGATTCTTTCTATAAATTTTAAATCTGGTTTTAATTCAGCTAAAGTGTTAACATATCGTTCTATGATATTAATAATTTGTTAATCATTTCAAAATTATTAACTACCACTACATGGAATTACTTATAATAATTAATATTCTAAAGGATTCAAACTTTTTAAATACTTATTTGCTGTTTTGATCTTATTGAAAAATACCACGTTCATAGTCGAAATCACTCTATTAAATTTATTTCATTATTCCCCGCAGGGGGGTGTGGACTAGCCGCAACTACGAGGGATTTGGCGTCCCTCGCGGTACCCTAGCCTAACACTACCCCACTCACAAAGCGAACACAAACACACACACACGCACACACACAAACACACGCGCACGCACGCATGCACATATACACATACACTAACATCTTCACTTAGGGAATTTGACTGGTCAGAATCGTTGCGCGTTGGGAGTGCTGAAAGGTCCAGAGCTTGACAAACTCTGGTCTGGGACGCTGATGTGAGCTTGCTCTGCCGAAGACGTATGCGCGGTTGCTGGTCCGCTAGCCACTTCGGTCCTTGGTCAGGGAGTGTCCGCGGTGCTCAGGTGTCGGAGCCTGTGCACAGTATTACGAGTTCTCGACTGATGCCCATCAAGTCGAGTTAAGCAGGAAACTATGGGCTCCAGAGTTCCGGGGGTTGGAAATGATCGAAAGTGATCCATGGGTGTACCAGTTCTCATAGTCTCGCCCGTAACGCCTGACACGATGGTTAGCTTAAAAACAACTTATGGAAAATCAACAAATGTCCAAACAGTTGAATGTAAAGAGGCGTCGTGAGGTTTCTCCGAAAATGCCTAGAGAAGTAAATACGAGGAAAGAAATGAATTTAGAATCACCAAAGTTCTTAATTGTGTCTTGCACAGAAACTGGAAAAGATCTGTCAAAGGTGTCGTCTTTTGTAATACAAAAGGCTATAACTGGATGTGGCAAAATGTAAATAGAAACAAGTTGAGGGACATCAAAATACCGTCCGACCATGGATGACATCTGTTCGTTCAAATCGTAGGGAGGAAGTGGTGATTACTCGACTACGCATCGGTCAATCTTTGTTAACGCATGGATGGTTGATGCGACATGAGGATCTACCACTTTGTCAGTTTTGTGGGAATACCATCACAATTATGCACATTCTGCTTGATTGTGATGAGTTGAGTGATTGTACAACCGCGCGTACGTCTTCGACAGAGCAAGCTCACAGCAGTGTCCCAGACCAGAGTTGGTAAAGCTCTGGACTTTTCAGCACTTCCAACGCGCAACGTTTCTGACCAGTCAAATTCTCTAAATGAAGATGTTAGTGTATGTGTATGTGCGTGCGAGTGTATGTGTGTGTGTGTGCTTTGTGAGTGGTGTAGTGTTAGGCTAGGGTACCGAGAGGGCCGCCAAACCCCTCGTAGGTGCAGCTATTCCCCACCCCCCTGCGGGGTGGATCCTTTGGAAATCTAGGACAGCGACACCTTGGTAAGTCGTAGCGATTGTTTCACATTTTACGCTAAATGGAAGTACCGATTGTCAAATCCCGCTTTATAACTGGCGTTATAAAAATTACGATAGACTCTTCGACAACGCCGTGCGTTACCGTTTATATTCCTGCTCGTAACCTCTCCCTCCAGCCGCTTGGTCATACTACTTTATCGGTCTGTTTTCTTATCGAAGTCAGTTTACTCGGTCGTTTATTTAATACGCGAGTGCGATAAGTGTGAGAATTCCATGGTGCACGTAAGTACAAACTATTATTTTTATATAATTATAATAATTATTGGCCCTCCGAAACTATTGTTACCTAACACCTTCTATACAGCATGCTCCGGCGCTGGGGCCCTAAGACTTGGTTAACCTTATGCTAAGTAATAAGGAAGGATATTACCATACAAATTCCAGGTTTGTGAGCCTATGGTAAGAGTGACATGCACTTCTTCTTCTGGAGCTTTTTTGAAACTGGAATAGAATACAAAACCAAATTAGTAATTCTGAGGTTGATAACTACGGTCCTCGGGATGTGTGCATGCATCAGCTGTTAGAAAAATATGAGGCCGTTGTTTAGTGAGTGTTATTGACATATTTAAATAATTATATTTTAAAGATTCTCTGCTTTTCGTGTGAAGTGTCGTATCTACCCAGTAATTATCGTTGGATATATATGCGCGTGGAATTGTTTGTTCGTTGATTGTGTGTAAATCCCTATGTTTTACGAGATACACTTGACCGTAAGACAAGCCTTTACCAAAAACCAAATAATGGACAACTTTCTATTACTTCAAGGTAGACAAGAGATAAATAAATATAACGGCGTCCGAAATGGCAAACCATAAAACGTTGCATTGTGGTGATTAAAAAAGGGAGCAGAGACGGCTTACTATGATAAAATACAACCCATGCCTAGCCTCAGAAAAAAAAATTTCCTAAAAACCAAGGCGATATGTATAAAATATGTTTGTTTCTTTTATTGAACCTCCTCAAACCTATTGTTCATACTACTACATTCTTTCCACTAATCTGGATATTTCAAAACGTAAAAATATTTACACTACATTACAGCTTATTGTCCAAGATATTAAATCGTTTAGGTAAATGAATTTTATAAATCGTTTGAATTTGTTGTATATTATAAGAACCTATTTTAATAGGCAAATTAAATCAATGATGGCTTTAATTTTCACCCTGTGGTTAATAAAAAATGACGCATTAGCGCAATGCGAGTATTCATCCGATATCATTGTTACTACCGACACAGTTACTGTTATAGCTAAAGGGTTATCTAAATAGCACTCAACGTACAATGGCTCCATTGCATTTGTGGAAATAACAGGTTTTATTTTATATCAACCTACTTTATTTGTTTCTTTGATATCACAGTAAACATATATTATTTGATATATTCAAAGCAACATACTTCACATCTATTACGTTATTTGAGTGTATGAAATCATTTACATTATTGCGCTTTGTAAATAGAAATTAATATTTGGTTTAGCTAATATAGAAAATTCGATACCTTTGTTTATTATGTTTCAAAGCTGATTCCCTTGCATATATAATGCCTAAGTGAAATAGGATATAAAATTTTAGTATATATAAAACAATTCTATATTAGTTATTTTTGCTTTTTAAAGACGTTATTTTGCCTCATAGTAAATCTGTTTTGTATTTCACTATATAAAGGTCTTGAAAAAAAATTAAAAGTGTTAATTTTTGTGGTTCCTTTTTATTTAAAATTCGTACCTTTTTTAGTATCACTTGTACGTATACAATGCATATTCAAATTTAATAATTTTACAAATCTTTTATTCATTTTATCACGTACATTTGATTAACATTGCTATTTTTTCATAAGATAAGTAATATGTAAAGACCTTGTATCTCAAGAACAAAAGATTTAGGGAGTTTTAACCACCCTAAGGCAATATGTTTGTAATAAAATTGTAATCTTCCTATCTTTTAATTTCGACTAAAACAGTAAAGCCTTTGCTACAAATGCAATAGTTACACAATGTTTATACACATCACGGCTATATTCCTTCAGTAATGCCCTGGATAAAATGTTTGTATAAAAGAAGTATACAGACATCATCCTTATTTAACTTCTCTACCACTACAAAAGAGCATAGGGCATATTTATATTAAATCAAAATCATATATGTCAGTCTAGCATTGCCATTGGGCCACAGCGAGATATACATTTTAAACTGTGTGATTTACACTAGAAGAATAAGTGGGATGGAATTTGGGTAATTCTTTATATTAAAAATTACTACTTCTAATAAAAAATGCTTTTAGGCACAGCAACACCAAACAAGATGTTATTCAAGGCATGGAATATTATACTGAAACATTTTCACATGGAATTTTTTGGGTAACGTTGAGTAAGTTATTATAATAATACCAAACTAAAGTCAAGGAGTAAAATATATTATTAGCCAAATAACATCGGGACTTAGTATTATAATATAAGATTTTTGTAACATAGAAAGATTCCCTTTTATATCGGTATGTTTTAATGGCAGAAGTATTAAGATCACCTGAAACATGCTATAATTTTACATTTTCGGCTACAAACTAAACTTTAATTATTTATTATACTTTTATTAGAACTTGATATGTTTATTATATTTCCTTAGAGTCATAGTTTTGAATTATTGGATGAAGGATTATGCGACACTGTAAATAATGCGTCACAAATTATCATGTTTACCACTAACCAAATCAAGCAACAACCGACCTCTATGAAGAAATCAGTCGTCATCTCAGCTCACACAGCGGGATTATCATTACGTAGTAATGATCTCACAAGTCAACAAATTCGTTATTTTCTTCTCAATATAAATTGATTGCGTTTAATGGTCTATATTTTTTGTAGAAACATGAATATATAATAATTGCTTACTTCTATTTCTTACTGAGTGCTCCCTGCATCCCTCGTTTAGTATTAGTTCGTTATGTCATCTTGGTTTTTTTTGTTTCATAGGAGTTATTTCTCCCATATCATTTGATCGATGTATGTATATATATATATATATATATATATATATATATATATATATATATATATTTATATATATACATATATATATATATATATATATATATATATATATATATATATATATATATATATAGATCCATTCTGCGGCCTAGTTATGTTCTATTACACGTACTTTTGGATATCTATATTATTCTATTCAAAGTATGATAACTTACTTTGGCTAGAAGTTCGTCCTAAACTATTCTATTTGTAACTATAAAATGCTTTTACGTATTATTAGAATGAGTATTTCAGGTAACAGTATTTCATTACACATTCATAAAATATTAAATGATACAACACTTTCTAGCTTTTCAATGTATTTAGTTGCCCCAGGAGGCATATATATATATATATATATATATATATATATATATATATATATATATATATATATATATATATGACTGTAATAGAGTGCAAAGGTCACTGCAAAACAAGCAATATTGACTGCAAGACACATGATTCTCTATAAAATATCTTGAGAGAATTACATCCGGATTTTATCTCCGGATATTTTACATCTCTAATTTTACATATACCACCCATAACTGTAACCAGTGCCGGTATTCTCTAGATTTTTTCAATAAACATTATAAATTAAAGTGCTTTTTCATATTTTAGAGCAATGCCATCTTTTGAAGTGTATCTGCTCACTGGGTTGAATCGGTAAAACGTGGCATAGGTAAGTACTAATTAACTCTAAAGTTTGTAACTCAGTGATGAAGAAAATTTATAGCGGAAGTTTGTCACAAAATCGATTATGTTTAATGCAAAACGCTATTTCAATCTGAGATTGTTTGCATATATGTCAACATATCGTATATTTGATCATGTGGATTACATTCGATTCCACATATCGAATGTTTCTTAGGGTTTAGATGGATCGAAAGGGTGGGTTTAGATGGATCTGTCTTTAGCTCATTTGCGTCATCGGTTATGGCTCTCACATTTGAAACTAAAGCTACCTTTGTCTTCCCTGCGTTAGCTTGAATCTGCAGTGTATGTATACATAAACTTCATGTTTACAGTTACATAGTTTTGATCATGGATAGTGGTTTTCTGATAGATATTACTTTTTATGGAATAAATATTATACAAAATATAAGTAAAATAATTACATTTATACATCATAGTATAGGCCTATATACAGTACCTTTCTTTATTAAGTGCGTATAATATATTTTTAAGCAGTATAATTAGATTAATTTTAGAATTTTACTCTTTTGGCACTGAGACCTGATTGACTATGTTAATCACTCTTTTCACCATTTAGGAACTAATGGAGAGATTTTAAAATTTATAGCTACCTGATTTCTCGATTTATATATAATTTTTTATAGGGCCTTAGTTCCAGGGTTTATACACAATTCTTATACCAAATATGAGTCGTGACCTTCCAAATCTGGGCATCTCTAATTTTAAACATTTTTTACTAAAATAAAAACACTAATATAAATACTAAAATGTTGTTGAAAAAATAAATATGTAACCTTTTAAAAAATGTTTTATTTGAGTGAAATGCTTAAATGTTCTTTTATTGTGATGTAAATATTGACTTACTGTAAGTTATACTATATTATAACATTATGTTTATATTGCTAAATCAATATTGGAGACGGCCAGGTTTGGAGCTATACTTGGGTTTGACCGGATCTGGAACTATACTTGGGTTTGACCGGATCTGGAACTACAGGACTCGTATATGGTGTGTACTTGCTTGTTTATATTAGAAGATGAATTCATTAAAAGAATCCGTGGTTGTTTGTCTGTGATGTGTATACATTTCATGAACGTGACGAGATATCTGAATTATGATAGAGATAAAGGTTTATGATAGGCACAAAGTTAAAATGATTTTCGACAAAGTCTAAAGTCAATGACATAAGATTTCACGACATTTTCACAAACTATATGCGACAAGGGTGGTCGATACCATTTAACATAAATTCCTCTCTTACTTTCACAATAACGTTATTCATTAAAAAGGTTTTGTTTAATCTATTGTGTAGTTAATTGCATTGGAGTCTCAATTGAATGCATTATTTTTTTGTTTACCTAACAATAAAGTTTATTGTTAATTTTATTAAACTTAACAAAAGGGCTGTTATTTTTTGATCAAGTATAGTATATAATTAAACATAAAGTTTCAAATTCAGGCTTTTGTTTTTGTTTTTAAAACCAAGTTCAGAGTGACTTTAACCGTATATTCTCAAACTGTAACCCATCTCTGATTTTATACGGCTATATTTAATGTCTTAAGCTCCAAAGAACTCTTCAAATATAACAATAAATTAATATATAGGTGGATCTTTGATAAATGCGAAATGATTGATATTGGAAGCCAGAATATTTGATAATCAAGTGGCTGCTATACCAAGTCATGAAGTGAGATAGAATTGTTTAGTATCATAATATAGAGCAGTAGCAAACTCAAAATCTATACCAATTAAATTGTATGTCAGTGGATCCCTGCAAACGGCAAACTTGATACCCAAATTAGACCAATAATTTCTAACGAACCAATACTTTTATAATACATTAAATATATATATATATATATATATATATATATATATATATATATATATATACATCTCTCTAATACCCCTATAAATACCAAAAACTATAAACCGTAGTAGCGTTTCCTTACAAAGAATAGTGGCTCTTATCAGAACTTCAGCTAACATAAAATGAAATACTCTCTTGTTACATATTTTAAAGCATAGATATAACAAATAGATTTTTTCATGAGCACATAAATGTTAGGAAGGCTCACACAATATCTTGTTGTGAGTACTTTGTTATTTAAATATATCTCTTTGGAGCTTCGAAATGGAAAACAGTTCAAAAGGAAATTAGGTAATAGTAAAAAATATTAATATTTACAAACGTTGAAATTATCCGTTTGTGAAGCAAGGTTCGACACCGTTAATTACGATTGTTGCTTTGTTATATTTTTTTCTTTCATTTTTAACCTAGAGTATATTTATGAAATTGTGTGGTAACTATTGCATCAATTTAAGGTTGAGAAACGTCACCCAGATGGGGGGAAATTGTTCGTATGTATCTTTGGGAAGTAATTTTTATGGTATGAGAAAGTTGGTACGAGCTCAGTATTTCGAACATGGAATACTCACGAATCCTACTTAGTCCCCAAACTTTTATAATTTAATTATTAATAATAATTTGAAAAACCTGTAAAAAGATCTAAGAGCCATCTACTATACGTTATACAAAATGAATTTGTATGTAACGGGATGAATAAAAACGTATTTAAATAACGATGAAAAACTAAAACAATATCTTGACATAATAAAGGGAACTTAAAAGAAAAGACATAAGATAAATACGAAATCTTTTCATTTTTTCTTACAAGTTTATTCTTAGTTTGTGCTATTAAGTTATTTCGTCAAGTTGGACATTTTCGTATCAAAAACACGATTTTAAATCATAAATGTATCACTAAGTAAAGGAGAGAAAGGAATTCGAATTAACAGAAAAAAACCGATAATGTGTAACTGAAACCTGTAAAGCATTTCTGAAGATAAAATTTGTGGATAGTTGTATAATTTTACATGAATAATTCAAAACTAAAACATACATAGCTTGGATATGAGAAATAATAACATACCAGACTTTTATGCAGAAGCTATTATATTATTTCCATCTTAAACGTCATGCTTTATATTTTCACTATAACTATAATGAAAATAATTATTTGATCATTAAAGCAACATTAGTTACTTTTTAGCCCTTGTGAGCAATATTTAAACACAGGAGTTCTTATCCGTTTTAACCCGCTGAAATAGTAAATTATTTTAAATCAGTAGATGTGTAATAATATTGGAGAAAATAATCTCATCTTCACTGGGAAAAAGAGGAATCAAGTTGCCCAAACAGATTATTATTAATAATTCGAAATTCAATTGGGAATTGAGATTCTTATAATAAGAAATATAAGGATTATTTCATCTTTTTTAATTAGATCCAAATATTAAAATTGTACTAATTGCTAGGCCAAGTGTTATTTTAGCCTTGGAAAAACTCTTGTATGAATGATTACGCCCTTCAGAGTCCCCAACCATGCAGACTTAATAAAGTTACAATGGTAATTTGAATATACATATATATAAATATATATATATGAAACAATGTAGAGAACTGTAGTTACATCGAAATTGTGACCTTTGTTGATTTAATCAGTTATATAATACGTAACTTTCTAACATATATTTTTGGTATATAGCGTATATCCACAACTGTGTTCATATAATAATTTAGCTATAATTGAATATGGAAATTATGTTTTGTTATATTTAAATATTAAAAGCTATAGGATACTTCAGTCTCAAGTCATTGACAAATATTCAATGAGTTTGTTTTTACATCTTTATAAATAAAAATGTTATGTTGTTTTGTGTACGCTTCAAAAACTTGATACGGCCTGGAGCGATATACCTCAAATTTCTACGCAACATGCAAACCACTTTTGAAAATGATTTGATATCTTTTTTGCTTCCGTATCACACACACCAGAATGATAAAAGAGATTTTTACCTTTCAGCTGTGTACCAGCAATCGCGCCAGTTGCCGCAAGCGATGAGTTGAACACTACACTAGCTAATGGCAACCAGAGTCAAATGTGAAACATTCATAGCCTACTCCCACTTGCATGGTTAACTACCAAAAAATCATATCAACTTATATCCCATTCATTTTATTATACAGTTTAAACTTAAAATTCATATTAATCGAGATAAGTTTGTAATGTGAGAGAGCTGCGACGTTCGCCAAGTTGTAAGTACAGGTTATTTGGGAATACCAACACCCACCCGACTTGTGACTCATTCATTTTGTGCGAGTTTCGACGTAAACACAGTTACAACTCCGGTGATCTCCAGTCATATCCAATCATGTACAATCAAACATCTCCAAATTAACACGAGAACATAACGGTATTTATGATCGTTTAAAAAATTAATGACGAAGTTTTGGGGAACTTCTTAAATGTCCCAGAAGGAACTGACAGAACGTTTCAAATCAAATTGATTGTGACAAAGGTTTGATTAAAAAATAACATACACTTAGCGCTGTATTAACTTAGCGTCTGAAGTAATCAAAAATTAAACTTATACGAAATTTAAGCTTCGTTTTCATTTTCATTTCGAATCCAATAAACCAACGTGTGGCACAGCAAAGCGAGACATGTGGCAGCTAGTAAAAAATTAATATAAATGCCCTACTTACTTCTCCCGTGTATCCAATTTATTTTAATTCTCGATTACACAAATAATTGCAAGATATGTTCAATGAACAGGGGTATTATTATTTTAAAAACAAACATTACAGCTATCGTGAATAAACTTGTGTACCTATTAAGTCTTAAAGAGACATGTAATATTTATTTTAGGAATATTTGTAAAGTATTAAAGTTTGGAAAGTTGCAAAACTTTTATTCATGAAGAGAATCTTAAAAAAGGAATTGAAATAAATTGGCAGGAAAAGTATCCTTACAAGAAACACTTTAATTAGAGACGGTTTACTATACTTCAATATTATAGTTTGATACTATACTGAAGTGTTTCCTAATATAGTATTATAAAAACCAAATGCACTTCAAAACCAAATGACATAAAAAGATATTTTTTTAGCAGATATTTTTACTAACAATCTAAGCATAGACCTTACCGTAAAACCACAATAATTGCATTGCATCTAATACGTTTTCTGTATCAATATCACTTTATCTAGTGTATCAATACTTTCAATTTGCGTAGTAAAACAAGAAAACAGAGAGCAATAATGTCCCGGATGCTGAGGTTCTGTATCCACGGCAAATTCACAACAAAATTAAATTTACCTTCCTTGCTAAACCGCTCAGTCCCTATATAATGCCTCTTTATCGGGACATCAAAGGGAAACCAAAGCGCCTTATTTTAAATAATTTTCGTTTGCCTTTGTATTAGAAATAAAACAAACAGATGCGTATTCTTCTTATGTAGTACTAAAACACAATGCAAACTCTAATTACAGAGTTGCTGCAACTGACACAATTACATTATGCATGTGAATGGAATTACAATTAAGCTCAGGTTATCCATGGTCAGATACAACGTGACAGAGTTACGTCAGCTGAGCGCCTACCGTTACAGTTCCAACGTATTTTTACAGTAGTCCATTGTAAATGTTGTCTAGCCCATACACAAACACAAACACGCACACACTTAAACACACACAGACACACACACATCCCCCCCCCCACACACACACACACATACACACACAAACACACACACACACACACACACACACACACATACACACATGGTTGTTCTCGCACTCACACACGCTCGCGTACACGTACGCAGGCGCTCTCACACACAAACACAACAGTCTACATAGACCTAAGTTTGTGCATAGGTAGGGTAAACTTCTGCTATAAAAGTAGCAAAGAGGTAAGATGAGGGTAGAAATGTCTGTAGCCAAAGAAGCTGGGAAAAACTACCACTCGGCGATTTTTGAAGGTGCTGAGTCCAGTGTCATAAAAATCCATGGCAACGGGGATGCACAGGTTGAATTTAATCGTGAGCAGTAAGGGTAAATTTTGGTATAAATGTCAGAAGTCATAGAGAGATAAAAAATAATCACTTGTGCTGTTCCGGAGGTTAGTGAGTCCAATGGCATCATCGAATTCCACCAGGGATGCACGGTTGTGTTTCTTCGGGAGTAAAAATACAGTGAATTTGAATACAAATGTTAAAAAGCAAAAAATGTCATAAAGTGATTTCAACATTCTTGAGAGTGCGTAGTCCTAATAAATATTGAATAGACAAACCACACAGAAAAATAATTAACGCGAACAGTAAGAACAACACAAACAACAAAAACACGAACACAAACAAATTCAACACTCTCACATACATAAACAAACTCATAAATAAAATATCACACCAATTCAAAAAAGCAAGATACAATGTAGCTTACAGAACAACAAATAAAAGCCAAACTGCTATCAGACATAGCAATAATAACAATACCAATACATACAATAACCAAGGAGTATACAAACTAAAATGCAACAACTGCAATAAGTTCTATATTGAACAAACAGGCAGATCTTTAGGCGAAAGATGTAAAGAACACATAAGCGCACTGCACACTACTATTGAATCCACCTTCGCAAATCACCTCATGGACACTAAACACTCATGCAAAAGTATGGAAAATAACATGAGAATCCTCCAAATATGCAACAAAGGTCGTAAATTAAACACACTAGAACAGTATGAAATATATAGA
Source organism: Prosapia bicincta (assembly GCA_036971475.1). NCBI lineage: Eukaryota > Metazoa > Arthropoda > Insecta > Hemiptera > Cercopidae > Prosapia > Prosapia bicincta. The sequence goes on along the minus strand of JBAIZL010000003.1, from coordinate 92,174,995 downwards.
CATAGCAACACACATAAAAATAACATCCTACATGAACAAACACGGCACAGATCACACATACTCTTCTATCACATTACTTCTAACTTTCAAAAAAATGCTACCGAGGAAGCACAACTGCAGCATTTCTAGCGCCAAAAATACGGGCTGAAGAATTCGTAAGGCGAAAACGTTTCCTTCAAGAGTAAGTTAATAATTTAACAACCTTTAGTTAACAAAAAGTCTGGTCGCAAGTAATAGCAAAAGTGTAACAAGATAATTTATAGAAGTAGTTTATGAAATGTACACCAGGTTGATCGTTTGAATATAAATTTCACTACAGATAATATTAAATTTACCCTAAACGAATGTTCACTGTATTGATACACTCCAACCATATTCCTATTTCCTTCACTATTGCCGACACAAACGTGGATTTTTCAATTAATTAGATGTACAGTCACATTTTGCATATACGAGAGTAAATTATAGTTATAAAATGATCCAACCCTTCGCAAATAATTATTAATAGCAATAAAAAAAATTCTTCACAAGTTGTCACAAAAGAACACTCACAAAAGTAAATAGACTGGGTGAAGAAGTCCTTGATTATGCTAATAATACCTGTTATTTAATATTTATCATAGATATGTTTATATATATATATATATATATATATATATATATATATATATATATATATATATATATATATATAAGTTACGTTTTATATTAAGCAAGAAAGGTTTTTAAAAATGATTTTTATTTTTAACAAACCTTTGAATTTAATAAACAATTAACTTAGAAAACTGTTACATAAATTTTACTTAATAAAACAATACAATTGATATGCACTCAATCGGAGTGGAAAACGTCTGTGCGATACAGAGGCGACTTACACACTGCCGGGGCTCTGTTCTCACACCTATATAATACTAAAGCTGCGTAAGCAGGAATTTTCCTAGCACGCATTTAATTATGAAATGTTCACATAAAATGTTTATATAACTCCTCCATCCCTAAAGAAAACTTCGGGGGTTGGCGAAGTTTCGGCGTTGGTTGAAGTCTTCTTCTTCTTCCTGATGAGGGCGAAGTAAAAAGCTGCTGAATAGGCCTCCATAAAGGGCAATTTTCGGCATGGGTTGAAGTCCTCTTCACTGGAGAAAGTCACCAGGCAAGATTGATTTCCAAGATCCAGTTAAATGGGTTGTCTGCGATTTCCAACGCAGTATCCTCGTAGTTTGTAGGCGTTATTGTTTTTGATGATGGGCATTTTACAGTCTAATTTTCTGTTCATTATAATTCAACTGAGCAAAAGTATTTGGAATCGATTAATACAATTTATAATGAGTCTTTTCTATCATAGGATAGATACAAAATGTTTATAACATATACAATTGTTATCAGAATCTAATTTTTGTTCTACAAAATTTACATTGATTACAATAAAAGTTTTATATAATTTTTCATAATTTTTACCATCATTTACATTCAATTTGCCTGTTATAGATTTGATAAGGATTCTAGTCAGTTTATAAGAATTCTTTTTTGTTTTGTTATCTCTTTAAGAGTATAGTTTCTAATTTTCTTCAATTACATTTCTTTTTTGTGATTAACATATTTCAAATAATTAACAATATTTATTACCATAATTAGTTACATATCATTTAATAAATTACAACAGTTTGTAACACATACAATTAATAAAACAATGTTGTTTAGAGGTTTAATAAAGTTTCTTGCATAGAATTAATGGACAAAGGTATGGTTGGGATTTTAATTTGATTGTGTGGAATATGAACAAGAAGGATTTTGGTCATTAATTACATCTTTTATCTTCTTAGGCCTTATAATTTTCGACAAATGTATTTTGTCTTTTGTGTTATGATGTCTAGGCTTTATTTTTCCAGTTTTTCTTTCTTTATCTATCGAAGCTATTTCTTCCTTGCCATATCTGTTTTTCGTTTTGCTTTGCTTCTGAACTGATTTTATATAAACTTCAGATGGTATTTTTGGAAGTGGTTCTTTGTTTACATTCCTTTTTTCTAAAACTTTTTCTTTAATTCTTTGATTGCTATCCCTAATGTTTTCGTAAAGTATTTTTGTTTTTTCCTTATGGTTTAAAACGTAGTCATTTACAATTTGTTTTTCTAAATCTATATCTAATAAAGAGTTTGAATTTATGTGTCCAAATAAGACTTCGCACGGCGTTAATTTTGTGACTGAATGAATGCTATTGTTATAGGCAATTATAGCATATTTTACTTTCTTAATTATACTGTCTTTTTTAAATTCGATTTGATTATTTAACAGCCTTATGTGTTCTATTAAGGTGGAATGAAATCTTTCACATAATCCGTTTGATTGGGGGTTTTGTGTACTGATAAAATGGATTTTGATTTTATGCAGGTCTAATATCTCCTTCACAATCCTGTTATTAAACTCCGTTCCATTGTCTGAGATAATAACTGTTGGTAAGCAGAACTGCGCAAAGTAATCTAATAGCTTGTCTGCAATCTCTGTAGCTTGAGAGCTTCCCAAGCGATAAGCTTGAGCATACTTTGTGAAACTGTCGACAATGCTGATAAACGCATTCTTTTCTAAAGAGATAGTGTCGATGTGAATTATCTGGAAAGGCCTTGAAGCTGTAGGCGTCAAGTTCATCTCTAATTGTAAGGGCATTCTGTCATATTTGGTTCTTTGACATATGTCACACTGATTTATGAAATTTTGGATTAGTGATTTTAAATTAGGCCAATAATATCTTCGCTTAATTTGTTCGTATGTTTCTTGTATCCCTCGGTGATTGGTTTTGCTGACATGATAATTACTTATCGTTTCTAAGGTATCTTCTTCCGGAGTTAGGTCTAAGAGTTTGTTATTACACTTAACCAAATTTAGTTCAGTTTGTTTGAAATTTTTGGCTACGCATGATGCAAATTTCTCGTAAAAATCGTCTTCAAAATATAGATTATATTTTATTTTGGGTACCAAATATGATTTTACGAAGTTAACTATGTCTTCTTTAAAGTTATTTTCTGATATTTCGACCATTAAACGAATTTTTGAAGTTCCGAATAGTTTTATAATTTTTACTTTCTTTGGTTCGTATTTTACTAATGACAAAAATATTTGATTTCTCCCAAAGTTTACAGGTTCGTCGGAAATTGGTATTTCAATTTGGGTGTTCCCTTCGAAGTTGGAATGCACGGTTTGACTGTCACTTTCTTGATCGTACTCTAAGTTGGCATTATCTGTTGCGTCGAGTTGTACGACCATAGACTCGTTATCTTCATTTAATTCCGGGAAGAAACGTTGGATTAATCCAGCTGGAGATAAATCAAGGTCTGGTTCTACAGTGTGTTGGGTGTTTGTTGACCTTTTATTAGTAATGTTCAATTGTATTCTAGACAGGGCATCTGCGTTTTGGTTTAATTTCCCTTTTTTGTATCTTATGTCATAATCATATTCTTCTAATTTTAATCTCCATCTTAAAAGCTTGGAATTTGGTTCTTTAACTGAAAATAACCATTGTAAAGGTTTATGGTCTGTATAAATTTTAAATTTTCTTCCAAATAAATAAGGCCTAAAGTGTTTAGTGGCCCATACGATTGCTAGTAATTCCTTTTCAATCGCGGAGTAATTAGTTTCGCTGTCGTTTAAAGTTCTGCTGGCATACGCTATAGGAAGGTCCTTCCCATTTTTGTCCTGGCTTAAAATTGCTCCTAGTGCAAAACTACTAGCGTCTGTTGTTAGAGTAAACTCCTTTTCAAAATCTGGGTATTGTAGAAGGGGCTCATTAGTCAGTATATTTTTACATGTCTCAAAACATTCTATGAAGTCTGGATTTTCTATGTTTATTTTTGCATTTTTCTTTAAACAGTTAGTAAAGGGTTTTGTTATCTTGGCGAAGTTTTTAATAAATTTTCGATAATAGCCTATTAGTCCTAAAAATCCTTTAATTTGTTTGGTGGTTTTGGGTATTGGATAGTTTTTGATTGCCAAAATCTTTGCTGGGTTAGGTTTTACGCCTTCCGGTGTAACAACATGCCCTAGATACGCTACTTCTTTTCTTAAAAATTCTGTTTTATCCAGCTGTACTTTAAAGTTGGCTTTGCGTAATCTGTCGAATACTTCTTTAAGTCTTTGTATATGTTCTTGGAGGCTAGTGGAGTAAATTATAATATCGTCTAAATAAACTAAACATGTTTCATTTTGGATTCCTCTCAGAATGTTATTCATAATTCTTTGAAATGTAGGGGGGCTATTCTTTAGTCCAAATGGCATTCTTAAAAATTCATAGTGTCCCGTTTATGTTGAAAACGCTGTTTTTTCTATGCTATTTTTATCCATTTCTACTTGGTGAAATCCTGAGGCTAAATCTAAAGTTGTAAAATACTGAGATCGTCCTAATTTATCTAATATGTCGGTAATGTTTGGCAAGGGAAATTTATCGTCAATTGTTTTCTTGTTTAATCCTCTAAAATCTATTACTAATCGAAATTTTCTTTTGCCAGAAGCGTCTTGTTTTTTGGGTACAATCCAGACAGGAGAGTTCCATGGAGAATTTGAAGGTCTAATAATTCCTTGTTCAAGCATGTCCTCAGTTTGTTTATTAATTTCGTTCTTGTAAATCTCTGGATATCTATAATTTCTGGAGTATACGGGAATTTCATCAGTAGTCCTAATAACATGTTTTATTTGGTTGGTAAAAGTTAAATCGTTTCCCTCAATATGGAATAAATCTGCATAATCTTTTATTAAACTTGTTATAGCGGATTTTTCTTCCGAGTTCATATGTTCCATTCTAAATTTTGATAAATCTAAATTTTTTCTTCTCGAATTTTTTTGTTTATAATCTAATAAATTGAAATTAGCGTTCATTTGCATTGCATCAGGTCTAAGGATATTGTATTCTTCTAAAGATTTTAATTCTAATGGTTCATTTACTGTTAATTCTACATTTACTTCTGTGTTGTTTATTATAGGGCAGTAGGCTTCTCCCTTGTGTACTGAGACTATACACTGCGGAATTTCTAATCCATTTAAGTTTTTGTATGGTAAGAGTCCTTCTCCATCTTGAATATTTTGTATTCTAAATTTAATCGTTTGGCTAGCGCGGGCTTGTATAACATAACTTGTTCCCTTTTTTGCTTTCTGTTCCTGACATTCGCTTATATTATTATTATTATTGTTATTATTATTATTTTGTTCTTCTGTGTTAAAATATTTGATCGGCATTTGCTTATTGCGAAATATTAATTTATCATTCACAAAATTTAAATTAATTTTTAATTCTTTTATGTTATCTAATCCAAGGAGTAAGTCAAAATCTTTATGGAAATCAAATAAATAGAATTTGGTTGTTTCTTTTCCTAAAAGGGGTAGCGTACAACTGTATTTTTCTTTTGATACTCCATGAGCTGTACTCACTTCAAATGGCTCTTGTTTTAGAGTGTTTTTGAAAAATTGGAAAGCTATTGATTTTTTAATAAATGATCTCGTACTTCCAGTGTCAATCAGCATCTTTAAATTGGTCTTGGGATCGTGGATGTACGGTAGTTCGTTTGTGTCGTCTTCTATATGCATTATGGAAAATGTCTTTTTAATGTGGTTAGTCCTAAAAAATGATTTTGGGTATGATTGTCCTCTTGAGTGAATCCGCATGCGTTTTCCTCTTGCGGGGAATCATCAAAGTCTATGTAGCTGTCAGGGTCCTCTTGCGGTTCATAATCTGTTTGTTCGGTCAGATAAGAGTTAGTCATTTGTTCAGTCAATCGATTCATAGTTTGATCGTAATTTTCCTCCTCTATTGGTTTCCCTGTCATCTGATAAAGTCTATTTTGTCTAATTGTGTTCCCTGCTTGACGTGTGGAAATGCTCATTGGTTCTGGTTCAAATTTTTGATGAACTTTTAATGGTGTGTAGTTGTTAGACTGTCTCGGTTGTTGACTTTGCTGCACGTATGAGTTAGGTTTAGTAAATTGGTTAGGATTATTTTGGTAGTTGGGCCTATAGTTTTGGAAGGTTTGTTTGTTAGGAAGGGGTTTGCGAATAGGCGGGTATTGTGGGGCCCTAGGTGGAATGTTCTGTTTAACATTTTGAAATAATTTGTTATTTTTAAATTGAAAATCGTTAGTAAGCATATTAAGTGCTTCGCTAAGAGAATCTGGATTTTTGGTTCGCATTAGCGATCCTACAGGTTCATGTAAACCTCTAAGGAGAACTCTTAAAGCTAGTTTCTGAACATATTCTATTAAAACATCTTTGGCCAATTGTCTTTGTGGCTCTTTATTAACAAAAAATGAAGTTTGTAAATTTAATAGTTTTTGAATTCTTTCATAAAATTTAAAAGGTGATTCGTTATGCTCTTGTTTTAACTCAGCCATTTCTAAATTTAAGGTAAAACAATCTCTTTTGTCTGAATAGCTGGTTAATAATACTTTTTTAATCTCATACCAGTTATATGAGTTTGAGTTTACTACCATTTCTAATGCTTGGCCTTTTAGTTTAGCTAGTATAGAAGAAAATAAATATTCATTTTGAAAATCCTCTGGATTTTCGCTTACATAAAACTTATTTACTACTTTGTCACATATAGAAACAAATCTGTGGAGCATAGTGGGCTCTCCACTATACTCAGGAATCATATCTAGATATTCTTTCTTTAATGTTGGCGTTGCCATTTTAAAATATTATTTTCTTTAAAATAATAAAATTAAAAATCAATTATATAAAATTAAAAAGTATTTACTCTACTTTTTCTTAATTCTATATCTTAAGATCTACTTACAAGTTGATCCAAAATACTTTGCTCATTTGAACAACTTTCACTTTTCACTTACACGATATTCGCTCGTGTTCTTAATAGATATGCGCTCTATTAAGTGGTTGTAGATATTCACTCTACTTAAGGTTTCCTCAATTAACGGTTAAAACCGACGGACGTTATATTCGTTAACTTCCTTGAGGTGTCCTACCGACTGCGCCAGTTACGTTTTATATTAAGCAAGAAAGGTTTTTAAAAATGATTTTTATTTTTAACAAACCTTTGAATTTAATAAACAATTAACTTAGAAAACTGTTACATAAATTTTACTTAATAAAACAATACAATTGATATGCACTCAATCGGAGTGGAAAACGTCTGTGCGATACAGAGGCGACTTACACACTGCCGGGGCTCTGTTCTCACACCTATATAATACTAAAGCTGCGTAAGCAGGAATTTTCCTAGCACGCATTTAATTATGAAATGTTCACATAAAATGTTTATATAACTTATATATATATATATATATATATATATATATATATATATATATATATATATATATATAGAGAGAGAGAGAGAGAGAGAGAGAGAGAGAGAAAGAGAGAGGGTTAAGAATTATTTTAATTTTCCCTATGTAACCATTTTATCCATTTTTGTTACCTCTATATCTTTATTTTAATATATGCCGTTGATCAGGCAATATGCTAGTTCGACAATAGCAAGAACTAGACCTACCGTCATTCGCTAATTAATAAAACTTTCCGATACAAAGAAAACCGAATTAACAAAAAACCTTAACGCACACTTCTCCAAAACATTTAGCAAAATGAGAAAGTTACATCTATGAAAAATGTATCTCTGTTTGGGGTTTATAGCGAACGCTTTAAGTAAGATGGGTGGGAAAACTAATGTAGTGGAAGTTCACTATCTTTGAAAATGTGTATTAGCAATCAATTTCCTTTCCTATAAAATAATGAATTTTGGGGTAAGATTTAGATTGTCCTTAATATCTACACATTTTAATTAAAAAAGTAACTGTTTATTTTCCATGGTAGCGATTAAATAATAATTATGTTATTATTTACGAGAATGGTTGAAGTACATGAAAATTCCAAGTAAGAATTAATTTATATAATAAATACAGCTAAATATAACATCAAGCAGTGCTAACATGCTTGGTAACATTTTTCGTTGGTCGAAGTTCACTAACTTGCTACGTTTGTGTAAACAGTGATCACATGATGCTGCTCGGGGCATGCATTAGCTTTGCCTTGGCTGAATAATTGTGTTTAGTATTAATTTGAAATTAGACGAGTGTGACCGTTCGTAAAAAGCAGAGTGAGCGAAAGCAGAGTGATTAACGAAATAATAGTATTTGACGCTAATATACCCCAAAATAGAATGTAGGGTGCTAAGGCAAGGTTAGCTATGAAATCTAAATGAGTTAATGGGAAAGTTCACTTACTTGTAGGCGGTTGTCTGTCACAACTATAACTGGTGGTAGTACTACGTTTGGCCGCAAGATGAGTAGATACAGCGCTCCAATCGTAGTAAAAATGTAGATAAAAAATGAATTATAATAGAAATAGTTGTTTCTCACTCACAATGTTGTATTTGAGGAAAAATGAGGAAATAGGAAAGGAATTACCCAACATTTTCCCCCACCGAAAACAGAATAAAAATTTGCTCAATTAAATAGAAATAAAACCCACATTAAACAACAAAAAATAACACTTCTTGAACTAAAACAACTTGTGATATTAAAAATGTTCTTTAGTCATGGTAAAGGAGAGGACTTATCTTGACGACTGGGCGTCGGAAAGTCCCTCGCGTAGTTCGTACTGATACGACCAGCACAACACATCCTTTCCTGAGAATGTATCTTCAATTCTTCCCAACTGCCAACGTAATGGTGAAGAGTGGGTATCTTGAAGGAGTACCGAGTCACCTTTAGACACGTTTGGTGATTCCGTTGTTCATTTACTACGCTGTTGGAGCGTGTGCAAATACTCAATCCTATAACGTGTCCAGAAATGTTGGACGGCCTTTGAAATTAGTTGCCTGCGACATAGACTATTCATGGTTAATTCCTGAAGGTCATGTTCAGGTACTGCGGTCAGAGCAGAGCCGATGAGAAAGTGTGCGGGTGTTACACATCAAATTCATTAGCGTCTGTGGATAACGGAGATAATGGCCTGGAATTTATAATTGCCTCAATTTATGCACATAGTGTTGATAATTCTTCAAAGGTGAGAGCTTGTCCATTTAGCACTCTCTTGAGATGGTATTTTGTGGAACGTATTCCGACCTCCCACAGACCTCCAAAGTGAGGACCGTCAGGTGGGTTGAAATTCCAAGAGATTCCTTTAGAGCTTCAATGTTCCGTTATCCTAGCTTTATTTTCCTTCGAAGGGCTATGCCTGTCAGGTACTTGTTAGCTCCCACAAAGTTCGTTCCATTGCCGGAAAACATATAGTGGCAAAAACCTCGTCTACTAACAAATCTATCGAGTGAAGCCAAAAATGCATTGGTTGAAAGATCCGAAACCACTTCGATATGGTCGGCTTTTGTAGATAGACACACAAATAAACATATATATGCCTTAAATATCTTGGCATTTCGTCGTCTAGATTCCTTAATTAAAATAGGACCGCCGAAATCCACTCCAGTAGATATGAACGGTCGTCCTTGACTTGTTCGGAATGGTGGAAGATCTCCCATACGAGTTTGTATGAACGTTGGCTTCATTTTATTACAGATGAGACATATGGAGAGTGTGGACCTAATAGCACTGCGAATACTCAGAATCCAATACTTCTGTTGAATAAATGATTGTAGTGTGCGTGGTCCAACATCTAAATAAGATTTGGGATAGTGGTCGATTAATAGTGTAGTCAAGCGGCTTAACTTGGGTAGTAGAATAGAATGTCTAAAGTCTTGTGGCAAGGCAGCATTCCGAAGCCTACCCCCTACCCTAAGAAGCCCACGATTGTCCAAAAAAGGGTTCAGTTTCCTAAGGCCATTTGATGTCTCGCCTCCACCTTTAAGTGAAATTAGATCTTCTTCAAAGTACCTTTTCTTTGTTTATTGAATCCAGAAATGTAGAGATGAACCTAACGCAGTATGAGATAATGAACCTTTAACTTTAGATTGTGTATGACAGTTTGTTATAAATCGATTGCACCAGGCGGTTCCTCTTATTAACCCGGTAAACGAAGACAATTTATCAATTAAATTAAAACTTGGTGTTTTGGTTTCAGCAACACAAATAGTATCAATATTCAACTTGATATCTGGTAATACATTCGTACTTGAGTAAGGTGCGTACCGCAGCGGCCATTCCTTTATGGGTGATGTCATGAACAATGGGCCGAACCACCAAAGCGAATGAGCTATGAGTTGACTAGGGAACAGACCCCGAGAACTACAATCCGCTGGGTTTTATATTAGTTGACACATAATGCCAGCTGTTAGGATCTAGTATCTCTAATATTTCTGTCACCCGGTTAGCAACAAAAGTTTTGAGCAAATAAGGAGGCGTTTTTAGCCAATTAATCACCACCATTGAATCAGTAAATACAAATATAACTTCTATTTGCAAAACTTCACTTAAACATTTTTTTAGAACATTCTTGAAAGTAATAATGCTCCACAAAGTTCCAACCGAGGAATAGAAAGTGTTTTAAGAGGTGCCACTTTTGACTTCCCAATAATAAGATGAGACGTAGCTGGGTTTGTTGTACAGTCAATCAAATAAATTTTAGCACTATCCTTTTTCAGAAGCATCGGAAAAACCTACAAGGTAGCATGGGCCTGACCCCGGAGACACTGTAAACCGGCTTAATTTTATATTAGATAGAAGGTGTAGTTCCGAAGCAAAGGTTGCCCATTCCTTTTGAATGTTTGGGGGAACTTCATCATTCCAACTAAGCCCAAGTATCCAAAGTCTTTGAACCATGGTTTTGGCCAATATAATCACAGGGGATAGCCAACCGAGAGGATCAAATATGCGTGAGATATGGGATAAAATGGTACGTTTTGTGTATATTAGGTTGATGGGAGTTATACTATAAGAGAACATGTCTGATATAGCAATCCATTGAAGGCCTAAAATCGTGATGTGACTTCCATCTGAATTCAACGAAATAGGAACTTCCTTGTGTTCGTCAGGTATAGCCTCAAGTAAACTAGCGTAATTGCTGCTCCATTTATGAATAATGAATCCTCCCAAAGCAAGAAGATTTATAAGTTGATTTTGTAAATCCAATGACTCTTGAACATTCGCTGCGCCTGTCAGAATATCATCAATATGAATGTCCTCTTGAAGAATCTTGGCTGCAAGAGGGAACTTATCTCCTTCGTCTATAGCAAGTTGTTTCAATGTTCGCAAAGCCAAAAAAGGAGCAGACGAAACACCATACGTAAGTGTCATGAGTTCAAATTCCTGGATCGACTCATTGGGGTTTTCTAGCCAGAGAATATACTGATACTTTCGATCTTGTGAACGGACTAATATTTGCCTGTACATCTTACAAATATCCGCAATTAAAACTACTGGATGTAATCGAAATTTTACAAAAACATCAGCAATATTATTTTGTAGCTTAGGTCCTGTCAACAGTATGTCATTTAGTGACCTATTATTTATAGTCTTCATAGATGCATCGAACACTACACGAACCTTAGTGGATGAACTAGAATCTTTGATAACGCAGTGATGAGGTATGAAATAGGGTTGTTCTTGAGGCGAGATTATTTGATACGAGACGCATGTGTGCAAGGTTAATATATTCCCTCATAAAGGACTTATACTCTCTAAACAGATTGGCATCACGCCCTAAACTTTTCTCCAGGTACTTGAACCTATTGGTTGCTTGGTCGCGTGACTGACCTAAGACGTTATCACTCTTTTATTGGAAGAGGAACAACATAACGACCTTCCATATCACGATAGTGTAATTCCTTAAAACTCTCTTCACATTGGACATCATCTGGGTTGGGAGGTATCATATGAGGAACTTCCTCTATCTCCCAGAAACGTCTTAAACTTCTGTCAATACTACTTGGACTTGAAATAAGCAAGCATGATGAAGTGAGTACAAGCTGAGGTTGCTTATCCTTCAACTTTCCTGTAATAACCCAACCAAAGATGCTATGAAAAGCGGAGGGGCAACCATCCGTAGTATTGAGCTGTTGCCCATCATAGACCTCAGGAAATAAATCCGCAGCTATCAGAAAATCAATCTGAGAGGGTATAAGACAACTGGGATCAGCCAAATATAGATGTTTGAACTTGAATACGATGTGAGTGGGAATATGAACGCTAGGCATATGAGCAGTGATTTTTGAAAGTATCACAGCTTCAGTATTTAGTTGAGGAGTTATGGAGTCTCGAGGCTTTAGTATACACGTGACAACTCCTTTAGTACCCTTGACCTCATTCTGGGCTAGGCCAGCTATAGGGAATGAACATTTTCTTCGTACCGACCCTAAACGCTTTGCACAGGCAGATGTCATGAAGGACGTTTGGGCACATGAGTCAATAATTGCTCTAACAGGTTGAAACAGGCCGTTTGAGTCCTTGACATGAATAACTGCAGTCCCTAGTATTACAGTAGAATAATGCTGCTGTGAATCTTGAACTAAGCTAGTAGAGGTAGGGTTAGTAATTGAATCCTTAATCTACTGAAGAGAAGGATTGGATTGAGGTGATGCAACATGAACCAAAGTGCTGCATGAATCGTTCACAATAGGCTGTAGAGGAAGTGACCAAGACTCTATTTGAAAATGGAATAAGATTTTTAACAGCGGACCCTCGCTTTGAAGATGTAACAGTTTTCAGAGCAGGGTTTCTATTAACTTGCTTATGAGCTGGGTGTATATCGTTATCTGGAGATATTTCTAATATACGTGCATGGTTTTGTAAGAATTTCACTAAATCATCAAACTTAGGTATTTCGGAATCAATGTTCTGTAATTCAAACTGCTTGCATGTAGCAACTGGTAAATTTCTCAAAGCAATATACATAAACAAAAAATCAGCAAGGTCCAGAATACACAGTGCCTCAAGTGCAATAACCGGTTCATAAAACTTTCTTAAAAAATAATTTAAAGTCGAAGCTGACTCATTATGCTGTGGAGTACAACTAAATATAGTGTTTAATAAGGATATTCCTAGCACACGCTTGTTTTGATATTTGTCTACTAAGGATTTCCAAACAAGGCAATAATTCTTCTCTGATATAGTAAGGCTGCGAGCAATGTTCAACGCAGAACCAGAAAGTGCCGAGAATAAATAGTGAAACGTTTCAATGTCACCGAGTGACGTATTTTCATGTATGAGAACGCGAAAATTATCGTAAAATGGTGTCCATTCATTGTAAGATCCGTCAAACTTTGGCAAGGCAATTTCTGGTAAACGAGGCTTACTAGAAGTTTTATCCTTACTCCTACTGTCAACAGAGGATTGTTTCACAGAACTAATTCTGTTATAGACTACTTGTATTTTAAAATACAACTCGTCAAAGGCTTCGGCTGTTTGAACGGTTTCGTATTGTTTTTCGGGATCAATTTGTAATGACGTTGCTAATATTTTCTCTTGAACGGCTTCAAATTGTGTATATGAGTCGCCTATATTATCATATATAGCTTTAAATTGTTCTAACTTAGTTAGATCTGAGATTTCTTTAGAAAGATCATACAGAACTTGGATACGGCGATATAGCTTTTCTCTCCTAGCTATTAGTAATTTTAAATGATTTTCTAGTTTATTCATAATTATATACAATTTACAGTATAGACAATATTAAAGTTTTCTTTAAATAATTCACTAAGTAGACTTCAATATTTAAAGGGAATAGGCCTAAGCTTTGCTATAATAGAATGCGGCTTTCGCCTAAACAAACATTGCAAAGATTAGATTATTAAATAACCTACAGTGGACTGTATTAATCTTTATAATGTACAGTTTTATAACTTAATGTGTAACGGTATATAAACTAAATTAAGCAGAGTCCATTTTTATGTAACGTATGGTTTAACAAATTGAATATTATTTATTTTTAATTCTTAAAAATTTAATTTTTACTTCTAGCTTACAGTTCAGGCTTAACAATAACGTCTGTCTGTAACGCATTTGAAGGTATAACTCCGTTACATTAAAATATTTTAAATTACCACGTTAAATCATTTAAATTAGCAGAATATTATTACATTAATTCTTAAGGCTTGTTAACCTGAAATGCAAGGAATTGTGCGCTGGTAAAATAATTACTCTTTTAAATTCAATTAAAGCAAATTACACTCTTTTATTTTAAGAAAGACAAATAAAATAAATTATAATCATGATACATTTTTCTTGACATTCAGTTACGGATTATGGAACATTTTATATTCTACTTATGAATTTTTAAGGATAGCAATCTATCAATTAATTAATCAATCAATGGCTGAAAATGAATCTGTACTCGAGTTTACTTGCCTTTTTATATAATCAAATTTTATAATTCAAGGTGAACATAATGGCACCAAAAGATGCGTAATTACAGTTACGCTAATTAGTTGAAAAGTTCAATGTTCATTAATTAGAATTATGCTGTGAAACATTTTAAATTTTGAAATAAATCTTTAAAGTCTTAAATCGCCCACTTAGCTGTATTCACATGTCGTAATCTCGCTTCCTCCTCGTGGAAAAGTCTCGGTAAAAGCCTTGTATCATCCTCGTGGAAAAGACTCGGGAAATTTCATCAGTAATTCAGCGTCCCATCTGGTACCTGGTAACGTACGCCGTGTTCTAAGCCATGATTATATGAAATTAAAACTTTACATTAATTTAAATTTAAAAAAATCAAATAAAATTTTCTTGCTCTCGGAGACGTCCGTTCCCCTTTTACATATTGCCCAAATGAGAGAGATATATTAGTTGCGTGCAACCTTCCTACCTACCGCGCATCCGGGGGGCGCATCCCTACCTTAATTACTTGTTTTAATCATTTTCCGTTAGATGTCACTATCAGCCAGAGATCTCATTAAAATATTTCTCATACATAACAATTTTTTTACATAGTCATATATTATTACAATTTTGAATCCATTCTCGTTTGTTTTCAGAAATTTGCTAATTTAATATGTAACACCGTCTAAAGTGTGTTACAAATGTAGCGTTATATAACTTAAGAAAACAAAAAAACATATACATTTTAAATATTCCAATATATTTTGAAGCAGTATTTCAACAGATTATAAACAAATTTCAAAACTTGAACACCTTTAAAACACTCACGGATAGGTTTATCCGGCCGGGAGGACCAAAATGTTTGTGCAATAATTAAGTAAAAGTTACTGACAAACTGTTGCTATAATTATATTAACGAAATAATATTATTTGACGCTAATTACCACAAAATAGAATGTAGGATGCTAAGGCAAGGTTAGCTATGAAATCTAAAAGAGTTAGTGGGAAAGTTCACTTACTTGTAGGCGGTTGTCTGTCACAACTATAACTGTTGTACTACGTTCGGCCGCAAGATATGTAGAGACAGCGCTCCGATCGTAGTAAAATTATAGATAAAAAATGAATTATAATAGAAATAATTGTTCCTCACTCGCAATGTTGTATACACAAAAATTAGGAAATAGGGAAGGATTTACCCAACACACGGTATCTCCTCCAACTAACGGAGAAGCTGCTAATCAAATTACTACGAATCTATAACAAACAATCAACAATCAATTGTTTATTTTCTCATACGCTTTTTAGTGCCCTCATCATCTGTCAGTTGAAGTATTTATATTATAGTAAATAGTTGTAATTCAGAGTTTTGTGTCTTTACATTCAGTAATGATTATGAATACCTTACTGAAACGAGTATGAGATGTATTTGTTTGGTGAGTTTATATTCATTCTTATTTAGTTATCCCCTTTCTTCACAAGCCAGACTCAATTTTGTGTAAGTTATGAACTTTTGTATTTATTATAGCAGCATATCTTTATATATTGCTCAACATGCCCATAACTGTTATGAATATTTGTATTTATTATAGCATAATAACTTTATATATTGCTCAACATGCCCATAACTGTTATGAATATTTGTATTTATTATAGCCTAATAACTTTATATATTGCTCAACATGCCCATAACTGTTATGAATATTTGTATTTATTATAGCATAATAACTTTATATATTGCTCAATATGCCCATAACTGTTATGAATATTTGTATTTATTATAGCATAATAACTTTATATATTGCTCACCATGCCCATAACTGTTATGAATATTTGTATTTATTATGGCATAATAACTTTGTATATTGCTCAACATGCCCATAACGGTTATGAATATTTGTATTTATTATAGCATAATAACTTTATATATTGCTCAACATGCCCATAACTGTTATGAATATTTGTATTTATTATAGCATAATGTCTTTATATATTGCTCACCATGTCCACAACTGTTATGAATATTTGTATTTATTATAGCATAATATCTTTATATATTGCTCAACATGCCCATAACTGTTATGAATATTTGTATTTATTATAGAAAATTAACTTTATATATTGCTCACCATGTCCATAACTGTTATGAATATTTGTATTTATTATAGCATAATATCTTTATATGTTGCTCACCATGCCCATAACTGTTATGAATATTTGTATTTATTATAGCATAATATCTTTATATATTACTCCCCATTCCCATAACTATTATGAACCTTTGTATTTATTATAGCATAATATCTTTATATATTGCTCACCATGCCCATAACTGTTATGAATATTTGTATTTATTATAGCATAATAACTTTATATATTGCTCACCATGCCCATAACTGTTATGAATATTTGTATTTATTATAGCATAATATCTTTATATATTACTCCCCATTCTCATAACTATTATGAACCTTTGTATTTATTATAGCATAATATCTTTATATATTGCTCACCATGCCCATAACTGTTATGAATATTTGTATTTATTATAAATCTGTTCGGCAATAAAGCGTGTTGCTCTTGTGTGCTTATAACATTCAATACGAGTAGAATACCTTTATTACTTGAAGTGTAGCTCGCCATACGATGGCTCCCATAAGGTCGAGCTGTGGACGAGTTCTTTGAGTCCGATTCTGGGTGAAATAAACATATTAGGATATGATGTTATCTATAAATATGTTTGCTGGAATATAACATCATATCCTAGAAGTTACGTGTGGAAGTTACCATACATCATAAACCAGATGTAAATAAAAGGGAGAGCTACATTCTCATTTACAATGACAGTGACAAATCAAGCAAAGTCACAAACTCGCTTTTTGTAAGTTATTAGATAGCTCTAATCACAAGTTAAAGTATAATATGGCAAATGATGATAAATAACGGTGACACTAAATATATTAGTGAAAGCATGACGTATTTATTAGTCATATGTAGGATATTAGAATATTATGCAAATTAGCATATTTAGGATATTTTGCGGTAGGATTAATTTCCGCCAAAAAGTTTACATATTGCGTTTTAAACATAAATTTTAAGTAATCAAGATATATACATATTATTATTATATAATATATATTAATTATATATAATATATAATATGAATATATATATATATATATATATATAATTTATATAATTAGTTATATGTAATATATAATATGAATATATATATATATATATATATATATATATATATATATATATATATATATATATATATAAGTTATATAACTAAGTATTTTAGATTTAGCTACTATTAAGATGACTTTACTATAATTTTGCTGATGTAGGTTATATGTATTGTGCACCTGCGGAACATATTTTAAAGTAGCCATCTCTTGTCTAGTATAGCTCTCACTCTATGTACTTTGCGAGTATATCATTGTATATGTAAAATCTAGTAATAATGGCGAACATTAAAATCATACAAAGTTATTAAAGTTTTATTAAAAGTAAAATCATTTTTTTAAAACCTTTCGTTTGAAACGAATAACGTAACTGGCGCAGACGGTATGACCCCTCAAGGACGTTAGTGAATATAACGTCCGTCGGATTTAAGCGTTTATTGAGGAACAACTTAGCAGCAAAGTGAGTATCTGCAAAAAATAATAGAGTGTATATTTATTGTCAACGGGAGAGAAAATCGTAACAGAAAGTTGTAGTTATTGTGAATATTGGTATACAAAAATGTGCAACGTACAATATACGTGATGAGCAAAGTATTTTGGATTTCGCTGTAAGTAAACCTGTAATAGTATTAAGTATATAGTGTTCTAATTGAATAATAAGAACAAAGGTGATATTTAATAGTTTTGAAAACTAATATATAGTAAAAAAGTAAATAACAATTTATTTGTAGAATTTATATTTTATTGTATTAATTGATTTTTAATTTTACTTTAAATATTTGAGATATATAATAATTAGTTACAATGACTATCCCCGTATTAAAAGAAGAATATTTGGACATGATTCCAGAATATAGCGGTGAGCCTTCTATAGAATTATGTGTGTGTTCATTTTCCTTTAAAAATCCGCATGTACTGTCTTCTTCGATAAAGTTATTAAAAACGTAGTATTTGACTTGGGTTTATTCGTAATCTTCCCCGAAATTACCATTATTTCCCGTCTTTTCCGGCGGGAAATATTGATATATTTGACATTTGTTCTACCATATGATACATCGAATCATTCTCGTTTTCTATATCGACCGCTTTTCCTGTAATTTGGTACTTTTTATTATGTGTGATTGGGTTTCCGGTTTAACGAGTTGATATGTTCATCAGTGTGGGTTGATAATTTGGCCTGGGCTGATGATTTTGATTCGATTTAGCTGCTGTGTGGTTTTATACAGAGTTATGTCATATAAAATATATTATCGTTGTTTTGAGATGGTTGTTTAAACTGATTAGGGTTATTTTGTAGCATTTGTTTGTAATAAGGCTAAAATTGTTGATTATTAGTCACAGGTTTACGTATCTGTGAGTGTTGAAGTTTAGGTGATGTGTTTTACCGATAACTATAAAGTGGTTTATAATTTTTTAATTGGAAATCGTTGGTTGACATATTAAAATCTTCACTTAGGGTGCTGGGATTTTTCGCCCGCATCAATGATCTTAAAGATTCCTGGGGTTTCTCAAAAAAACTCTTAGTGGTAATTTGTGGGTATAATTACACAGAACATGTTTAGCAGCTGGTTCCTTATTGGTAAAAAAAATGCTATTTGTAAATTTAGAAGTTGCCTAATTCTTTCATAGAAATTAAAGGGTAACTCGTTATGTCCTAGTCTTAATTTGGCCATTTCCAAATTTAAAGTAAAACTCTCCCATCTGAATAGATAGTTATAAGAGTGTTTTTGATATCTTCCCAGGCATAAGTATTTGAGCTTACTGCAATTTCAAAGCCTGTCCTTTAAATTTTTAAAACATGACGTATAAGAGGAATTCAGTTTGTAAATCATCCGGGTTTGTAACTACAAAGAAAGTCTTTGCAATTGTATCACAAATTGTAATAAATCTACTAAGCATTCTATAGAAGGCTCACCGCTATATTCTGGAATCATGTCCAAATATTCTTCTTTTAATACGGGGATAGTCATTGTAACTAATTATTATATATCTCAAATATTTAAAGTAAAATTAAAAATCAATTAATACAATAAAATATAAATTCTACAAATAGATTGTTATTTACTTTTTTACTATATATTAGTTTTCAAAACTATTAAATATCACTTTTGTTCTTATTATTCAATTAGAACAATATATACTTAATACTATTACAGGTTTACTTACAGCGAAATCCAAAATACTTTGCTCATCACGTATATTGTACGTTGCACATTTTTGTATACCAATATTCACAATAACTACAACTTTCTGTTACGATTTTCTCTCCCGTTGACAATAAATATACACTCTATTATTTTTTGCAGATACTCACTTTGCTGCTAAGTTGTTCCTCAATAAACGCTTAAATCCGACGGACGTTATATTCACTAACGTCCTTGAGGGGTCATACCGTCTGCGCCAGTTACGTTATTCGTTTCAAACGAAAGGTTTTAAAAAAATGATTTTACTTTTAATAAAACTTTAATAACTTTGTATGATTTTAATGTTTGCCATTATTACTAGATTTTACATATACAATGATATACTCGCAAAGTACATAGAGTGAGAGCTATACTAGACAAGAGATGGCTACTTTAAAATATGTTCCGCAGGTGCACAATACATATAACCTACATCAGCAAAATTATAGTAAAGTCATCTTAATAGTAGCTAAATCTAAAATACTTAGTTATATAACTTATATATATATATATATATATATATATATATATATATATATATATTCATATTATATATTACATATAATTAATTATATAAATTATATATATATATATATATTCATATTATATATTATATATAATTAATATATATTATATAATAATAATATGTATATATCTTGATTACTTAAAATTTATGTTTAAAACGCAATATGTAAACTTTTTGGCGGAAATTAA
This sequence comes from Prosapia bicincta, assembly GCA_036971475.1. Lineage (NCBI taxonomy): Eukaryota > Metazoa > Arthropoda > Insecta > Hemiptera > Cercopidae > Prosapia > Prosapia bicincta. Next base: position 92,154,706 of record JBAIZL010000003.1, on the reverse strand, counting down.
TCCTACCGCAAAATATCCTAAATATGCTAATTTGCATAATATTCTAATATCCTAAATATGACTAATAAATACGTCATGCTTTCACTAATATATTTAGTGTCACCGTTATTTATCATCATTTGCCATATTATACTTTAACTTGTGATTAGAGCTATCTAATAACTTACAAAAAGCGAGTTTGTGACTTTGCTTGATTTGTCACTGTCATTGTAAATGAGAATGTAGCTCTCCCTTTTATTTACATCTGGTTTATGATGTATGGTAACTTCCACACGTAACTTCTAGGATATGATGTTATATTCCAGCAAACATATTTATAGATAACATCATATCCTAATATGTTTATTTCACCCAGAATCGGACTCAAAGAACTCGTCCACAGCTCGACCTTGTGGGAGCCATCGTATGGCGAGCTACACTTCGAGTAATAAAGGTATTCTACTCGTATTGAATGTTATAAGCACACAAGAGCAACACGCTTTATTGCCGAACAGATTTATAATAAATACAAATATTCATAACCGTTATGGGCATGGTGAGCAATATATAAAGATATTATGCTATAATAAATACAAAGGTTCATAATAGTTATGAGAATGGGGAGTAATATATAAAGATATTATGCTATAATAAATACAAATATTCATAACAGTTATGGGCATGGTGAGCAATATATAAAGATATTATGCTTTAATAATAAATACAAATATTCATAACTGTTATGGGCATGGTGGGCAATATATAAAGATATTATGCTATAATAAATACAAATATTCATAACAGTTATGGGCATGGTGAGCAATATAAAAAGATATTATGCTATAATAAATACAAATATTCATAACAGTTATGGGCATGGTGAGCAATATATAAAGATATTATGCTATAATAAATACAAAGGTTCATAATAGTTATGGGAATGGGAAGTAATATATAAAGATATTATGCTATAATAAATACAAATATTCATAACAGTTATGGGCATGGTGAGCAATATATAAAGATATTATGCTATAATAAATACAAATATTCATAACAGTTATGGGCATGGTGAGCAATATATAAAGTTATTATGCTATAATAAATACAAATATTTATAAAAGTTATGGGCATGGTGAGCAATATATAAAGATATTATCCTATAATAAATACAAATATTCATAACAGTTATGGACATGGTGAGCAATATATAAAGATATTATGCTATAATAAATACAAATATTCATAACAGTTATGGGCATGGTGAGCAATACATAAAGTTATTATGCTATAATAAATACAAATATTCATAACAGTTATGGGCATGTTGAGCAATATATAAAGTTATTATGCTATAATAAATACAAATATTCATAACAGTTATGGGCATGTTGAGCAATATATAAAGTTATTATGCTATAATAAATACAAATATTCATAACAGTTATGGGCATGTTGAGCAATATATAAAGTTATTATGCTATAATAAATACACAGGTTCATAATAGTTATGGGCATGGTGGGCAATATATAAAGATATTATGCTATAATAAATACAAATATTCATAACAGTTATGGGCATGGTGAGCAATATATAAAGATATTATGCTATAATAAATACAAAGGTTCATAATAGTTATGGGAATGGGGAGTAATATATAAAGATATTATGCCATAATAAATAGAAATATTAATGACCGTTATGGGCATGTTGAGCAATATATAAAGTTATTATGCTATAATAAATACAAATATTCATAACAGTTATGGACATGGTGAGCAATATATAAAGTCATTATGCTATAATAAATACAAATATTCATAACAGTAATGGGCATGGTGAGCAATATATAAAGTTATTATGCTATAATCAATACAAATATTCATAACAGTTATGGGCATGGTGAGCAATATATAAAGATATTATGCTATAATAAATACAAATATTCATAACAGTTATGGACATGGTGAGCAATATATAAAGATATTATGCTATAATAAATACAAATATTCATAACAGTTATGGGCATGGTGAGCAATATATAAAGTTATTAAGCTATAATAAATACAAATATTCATAACAGTTATGGGCATGTTGAGCAATATATAAAGTTATTATGCTATAATAAATACAAATATTCATAACAGTTATGGGCATGTTGAGCAATATATAAAGTTATTATGCTATAATAAATACACAGGTTCATAATAGTTATGGGCATGGTGGGCAATATATAAAGATATTATGCTATAATAAATACAAATATTCATAACAGTTATGGGCATGGTGAGCAATATATAAAGATATTATGCTATAATAAATACAAAGGTTCATAATAGTTATGGGAATGGGGAGTAATATATAAAGATATTATGCCATAATAAATAGAAATATTAATGACCGTTATGGGCATGTTGAGCAATATATAAAGTTATTATGCTATAATAAATACAAATATTCATAACAGTTATGGACATGGTGAGCAATATATAAAGTCATTATGCTATAATAAATACAAATATTCATAACAGTTATGGGCATGTTGAGCAATATATAAAGTTATTATGCTATAATAAATACAAATATTCATAACAGTTATGGACATGTTGAGCAATATATAAAGTTATTATGCCATAATAAATACAAATATTCATAACAGTTATGGGCATGGTGAGCAATATATAAAGTTATTATGCTATAATAAATACAAATATTCATAACAGTTATGGGCATGTTGAGCAATATATAAAGTTATAATGCTATAATAAATACAAATATTCATAACAGTTATGAGCATGTTGAGCAATATATAAAGTTATTATGCTATAATAAATACAATAATTCATAACAGTTATGGGCATGTTGAGCAGTATATAAAGTTATTATGCTATAATAAATACAAAAGTTCATAACTTACACAAAATTGAGTCTGGCTTGTGAAGAAAGGGGATAACTAAATAAGAATGAATATAAACTCACCAAACAAATACATCTCATGCTCGTTTCAGTAAGGTATTCATAATCATTACTGAATGTAAAGACACAAAACTCTGAATTACAACTATTTACTATAATATAAATGCTTCAACTGACAGATGATGAGGGCACTAAAAAGCGTATGAGAAAATAAACAATTGATTGTTGATTGTTTGTTATAGATTCGTAGTAATTTGATTAGCAGCTTCTCCGTTAGTTGGAGGAGATACCGTGTGTTGGGTAAATTCTTCCCTATTTCCTAATTTTTGTGTATACAACATTGCGAGTGAGGAACAATTATTTCTATTATAATTCATTTTTTATCTATATTTTTACTACGATCGGAGCGCTGTCTCTACTCATCTTGCTGCCGAACGTAGTACAACAGTTATAGTTGTGACAGACAACCGCCTACAAGTAAGTGAACTTTCCCACTAACTCTTTTAAATTTCATAGCTAACCTTGCCTTAGCATCCTACATTCTATTTTGTGGTATGTTAGCGTCAAATAATATTATTTCGTTAATATAATTATAGCAACAGTTTGTCAGTAACTTTTACTTAATTATTGCACAAACATTTTGGTCCTCCCGGCCGGATAAACCTATCCGTGAGTGTTTTAAAGGTGTTCAAGTTTTGAAATGTGTTTATAATCTGTTGAAATACTGCTTCAAAATATATTGGAATATTTAAAATGTATATGTTTTTTTGTTTTCTTAAGTTATATAACGCTACATTAAGTTATAAAACTGTACATTATAAAGCTTAATACAGTCCACTGTAGGTTATTTAATAATCTAATCTTTGCAATGTTTGTTTAGTCGAAAGCCGCATTCTATTATAGCAAAGCTTAGGCCTATTCCCTTTAAATATTGAAGTCTACTTAGTGAATTATTTAAAGAAAACTTTAATATTGTCTATACTGTAAATTGTATATAATTATGAATAAACTAGAAAATCATTTAAAATTACTAATAGCTAGGAGAGAAAAGCTATATCGCCTTATCCAAGTTCTGTATGATCTTTCTAAAGAAATCTCAGATCTAACTAAGTTAGAACAATTTAAAGCTATATATGATGACTCATATATATGATGCCTATATATAGGCGACTCATATACACAATTTGAAGCCGTTCAAGAGAAAATATTAGCAACGTCATTACAAATTGATCCCGAAAAACAATACGAAACCGTTCAAACAGCCGAAGCCTTTGACGAGTTGTATTTTAAAATACAAGTAGTCTATAATAGAATTAGTTCTGTGAAACAATCCTCTGTTGACAGTAGGAGTAAGGATAAAACTTCTAGTAAGCCTCGTTTACCAGAAATTGCCTTGCCAAAGTTTGACGGATCTTACAATGAATGGACACCATTTTACGATAATTTTCGCGTTCTCATACATGAAAATACGTCACTCGGTGACATTGAAACGTTTCACTATTTATTCTCGGCACTTTCTGGTTCTGCGTTGAACATTGCTCGCAGCCTTACTATATCAGAGAAGAATTATTGCCTTGTTTGGAAATCCTTAGTAGACAAATATCAAAACAAGCGTGTGCTAGGAATATCCTTATTAAACACTATATTTAGTTGTACTCCACAGCATAATGAGTCAGCTTCGACTTTAAATTATTTTTTAAGAAAGTTTTATGAACCGGTTATTGCACTTAAGGCACTGTGTATTCTGGACCTTGCTGATTTTTTGTTTATGTATATTGCTTTGAGAAATTTACCAGTTGCTACATGCAAGCAGTTTGAATTACAGAACATTGATTCCGAAATACCTAAGTTTGATGATTTAGTGAAATTCTTACAAAACCATGCACGTATATTAGAAATATCTCCAGATAACGATATACACCCAGCTCATAAGCAAGTTAATAGAAACCCTGCTCTGAAAACTGTTACATCTTCAAAGCGAGGGTCCGCTGTTAAAAATCTTATTCCATTTTCAAATAGAGTCTTGGTCACTTCCTCTACAGCCTATTGTGAACGATTCATGCAGCACTTTGGTTCATGTTGCATCACCTCAATCCAATCCTTCTCTTCAGTAGATTAAGGATTCAATTACTAACCCTACCTCTACTAGCTTAGTTCAAGATTCACAGCAGCATTATTCTACTGTAATACTAGGGACTGCAGTTATTCATGTCAAGGACTCAAACGGCCTGTTTCAACCTGTTAGAGCAATTATTGACTCATGTGCCCAAACGTCCTTCATGACATCTGCCTGTGCAAAGCGTTTAGGGTCGGTACGAAGAAAATGTTCATTCCCTATAGCTGGCCTAGCCCAGAATGAGGTCAAGGGTACTAAAGGAGTTGTCACGTGTATACTAAAGCCTCGAGACTCCATAACTCCTCAACTAAATACTGAAGCTGTGATACTTTCAAAAATCACTGCTCATATGCCTAGCGTTCATATTCCCACTCACATCGTATTCAAGTTCAAACATCTATATTTGGCTGATCCCAGTTGTCTTATACCCTCTCAGATTGATTTTCTGATAGCTGCGGATTTATTTCCTGAGGTCTATGATGGGCAACAGCTCAATACTACGGATGGTTGCCCCTCCGCTTTTCATAGCATCTTTGGTTGGGTTATTACAGGAAAGTTGAAGGATAAGCAACCTCAGCTTGTACTCACTTCATCATGCTTGCTTATTTCAAGTCCAAGTAGTATTGACAGAAGTTTAAGACGTTTCTGGGAGATAGAGGAAGTTCCTCATATGATACCTCCCAACCCAGATGATGTCCAATGTGAAGAGAGTTTTAAGGAATTACACTATCGTGATATGGAAGGTCGTTATGTTGTTCCTCTTCCAATAAAAGAGTGATAACGTCTTAGGTCAGTCACGCGACCAAGCAACCAATAGGTTCAAGTACCTGGAGAAAAGTTTAGGGCGTGATGCCAATCTGTTTAGAGAGTATAAGTCCTTTATGAGGGAATATATTAACCTTGCACACATGCGTCTCGTATCAAATAATCTCGCCTCAAGAACAACCCTATTTCATACCTCATCACTGCGTTATCAAAGATTCTAGTTCATCCACTAAGGTTCGTGTAGTGTTCGATGCATCTATGAAGACTACAAATAATAGGTCACTAAATGACATACTGTTGACAGGACCTAAGCTACAAAATAATATTGCTGATGTTTTTGTAAAATTTCGATTACATCCAGTAGTTTTAATTGCGGATATTTGTAAGATGTACAGGCAAATATTAGTCCGTTCACAAGATCGAAAGTATCAGTATATTCTCTGGCTAGAAAACTTCAATGAGTCGATCCAGGAATTTGAACTCATGACACTTACGTATGGTGTTTCGTCTGCTCCTTATTTGGCTTTGCGAACATTGAAACAACTTGCTATAGACGAAGGAGATAAGTTCCCTCTTGCAGCCAAGATTCTTCAAGAGGACATTCATATTGATGATATTCTGACAGGCGCAGCGAATGTTCAAGAGTCATTGGATTTACAAAATCAACTTATAAATCTTCTTGCTTTGGGAGGATTCATTATTCATAAATGGAGCAGCAATTACGCTAGTTTATTTGAGGCTATACCTGACGAACACAAGGAAGTTCCTATTTCGTTGAATTCAGATGGAAGTCACATCACGATTTTAGGTCTTCAATGGATTGCTAAATCAGACATGTTCTCTTATAGTATAACTCCCATTAACCTAATATACACAAAACTCTTTTATCCCATATCTCACGCATATTTGATCCTCTCGGTTGGCTATCCCCTGTGATTATATTGGCCAAAACCATGATTCAAAGACTTTGAATACTTGGGCTTAGTTGGGATGATGAAGTTCCCCCAAACATTCAAAAGGAATGGGCAACCTTTGCTTCGGAACTACACCTTCTACCTAATATAAAATTAAGTTGGTTTACAGTGTCACCGGGGTCAGGCCCGTGCTACCTTGTAGGTTTTTCCGATGCTTCTGAAAAAGGATTCAGTGGTGTAATTTATTTGATTGACTGTACAACCAACCCAGCTACGTCTCATCTTATTATTTGGAAGTCAAAAGTGGCACCTCTAAAAACACTTTCTATTCCTCGATTGGAACTTTGTGGAGCATTATTACTTTCAAGAATGTTTGATTATCTTAAAAAATGTTTAAGTGAAGGTTCCAAATAGAAGGTATATTTGCATTTACTGATTCAATGGTGGTGATTATTTGGCTAAAAACGCCTCTTTATTTTCTCAAAACCTTTGTTACTAACCGTGTGACAGAAATATTGGAGATATTAGATCCTAACAGCTGGCATTATGTGTCCACAAATCTAAACCCAGCGGATTGTAGTTCTCGGGGTCTGTTCCCTAGTCAACTCATAGCTCATTCGCTTTGGTGGTTCGGCCCATTGTTCATGCCATCACCCTTAAAGGAATGGCCGCTGCGGTACGCACCTTGCTCAAGTACGAATGTATTACCAGATATCAAGTTGAATATTGATACTATTTGTGTTGCTGAAACCAAAACACCAAGTTTTAATTTAATTGATAAATTGTTTTCGTTGACCAGGTTAATAAGAGTAACCGCCTGGTGCAAATGATTTATAACAAACTGTCATACACATTCTAAAGTTAAAGGTTCATTATCTCATACTGAGTTAGGTTCATCTCTACATTTCTGGATTCAATATACACAGAAAATGTACCTTGAAGAAGATCTAATTTCACTTAAAGGTGGAGGCGAGACGTCAAATGCCCTTAGGAAACAGAACCCTTTTTTGGACAATCGTGGGCTTCTTAGGGTAGGGGGTAGGCTTCGGAATGCTGCCTTGCCACAAGACTTTAGACATCCTATTCTACTACCCAAGTTAAGCCGCTTGACTACACTTTTAATCGAGAATTATCACAAATCTTATTTACATGTTGGATCACGTACACTACAATCATTTATTCAACAGAAGTAATGGATTCTGAGTATTCGCGGTACTATTAGGTCCACACTCTCCAAATGTCTCACCTGTAATAAAATGAAGCCAACGTTCATACAACCTCGTATGGGAGATCTTCCCCCCTCACGAACAAATCAAGGACGACCGTTCATATCTACTGGAGTGGATTTCGGCGGCCCTATTTTAATTAAGGAATCTAGATGACGAAATGCTAAAATATTTAAGGCATATATATGTTTGTTTGTGTGTCTATCTACAAAAGCCGTCCATATCGAAGTGGTTTCGGATCTTTCAACCGATGCATTTTTGGCTGCACTCGATAGATTTGTCAGTAGACGAGGTCTTTGCCACTATATGTTTTCCGACAATGGAACGAACTTTGTGGGAGCTAACAAGTACCTGACAGGCATATTCAAGTACTTCGAAGAGCGTGAAAATAAAGCTAGGATAACTGGACATTGCAGCTCTAAAGGAATCTCTTGTAATTTCAACCCACCTGACGCTCCTCACTTTGGAGGTCTGTGGGAGGCCGGAATACGTTCTACAAAATACCATCTCAAGAGAGTGCTAAATGGACAAGCTCTCACCTTTGAAGAATTATCAACACTATGTGCAAAAATTGAGGCAATTTTAAATTCCAGGCCATTATCACCGTTATCCACAGACGCTAATGAATTTGATGTTTTAACACCCGCACACTTTCTCATCGGCTCTGCTATGACCGCAGTACCTTAACATGACCTTCAAGAATTACCCATGATTCGTCTAAATCGCTGGCAACTAATTTCAAAGGCCGTCCAACATTTCTGGACACGTTACAGGATTGAGTATTTGCACACGCTCCAGCAGTACGAACCGGTCGTATCAGTACGAACCACGCGAGGGACTTTTCGACGCCCAGTTGTCAAGATAAGTCCTCTCCCTTACCATGACTAAAGAATATTTTTAATATCACAAGTTGTTTTAGTTCAATAAGATTTGTTTTTGTTGTTTAATGTGTGTTTTATTTCTATTTAATTGAGAAAACGTTATTCTGTTTTCGGTGGGGGGAAATGTTGGGTAAATCCTTTCCTATTTCCTAATTTTTGTGCATACAACATTGTGAGTGAGGAACAATTATTTCTATTATAATTCATTTTTTATCTACATTTTTACTACGATTGGAGCGCTGTCTCTACTCATCTTGCTGCCGAACGTAGTACTACCACCAGTTATAGTTGTGACAGACAACTGCCTACAAGTAAGTGAACTTTCCCACTAACCCTTTTAGATTTCATAGCTAACCTTGCCTTACCATCCTACATTATATTTTGGGTTATATTAGCGTCAAATACTATTATTTCGTTAATATAATTATAGCCGCAGTTTGTCAGTAACTTTTACTTAATTATTGCACAAACACCGTGATTGTTTTAATCTCACGGGAGAGGTGAATCGATAATTTGAAAAGGGCTTAACAAGCACCTGTCCCTCACACTTCCAATAACCCTAATTACTTTATAACAATATTAAATGTCTTTGAAAGGGCTTTGGTGAGGCTACAATTACCTACGGTATAATGGAATTATGGGTGAGGAAACTGAAGTTCGTAGAGATATATGTTTACTATTCATTCTTTTATTCTTTATATGAACGTAAGTAATATTTTTGTATATTCATAATACAATATTAAAATTATTATAATATTAGCCTATCATATAATTCTAATAATGTAGATATTTCCCCAAACACCTAAATACTAACTGTAGGTTGATGTCGAGTTTTTTAAATAGGCGTAAGTAAACTTGTTAAACAACTGGTTAGGCTGTTCTCATTGACTTCCGCCCTTTCATCAAAAACTGGCTATTGACTTACGGCCAATCAACAAAATCCTCAAAGTTCAATTTTTTTCCCAGAGAGTAGACGAAAGGTTCTTAACAAAACTGTTTTTTTCTTGATGTCCTATAAACGAAATATAAAACAGCTCAATCAAAAAAATATTTACTTATGCCCTTTTAATAAAAACCGATTTAATTATTTAAGCCTCACATCCAGCTTAACATTTAAGCCTTATATTATGCCAGTTTATCCAGCTCGGACTATCAAATTTAATCTGCTTCAGAATAATATTTTTTGGCAATAATTGATTACAATACCGTTTCAACTTACTCCGCTTTTTAATGATTTAAAAGTGATAAATTCTAACATCATGTGCTACAAAAAAGGTGGCTACAAAATGTAACCGTCCGATTCCCAGGCCTTTTTTAGGTATTTCGGTCCCTAAAATTGGCTAAATTCAAACGAAATGTGGTGCATTTCAAATAGAACAATAAACGGAGGTTTTCCAAAGTTTATAAACCGTTAATTCCTTTTAGAAGATAGTGACATTAAAATTCGGTAATATAAATTTTAAAACTGTTAACAGTGAAAACAATAAAAAATTAAACGTCAAGTTATCAAGAACTGTTTTAAATTCGGAATACAATCAGTGAAACTCATTTAGTAAAACGAACTCCTTTAGTAAGAACTGTAAACTTTTAAAACTTAAATTCTCGGTGACGTGGAACAAAGGAATGAGTTGAAGAAAGAAGACCGTGGAGAGAAGCTTCACGCTACAAAATCTGGTTAGCTCAAACTGTGGAATCTAGCAAGATGTAGGGAACGGCATGAATTAAAAGGTTATTGCTTTCTTCTTGTTTAAATCTATAGTTTCGTAAATTGACCCTTTCTTGAGATAAATGATAATTCAAGTAAGTGTTATTTAAGAAATATAATGAATAAACTATGTTATAAAAATAATGGCTTTCCTTATATTAGAAGTAAAGAAAATGAATCACAAAAAATTTGGTTCAAATAGTAGACTGAAATAAAATTAATGTAGATATACAATGATGTTCTTTGTAAACAAATAAATTGGTCAAAATTAAGAAATAAATGCCTAAGGGATTTATATGTTACAGTGAATATGATTAAGGAATTGTTAAGTTTGTTTGAATATTAAATAAAACTAATAAAACATTAGCTAGTTTTGGATAAGAAAAGATTTATAAATTAACCGAGCACAAAGAGTTGGAACTGAATCTTTTTAGAAATTAACAAATACAAATTAGAAAGAAACAAATATCAGAAAACATATAATTTATGCTGAAATAATTCTCAGATTTACAGAAAATAAATAAATTGTTCGAAAACAAAACAAAAATAAAAAAGCATAATTTCAGTATTAATTGATAACATTTATTAAGTATGATCTCTATATATATACATGCTGGTTTTACAAATGGTGTGTTAATACTAGGATCTAAATAGGCTGTTTAAAATTACGTAAATGTTTCTGATGACATTAGTGGTTAATTTGGGCCCCCAAATAATATTCTCATTACGATTGGTTGATCAAAATAAGTGAGGGTTATTAAATAATTTTGAATGTTTAATATGTGAATTGTTTTTATAAATTGTTATATGTTAATATGTAGGGGTCTTCTTTGATTTTTTTTTTATGTATAAATAACGGGGAAATGTTCGAAATGTTTAATTCTAAATCGGGAAGTAAGGTTTTGCTAAATTGTTTTCTAAATATGTGGTTTGTTTTGATTGACAAGAAATTTTAGATATGAATAGATTTTGTATAAGGACAAGAAATATTAGATATGAATAGATTTTGTATAAGGACAAGAAATTTTAAATATGAATAGATTTTGTATACGTTATGATTATTATTATGGGAAATATGGATAATACGTTTTTTTGAATAGGTGTAACATTCTGGTAAAATGTGATTTACTTGTATTTATGATTTTCCTAATGAAATTATAAATAGTAATAAGTTTCTGTTTTTAGGAATATTTTGTAAATTTTTCCATAATCTAAAATTAACTATAAATCGTAGGTTTTCTGGATATAAATGTATGATAGAATTAAGTACATTTTTCAAAGAGTTACATTTAGAACCAAAGAGTTCAAAGGGTTAAATTATATTAAAACTTTCAAATAACTAGGCTAGGGCAAAGTCATTAAGAAATAAACACCTAGTTCATTTATAAAATTTTTGTTGTGCTTTAGAGATTCTGTAAAACGAAAGAAGTAGTTTTGTAAGAGTAAAATTTTTGAAAAGTTGACAAATCAGTGCTAAGTCAAAAATTGATATAAAATAAAAAAAACAGTGTTTTTTACTAGCATGTAAATTGAGTTGAAATTTATTTCATAAACAATTTCCTTACAAACGCCGACACCTTGGTCATTAAGCTGAGATGCCTAAACAAAAATTCATTTCCTGGGAAACAGTATCCAAAGGATTAAATCTCCGCAAGTTATGTTTTTTAAAATAACGTCGAGTGACTGGTTCTCTGGTAAATTTTTCCAAGCGCTAACACAGAACTGACTTCGGTCGCCGATGCTTGTCAAAATTCGGGGGTGGGGGCCTTCACAGTGTGTGCGTGTGCGCGCGCCGAAATGCAACGACCTACAGACCCTAAAATTCTTTTGTGAGCCTAAAGCCCAGGAGTACTTCACTAACCTGCCTTTTCAAAGTTAAAAGTGTAATTTTAAAAGGTTTAGTATTGTTGATTTTGTCACGTATTTAATTGAGTACAAATTAATTTAAAGATTAAGGAGTCTTTTTCCCGGAGGACCACACGTTCAAGATATAACGGGAAAGGACTTAAATGACAGCAATAACCTTGAGTACCAACATTAATGTTTAGAATGAGTTTAGCACTATGCCGTATCCATATAATGTCTACACAGAGCTGCATCCACCAGTCTTTCAAGCACTGCCAAGTGTGGTGTACAATACTCTGTAACACTTGACGGGTATTTAATATATTAAAGCACGTGAGTTCTTAAGGATGGATGCACTCACTCTGATAATGTTTGCATATAAAATAACGTTTATATGATTACACGCGCGGTTGCCACAATGTTTAAGTTATAACTTCGAATCAACACACTGTAATATGATAGTCAAATATAGCGATCAACAAAGCTTTGTTACAATGACGCAACACGAGGCAACGATTACACCACAGTTCATTACACAATGGAAAATGAATGCGGATTAAGGTTAGAACTTTTAAGACGATTTTCACTGAATTTAGTACTGTTTTACACTCTCACTACTACGCGACCTGACGTTGTTGAGGTTTAAAATCCTTCTTGCAAGTAGTTTCATGAGGAAATCCTCTTGGTGGAGGCGATTCTGGCGTTAAAACTTAAGGGTGAACAAGAAGACGTGTAAAGCGGTCGGCCATCTTAGCTGCACAACTCGTTTATGGGAACGCTACGGCCGTCAAGAAATGGAACGGATTAAGATCTGTCTAGTGAATAAACTGAAACTGACCACAGCTGTTTTATATAGTGGCAAACACAAGATTCAGAATGTAAAGCTGAAACAGATTAGGCTCGGTTCTTAACAAGTATATCAAGTCGTTTCCTTTTATGCAATACGACTTTTATTGTAGCTTGTTACAGGGGACGTTCCTGATGACACCAGGGAGAATCAGGTTTTTCCCTTTTCTAGCATAACATTCTCTTAGAAAAATATATGTTTTTAGATACACAGTAACAATAAGCAAATATTACATTTACTTTAGATTCTTAAGACATTCATATCCTGATTAAATAGTTTTGGGAAAGGTTCTATAGTTTGACTTTCATACACTTTTTGACACTAAATCAGCGCTCCTGTAAAATTTGCAAAATGTGACTTATCAGGTTTCTCCCTTTCAGTCTTCATTTGGAAAAAAGTCAAACTTGAAGTAATAATTTTTACATCCAACTTTTTAACGAAAAACCTTCAAGTTTTTGTTGAAATATTTCCTAGTCATTGTAAACCACTCTGCCTTTCGCACCCCTAAATTTTGTGGTTCAACAAATAATAAATGATGTTATAAATACTGATCATTAAACATCGCCTCTTTCTGAAACAACATATTTCCCTTAAATGAAATCATCTAAAACTTTAGTAAATTAATTTACGAAAGAAACAACATCGCTGGGATTTTAATAGGTTGTAATCCAATAATAAACTGTTTAATGAAGATAGTTTACACAATGTAAAGAGTGAGTAGTTTTTTACTATATTCTCCCTAGCGCAAATATACTTGAATGTGTCTTCCCACCGCTCAAATGGTCTTCTACACGATGTTGATAATTAAAGGAGGTTCAGGAGTAGCGAATGTCGTGGAGTTCAAATAACGCTGGTCTACCTCCTTAAAGTACTTCGTAAAGAATATTTAGGTATTGTAAGACATGTCTCTTTATTCTCAGTTCAGGCATGTCTGACTTAAATTACCCATAAATAAAAGTTTATACAATTTTTTTTTTTGAAACTTTAACTTTAAAAGTTACAGTAATCATAAATAACAAAAAATATATATATTTATTCTGTGTAAATATTTTAACAATAAAGTCTATGTTTCCTATGTATATTATTGCATATAATGACTAATATAAGAAATAAGGGATAGGTCAACTCAAAACAAATATAGTTTTGAAATGATCAACGATAATACAAAAAAATATTACACAGTAGTAATAGTTTGGAAACCTTTAATTCTGTGGGAAAACGGCATTTTTTTTAAAGAGATATGTTTCCATTTAAATCATAACCACTTTAAAACATGAGCAGACTATAGTTAATACAAATGGTAAGCGTAGGAGACTACTAAGAAATTTAATGATGTTGGAATTTTAACTACATTTTTCTTGCTGATAAATAAAATATGTATAGAGAAAGACTCTAAGGATGGGAAAAAACCAGAGGGTTTTAAAATTTTGCAACGTCTAATATTCGCTCTTGTCAACAACGGGCATTTTCAGGAGAAGGATTTGCAACCTTAAAATGAAACGAATCTTTATTCCGAACGAACCTTGTTTATTAGCACTAAACAGACAATATAAATGGGAAGACCTCGAATAAAGAAATACTGAAATAAATGTATTTTAGTAGCGATTCAACCCAAATCTTAGTGACAAACAATTATTACCGTTATTGTGGTTCAGTATCATACATTGCAAGGATGTACGTTTTATAATAACGTCTAACTGTACATCTTACTTCTAGTATTGTGAGTTTTATTCTTTCCACTTGATGTTATTTCCGGTTCCGTTACGAAAGAGTAAACATTAATTAAGGAGGCGGTGGAGCAGTATGAGACACAAGGACTTGGGTAAATCAATAAGGGAGTGACTCAGCCGAATAAAAGTAAACAGTAGTCCTTTCCTTTAATTTTTTTTTTATGCAGGTGAAATACCTTTTGTTTACCTCTGGTGTTAAATTCTACCCGGCGAGAGACGGGTAAATGATAAATTTATAGTAGATGACAATTGATGTTAATTTCAGTTTTTCTGCTATTCTAAATCATTTAATAAATTTAATGAGTTAATTTAGGTTTATATAGAAAATACTTTTTCAAAAAAGGTGTAAAATATGCAATCTATCTATTTCATCTTATTTGGCTTTAAAAAAAGTGGGAATGCATGATTTCATAAACACCTGGTTATATTTTTCATGTTATGTTGTAGAACAGCGGTTTTAACGCAGTGGTATCACTTTATTTATATTAAAATATTTATTTATTTAATAAAAAGTAACTACATTAAATTTTTTTCCTTAAATTAAAGAATTCCGATATCAGTGTCATCATAAATGAGTACATGTGCTTTCGTTTATTCTTTTGTAGGTATACTTAATGATGAATTTGTAATAGAAATCCGCCCCATATAATAAAAATACCTATTTATTGTGAATATGTATATTTTTTCTTTAATTATAATCAACATATAATAATTGTTATTTTAATAATGAATTATAGCTCTGCCAATAAAAACACGATAGAAATATATGTGTATCACTATTGTTTGCAATGGGATATTTAGCGTTTCCTGTTTCATTTTTACTAGATCGAGTTCAGTTGTGGAAATCTGTCTGCCATGCAAACATAATTTCTTCACATACAGAATCGAGAGATAGGGAAAAAGAAGGGGACGTATAACACAAGAAAGGGATGAAAAATCCTGGTAAGATACCCTGTCAGAAAAAGACACGCTATAGATTAGGCAAGGACCCAAGGGGCTAGGATTTCCTTATGATACACTGAGTGGATAATCCGTTTCTAAAAACCTGTATTTTTATATATAATTATATTTGGACTATTAATTTATTACAATTTATAACATATAATTTATAAAAACCGACTATAATAACATAAAATTTGATAAATAATATATTTTAATATAATTTATATCATGTAATTTATACAAACATTTTATAAAATATATATTTTTATATATTAAATATATTTAGTCATATAATATATTTTATTATAATTTATAACATATAATTTATAAAAGCCGACTATAAGAATTTATAATTTGATATATTATATATGTATTTATAATTTATATCATGTAATTTATATAAATATTCTATAAAACATATATTTTTATATATTAAATACATTTAGTCATATAATATATTTTATTATAATTTGTAACATATAATTTATAAAAGCCGACTATAAGAATTTATTAATTGATATATTATATATGTATTTATAATTTATATCATGTAATTTATACAAACATTCTATAAAACATATATTTTTATATATTAAATATATTTAGTCATATAATATATTTTATTATAATTTATAACATATAATTTATAAAAGCCGACTATAAGAATTTTTATTTCATATATTATATACTGCATGTATTTATAATATATATCTTGTAATTTATACAAACATTCTATAAAATATATATTTTTATATACTAAATATATTTAGTCATATAATATATTTTATTATAATTTATAAAAGCCGACACTAAAAATTTATAATTTGATATATTATATATGTATTTATAATTTATATAATGTAATTTATACAAACTTTCTATAAAACATATATTTTTATATAATATATATATTTAGTCATATAATATATTTTATTATAATTTATAAAAGCCGTCTATAAGAATATATAATTTGATATATTATATATGTATTTATAATTTATATCATGTAATTTATACAAACATTCTATAAAACATATATTTTTATATATTAAATATATTTAGTCATATAATATATTTTATTATAATTTATAACATATAATTTATAAAAGCCAACTATAAGAATTTTTGTTTCATATATTATAAACTGCATGTATTTATAATTTATATCTTCTGCCATTCTAAATCATTTAACTAATTTAATGAGTTATTTTAGGTTTATATAGAAAAAACGTTTTCAAAAAAGGTGTAAAATATGCAATCTAGCTATTTCATCCCATGTGTATCACTATTGTTTGCAATGGGGTAATCAGTGTTTCCTGTTTCATTTTTACTAGATCGAATTCAATTGTGGAAATCTGTCTGGCATGGAAACATAATCTCTTCACATACAGAATCGAGAGATAAAGAAAAAGAAGGGGACGTATAACACAAGAAGGGGATGAAAAATTATGGTAAGATACCCTGTCAGAAAAAGACACGCTATAGATTAAGCAAGAACCCAAGGGGCTAGGATTTCCTTATGATAAACTGAGTGGATAATCCGTCTCTAACAACATGTATTTTTATATATTAATTATATTTGGACTAATAATTTTTTATAATTTATAACATATAATTTATAAAAACCGACTATAATAACATATAATTTGACAAATAATATATTTTAATATAATTTATATCATGTAGTTTATACAAACTTTCTATAAAACATATATTTTTATATATTAAATATATTTAGTCATATAATATGTTTTATTATAATTTATAACATATAATTTATAAAAGCCGACTATAAGAATTTATAATTTGATATATTATATATGTATTTATAATTTATATCATGTAAATTATAAAAACTTATTATAAAAATATAAATTTTTTTTAATGAGGAAGAAATCATGATTAATGTCATTTAATTGTAGTTTACTCTTTGATAGTAGAACACATTTGTTTCTTTTACAAATAATTGTTTTTAAAATATAGAAATTAAGAAATTTAATAATTTTCTTGTATTTTATATTTACGTTGAAAATGAAAAAAAAAATAGATTACCAGAAAAAGTCAAATACTGCCTTATGTAAACGTTTGACTATCGTTTACTTTGTATCAGTTGTAGGTTCTAAAACCCAGCTCAGGAATATATGAGACTCTTTTATCTAAAAATCTTACTAGTTATAATAAAAAACCGTACAACTTGTATTATTAGGAGTATGCAAGTTACTTCTCTTCTCTTTATGAATAGGCAGCAGAATAATAAATTCTTCAGCCAATAAGTGGGTTATGAGCTCAACCTCATAAGACGTATGGATCGGTGTAAACCAACAAATCAAAACACGTTTACTACCAAATTCTACTCCAAATAAATATTATTTGTTGTCCAGGTTGTTTACAAGCCATTCAGTATTCACCATGACTTAAACTATATGTTAATTTAAACTCAACCATTGATAGCTGAGCGTTTCAAAAATTAAAACTTTAATTTATTATTCATTCATTGTATATATATATATATATATATATATATATATATATATATATATATATATATATATGTAATGTGAATAAACGACTAGGTTTCCTAAAACACTCTTCTAAAATATTCTAAAATTGAAAAAACAAAATCACCGGGGTATAAAATCCAGAACCCGCTTAACGCTCGTGGTAGTCTCCCTATTTGTTAAAGAACCCCATCCTATTTGTCAAGAGTTTATCTCCTTGTATATTTTGTGGTTTATATATATTAAGCTACTTTGAAGTCTTGTAAACAGAAAATATTCAACAGCAAATTATGTTTTAGTAACAACAATATTTTATACAAACGATGAATTTAAAAAATCATCACTGGATAGCGAAAGCACAGTTCTAGTTGATTTGCTTGGAAATTTAGTTTATGATTTTTTGGATTTTTTAGAATATTAATTTTAGGTAAATTTTTTTAGTGAATAACACTTTATAAACATCGTTTTCAAACAAATATACTTCTAAAATAATAGGAGGTTTTAGGTCGAAATGGACAGGAAAAAAATTAGTTTTTTTCAAATAATTTTTCATTTTACAAATTATAATCACTACATTAACACAATCACTGAGATCCTGGAGGCCCAAAGGAGGGCATGACAGCTATTATCATTATTTTCAAATGAAACACTCTTTTTCAAATAAAACACCGTACTTGGATTTACAGCCCTACACTACAACTCCTATATAGTGTTGGATAAAATAGTTTTAGCGAGTTTGAAACGACCTATGATTTACAATAGAATACTTGAGGCTCTTTCTATGCAGTAATTCTACATGCATATTCAAGTAGAGTGAATTATTTAATTTTATGAAAGTAATGAACAATTTCAAAATTATCCTCTACTATAAATAGTCCTGATTGAATCTACAATCAAGGAAAAAACAATAAAATAAAACAACGGAAAGCCAAAATGGAATGAGCGCTGGAAAGATACGGAGGGACGCACTTAGTGCTGATACTGCATAGCCTACCTAGAATGGAAGCTGTTGTCAGATTCAGAATATTTACGGACCATGACTATCTGCAAGCCCACCTATATAAAATAGGATTATGAGCCTCAGATATTTTCCCTCTGTGCAACTGTCAAAGGATGGATGCTCCATATCTTCGGAATTGCAAAACGTTACAAGATGTAGAAGACCGAAGCCAGCATCGTCTGTACTGGGACGCTAGGACGAGAATGGCAGAAATGACAAGATCTGGCATTGAATAGTTTAAAGTACTATAAATAGTCATATGTTCTCATTGGCGTCATGCTTTATAGTTAACAGATGCGAGACTAGAAATATATCCATATAGAAAATCTCATATGAGAAAGTTCCGCACCAGATAGCTCTCTTGGATTGTTATATTTTCCCCGTTATAAGATGAGAACATTTTAGCGGTAAATAGAAATGAGCTAGGTTCTGCCTGGTATTACTACCGTTTGCTGATAAGGGGAACTTTTTTATTTTATTTTTCACTTAATTCTCTCGGGCACGTTTTAAATAATAAAAAAAAGTTACACTTATTAGTAGAACTTCTAATCACTAAGCCAATAGTTTACTGACTAAACACTTACACCCTGTATATACTGGGCGGATAATTTGACCACTTGATATTAAGAAGAGGGACTGTTTCGATATCGTAGTGGGGTAGCTACATTTGTTTCATGCAGAAACAACAATTCGTAATGCAATCGTAATACAGGTATAATTAGGGACTGAGGAGTGTGAACCTTGCCTTTTAGTCTGATTTGGTTATGTTTGATAGGATCACCTTCTTATGGTTCAATTGTCTCTTTTAGGATTCTTCATCGTCAAACCAGTGATATAAAAATACCATTTTAAACCATTTTATTAATTTGTATGAATAAATAATTTATCTGTGAGTTAGGTGGTGTTAGGAGATCCAGGTTGCTATTATAACCAAATTAAGTTTTGTAGCAATACTTGTATCGCGTTGAGCGGTGGTTCCAGACGCTGATTCCAGAGTGGTCGGTTCTTTTCCTCGATCTGCGACGTTTCCAAGAGTTTACCCTTTCTCGGCTCTCGCGTGAGCCTAAGAGTTGAGCCCCATCGACGTAAACCCTCAAACACTTACAATGTTATTACAATGTGACTGCATGTTTTATTCGCGTAATAAGTATTACGAAATAAATTAACTTTTATCCTAACTATAACTAATTAATACTTTGAGACAATGAAACTTAGAGTACGATTTTTTTGCATAAAACTTAAAGCCTTCCATTACTGGGACGCAAAACGGCATTAATTGAAAAAAAATCAAATGTTAACGTTCAAACGTGTCTTACAGTTCAATATTCCACGAACAATGAGCAATGAGTTCACACAATTCTACACAATGAGTACAATTGTTTTGTGAAGCACAAATACGTCTATCTTGTAGTTGGTGCCAATCGGATGCTCCCTTTTTGCAAATGTTTTTATCTGGGTTATCACAGTTCAAACCGAATAGTCTATGTTTTTCGTACATTTCTTTTATAAGGAGTGTATTGATACGAATACCACTTTTGATGAATGTAGCTGGTAAACTTATTTCAATTTTCTAACGTTAAAATGAATACACAAATTATTCGGTACTCCTTTAGATGTTTATTGGGAGGTTAAATTGAAAAAGATACGCAAGCTTTTAAAGTTTATTTTTAACTCCGATGAATGAGTTTGTCAAGGTTTACAAATAGGTCATTAAATTGAAAAGTTGAAATAAAAAATGGGAAGGAAACAAAAGTAGACTACAAACTACAGCGCTAACACCGCTTGACATGTTGAAAAAATAACGAGAGATATAAACATCCCTCGAAGGAAGGGGTGGTTGTTATCACCACTGCCAAGAGTGACAGCTTCTTCTTTACCCTAAATATATTGTCATCATTTTTCACCCAAGGTTTTGTAACATTTATCACCAGATTATACAGATTTCTCTAAAGGCGCGCGCGTGCGAATGTGTGTGTGTGTGTGTGTGTTTTATGTGTGTCTGTAAATATAACTGTAAAAATAATTACCTTTAACATATGTGATATTCCAGAAAGTACTCGAACTTATTTTGGATTTTGTTACCGGAGGTAATATTTTTAGCTAAACAGGAAATAGTAATCTACAATTACTTTAAAAAATAATTTACACTAAATATTGTTACAACTTCCAAAAACTGGGTGTCTAAAACGTTTTGATATCACATTTCCTCCAAATCAAAACGATTACCCATCTAAAAAGTTATTTCTCCATATTTACACTAATCTTGTAAATCTCCAAAACATGTCTCTTTGCTCACAGAGGAGAACCTTGTTTATCTCCTGCGTAGTTTATTCCCGCCACGACGCCCTGTGAGACACAGAGTGTCTAAGGATCTAAAGGAAGCATTAACGGTGGCTATAATTGTTCTTATACTTTAATCTTCTCGCTTTTTTCATTCGCTCGCTTAAAGAATCACTGAAAATGAATCTTAAAATTATAGAAAACGCAGTTAAAACCAAAAACATACTTTAAAACCTTTCCTTGTATAATTTTCTTTTGATTAGATTATGATTTAAACATATTTTCATACTAAACTTTATTACTTGTTTTAAAACAGTTTTCTTAAAAAAAATATATAAAATGTTTTATTTAACATTGTACAGATGAGAAAATCATTATGAAGAAGAACAATTAGAGAAAAATAGCAAGAATTAAGTCCAAAAAATAACAACCGAACATTTTAGCAGTAAAATGAAACTAAAAGCAAGAAAACATTACATTTCTATAAACACATTTGTTTGCGGTTTCAGAAGAAACTTAAAAATGGGTTGATTCTTACTGGTGGGTTTTCCCAAACACACTAAACAATATTTAATTCTATTAGCTGGGAAAAGATGTTATTAAAATAAAAATAGCATTTCTATTCAAATTAGATCACTCAAGTTTCCTGCAATACATAACTTACCTATACAATACATGACAATGTAACTATGCTATGTAGAACAAGATTATTTGTTTAAACAATACTAAGTGATTTTACAATCCAATTGAATTGTTTTAAAATGATGAATTCGATTTTAACTAAACCTATTATTCGCGTACTGTTTTTAACCTGCAAAGTTTTCCGCTTATAATCTGCCATACGGGATATTTTGTGGTAACTTATTCTTCACTAGAGAGCTAGATTAGAGCTAAACTACTGTCCCATTTTCTAAAAACGTGTGATGTAATAATAAAAATCTGAAACTAGAAGCTTCGGCTTTATATTCTTGTGTAAATACATTTGCTTACGATGTTTTATTCACCTCCAAAATATTTTGAATACTCCTGATATTTAGAAAGTCTGAGAAAAGTTATTTTTAGTTGTGCTGGGAGAAAGTAAACGCAATGGTCTCTAGATACTAGACCACGAGGCCATATTGATTACTTCAGTGAATTCCCGGGGCAAAAACCGTTTTAATTCTCCTGCCAGTATCTATAATTTCTAGGCATAGACTAGTCGCCGAATACTTGCTCTTAGAGATCATACGCTAGCTCAAACAAAATTATGTTGAACTGCATTGGGTCTATGCATATCCACGTGATTACAGTATCACATCAATCCACGTTTAGGAAACTCAATACTGAACAAGAGGCTGCTACTAGTGCCAGCTTTCATATGGCTCTTGATATCGAAAAGTTGCCATGATACTTCATGCTGCCAGTTGAAGAGACAATTGTCATAGGACAACTTACTGGCATGAAATTATTGGCTACGTGTAAATACCTCTGACCAATTCGGTGTGGCAACTGCCGTGACAGTTGTCCTGAAATTCGATTGTCTCCAGGAGTAGACAGAGGACAATTGACTGACGCCCCCCCCCTTGACGCAGTGGCGTCCCACATGCTTTATATTCCAATGCATCCTCCATTCCTAATTTTTTTATCAGTTCTGATGACGCTCCTTGACTGTTTTTTTTCAAAAGGTAATTTCTTGACCACTCCCTTTTCTTATTTAACTATTTCTGGAGCACTTCACAAGCCTCAGCTATAAATACCTGACAAAGATCCTCACTCATTACTTTTAATTCTTCACGAAACATCACAAATGATAAGCACTTTTTTTCGTCACCAACTGCCGTGGCAATAATGTTGCCGTTTGAACAAATTCTCAATCGATTGAATTGGCCTCACACATTCAGGCAACTAGCCCAAGACAACTGGCACCGACAATTGTCTCTTCGATAGGCATCGTGTAAACCCGGCTAAGCCTAGAAAACCATTCACCGATGGAGAAATTATCAAAGAATGCGTAATTGCTGTAACTGAAGAAATGTGGACCGAAAACTTGAATACATTTAAATAGTTCAGTTTGTCAGCAAAAAAATAGTTTAATAATTCAAGTTTATAAACCAAATACATGCAAAATTTAGGAAATATTATTTAATTTGCAATTGAACGTCAATAAGTTAATTATGTATTTAGAAAACTAGACACTTTCAGAAATATAGGGTTATAAGCAAGTAAATCTAATGAAAAAGCAAACACCTGCAAGATAATCGATTGTTAATTACAATCAAATAAAAAATGTATAAATACTAACTAAAAACCGTCAGACGAGGGATACATTATTACAAAATAGAGAACAATAAAACGCATGAGAAGGTAACACCCATTAGACACATTAGGAAATAAGTGAATAGAACCTGAAGATACCAAGTCGGGAATCTAAACCGAGCAGATATACAAAAATGTATTTTTTAACATACTTGTTTTATACTATACATAAATAAATCTACAATTGCATTTATATAGTTATTTTCTATATATTAAATTGTAGAAAATTACTTACACTTTGTACCGTTGCTCAGCAACCAATATTTGAAACATGATATGTCTAAACATAATATAAGATAGAAAAATATATTTTTTTCTTCTATTTTAGCACTTAATAATTGCATGTTGAAAAACGCTATTGTGTTGTCAGGATGCGGTTTTGCAAAAACCTAGCGCCGTTAATTAAGTTATTATTTTTCCGCTAAGAATATTTTTTTCGGGGGGTCACGTGCCCAATGTGCTCTGTGTCCTCCTGGCTACCCCTCAGACTTATCATGTCAGAAACCTTCCCAGGAATATACATACATAAAATTCATTCAAATATATATATATATATATATATATATATATATATATATATATATATGTGTGTGTGTGTGTGTGTGTGTGTATACATTTGTTGAATTATTTATATCACTTATTTTTAATTAACATAAACAAGAATTTTACTTTTTATATTTGAAAGCCAAGATTTCAGAACTAATTATTTCTTGCTATCATTTTCAAGCTTATTTTGAGACTTAGTATATATATATATATATATATATATATATATATATATATATATATATATATATGCAAAAAATTATCGTTTATACAGGTTTTCGGTTTCAAAAGATTCGTACTTCTGTCGATTCTAATTTCACACATCTATATGTGTCATCATTTAAATTTATACTAAAGTAAATGCTAATAACGTCATGGTTTTAAACATTTCTTAACATTAGCATTTGATATATATATATATATATATATATATATATATATATATATATATATATATATATATATAACATATATAAATATAATAAAAATTGAAGGTAAAAAACGAGAAACAATGTAAATGTTACGTTATTTAAATGCGATACAAAATCCCGCGTACAGTCTAAAATCCAATTACACAGAGTAACCCAGTTGTAAATATGAAGGCTGTCACTGTCGTCCATTACCAAATTGACATTAATTCCTGAAAAACATCCACTCAGTGATTGTCTGAGTGCTTTTTATTTTAAAACTGGTATTTATGGTTACACAGGGATTATATTTGTTCGTAGTCATTGTTTGAAAAAAAGTTCACAAAAAAAATAACAATGTCTGTTAGAGAAATAGTAAAAGATTTCGTTTTAAATAATTCTAGTTGTTTCTGTTAAAACAATCGAAAATAATACTACATTTACGGAAACGCCTATGTATATTTTTAAAACGTGTTGAAATTGTCTTAAAATACAACACATTGAAATGATGTGGTTAGAAGTTAGAGTTAAGCGAAGATGGAAAGAAAAATAACATATATCTAGCCTAAGAAGAAAGAATATAATATAAACATACTCGTTTTATTCTTAATAGAAGGCGGTTTCAGATATTAAATAGAATACAACATGATTGTAAAATTGTACTCTAAGGAATGCTTAAGGCAGTACTTAAGGATATTGATATATATTCTATTATATTACAGTTTCTAAGGCAATTGGATAGTTTTCAAAAATCGAAATTTAAAAAAAAAAGTACTAACTGTTATTTAATTTTCGTTTAAATAAATCTATTAGATTTGTTTATTGAATAAAATTGATAAAAACAACTAATATAAATTTAGATATAAATGTATTACACCTAATAATATTGTAAGGTTTTTGGTAAATTGGTCATTGCTAAATGATCCTCTCCATTCCTTTATTAATCATGTCCAAAGTAGTCCAATATGCTTCTAGTGGGAAAATTGAATGTAATTGATAGTTCACAAAAATTGCTGAAATAAAAAAAATTCTCCACCGAATGGACTGTCTTATTTAGAAATACGTAATTCTTATATCTAGAAATAGAAAGCATAGCTGTGTTACAACTCTTGAGTACTAGATTTATACTAAAACTCTTGTCTATATATATATATATATATATATATATATATATATATATATATATATATATATATATATATTCCACTTGCAGTTACTATAGAAGCGGTTATTGTTTTCCTTTATTAAGGAATGTGAGATATTCTCGTATTAAAGCCAGTCCAAACCTACTAGAAAATAATAAGTAAACAAAAAAGTTTTTATATTTCCGATTGAAATTAGGTAAGCCTTGAAGGGAAAACATTTTGATTATTTATGAGTGGTTTTCAAATTATATGCGAAATTTTGTTTCGCATGAGCAAAGTCTTGCTTAAAAATAAAGTAAAGTAAAATATATTACTGGCATGTTATTGAGCAGGATATAATCATGCTAAGTGGCTGAGCCTCGCCTTTAAACGACTAATTAAATAAAAATATCATCACAGGTTCGAAACTCTAGAGTGTTGTATCTGGTTTTCAAATACCAATATTCCGTTAGCGAAATAAATATATAAAAATGAAAACATAAGTTTAGAATTTCACTGATTAAATTTTTCTTTCACAAATTTCTAACATTTAATAGTTTGATTACACTAAAAATTAACAAATTTAGGAAATCTTTTCTGCCAAATTAGCGGAATCATGTTTCAACTATCATTGGAGTAAAATGTAATTAATGTAAACTCCTTTCGTTTGGTCCCGGTTGATATCCCTTCCATGGTCTTGCAACTTTGTTTTACTAAAACGTAATGCAGTGCATAGCAAATCTAATTACACTAGTAAATGTAATTGTATAGTAAATATAGTGATTAAAAAGTGGTTTTTGATTGCATTTTGGCAGCTTAGCGTGAATGTAGGCGAGATTTAACTTACTATTAGCAGTGTCAGGGAACTTGTATTTACTTCTACAATCCACAGTCCTTCCCGTAAATATATAGAAAAACATGCCTGTTGCACGAAGATTGGATTGTCTGAAGTAAAACTTTTGATCGTCCAGAAGAGATTAATTAAAAGAGAATTGAAGAGAAACATTATCAGACTGAGATAAGAGAGTGTTGTTATTTCCGTTAAATTTAATATGACGCATTTCCCTTTATTTATGAATATACATAGATCTATAATTAGGTCACAGACTGCAGACAAATGTAATAACATTTTAACTTTTAAGGAAACCAAAAATTTCTAGCAGGATTGAATTACATTAAAAATAAAGAGTTTTTTATTTTGCAAACTTTCGAGATTGCAAAATTTCCCTTCTAGATTAATTATGGTGAAATCTGTTTTTCGTGAGCTGTAAAATCAAACTCTCGGGCGTTCAGTGTGTTTATTATCCCCGGGTAAAATTTCAAGCCAGATGTTATTAATTATTTGGTAAAGTTTGAGAAAGTTTTTCGAACAAAACTTCTTTATAGGTTCTTGTCAACTTATAAGTTTTTAGTCCCACTAAAAGGTAATACAAGGGCGTAAGCTATAAATACATGAACATAATAAAATCTTTTATTTTTAAAAAGAGAAATGATTCAGACGAGATTTCCAAGAAGTTACATTGTGAGCATTCTGCTTATACAACTTGAATCTGCATATACTATAGCAAAGCAACAAAGGGGACAATTCGGTATATCCTGATCGCTTATATATTCCTTGGACATACTAAAAGAAAGATTGTAAATCTTATCCTTAATCAATTAAATATATAGCATAACAAGTGTTGAATATGCAACAATTTTAAACGTTTTAACAATTTTCCCTCCTGAAGTCAAGCTAAGAACTATTTCAGGGAATAGAAAAACTGCCAAAATTTTAGAACTAATAATACATTCTGTAATATAAAGCCGAATAAAATATTATGATATCCAAGAGTAATAGAGGTTTGAAAAAAGTAGGTGAAGTCCGTAAAGTAGTATCATTGGAAATAGTGTAAAATGTGAATACAGTAGTCACTGTTTCTTTATGTTTATGTAATCACATAAATTCCTTACATAATAACAGACACTGTATCTTTGTTGTCTTGAACATTTAAAATTTATTTTGTTAATATTTGAATATTTTCTATGTATAGACAATTTTGAGAGGGTATTTATATTATTGGGTTTCAAATGTGAATATTATATCTCTGTGTTGTCTCTTGATTGAAAGAAATGCTTTAGCTTTGACAGTGTATTAGAAGAAATGTTTACTAGGACTGGTTCTGCGGCCGGTGTTAAGCTCTGCGCCGTGCTCGCCAATGCCCTAGTCAGATGAACCTATTACTTGCCAGGACCTGTGCCCCCTTCTGCTATATAGGCTACTCCCACTCAACATTATTGGAAAACCCACTAATGTCTAGTTTTGTGCCGTTTGGGGATTATAGATTTATGACATAGGTTCTAAGTCGAGACCATGCGCAATATACTCTACAAATTTGTATGAAATAATCACATGTCTTAAATAAGAGTAAAACATTTTCAACCATTTTAAAACTTTGCATTTCCCGTCTTATAGAGACTTGGATCTCATATAAAGAAACATTTACAACAAAAAATGTAGTGTTTGAAGTTATATCTCTCTATAATAATGTTACGATCATACTATAGGCTTCCTGTAAATATCCTCCAGAAATTCACATAATAATCTTACACACAATTTCCCAAGTATAATCTCTATGTGGGTTTATTAAATAGCACTGCAAAATAGCATTACATATACAATTTGTATTGACATAGTCTACATATTCCACCGACTTCTACATAAAATAAATCTTATTTCTGAAACCTATAACTGGCAAGCCCAAAACAGGTTTTGCACGGACGAAATTTCATATATGATTAAAGAAAAATGTTTCTAATTGCATAAACAAACTTAGAATTCAGCCCTTAAACATGGAAGAAAACTGATTTGGTACTCATAGTGTCCATTGACAGAATTATAATAAATCAAATATAATTCTTGTATATTACCTGAAAATAATTTTTTAAATCAAATTAACTTAAAGATAGAAAATAAAACAAAAAGAAATATGTTTAAAAAAATTTAATATGGCATAATTATGTATTTTAAAATGTGAACTTATCTACCGAAAATAATCAATGCATTTTCTCTATTTGTTTTTGCAGCAAATAAACTGTGTTTAATCCTAACAAAATGCTCAACAAAGTGTGTTTAACGTTTATGAAATCGAAAAGTACTTTATAATAATTAACCTATTGAAATAAGTGAACAATTATTTTATTATGTAAACACACTACAGCTTAGACATGAATAAATTCAATTTGCTATAAATTGAAATAAATGAAACGTCTATACCACAAAGGTCTTTTTCCTTTATTTAAAACCATATGTATACTTTAAGTGCATAACAATCAACCTCAGAGGAATTTACAATAAAAATACAATACAATATTTTTATTGTATATTACCTCTGAGAGTGATTGCTATACGATTGAAATCTACATAAGGTATTAAATAAAAGAAAAAGTCATTCCTGGTATAGATGTATAATTTATAAAAATTAAACACTATGCCTCAGTTGTTTTATACAGTTATCAATTTACTATATCTATTAAGAAGTCTACTCATATTTAGGTAGTCTTGTATGATTTCCGCAGCATGTTAATTCGCTTTGGATGTTTATTGAGCATGATACAATTTTAGTTTATTTATGCTTTCAGAATTGTTTAACATAATTAATACTAGTCTACTCTTTTTACTAATACTTTTTAATATTACATTGTATTCTCTATTGTGTTCTAAATACTGACAGCATATATACTTAATACTACTGCCCCTATTTTTAATCAATTATCTACAAATTAGGACTATAAATAAACGTCATCCAGACGTTATTTTTATCCTAAAATGTCCTAGATTTATGGAAAAAAATACAAAACCTTGCCTCAAATTGGTGATAAATAGAATAAATGTCTGTACTGAACAAGCCTAATGACTGTTCTAATTGTAACTTGGCAATGATCACAGCATTTGGGGTTTACCCGGAAACAAATTCAAGCACAGCTACATTTTCTAAACATACTTTCAAATTCCATGAATTATCTATACAGAAGTAATTATATAGGGATATATTCAACAAGGCTAACTTATTGCCATTTTATTGAAATTTCCAATGAATACCTAATACTGATTTTAAGATGTATAATAGTCAAGTCCTAAAATTTAATACATATGTACTTACGCACGCAATATACACGCACACACATATACAAATATGTACATACCTATTTACTACTAAGATATTTATGCTCTATAAATATAACAATGTGGGGTAAAATATTAGATACATTTGTTACTAATGTTTACATAACTTGAATTAATTTCTAAACATAAGACTGTAAATTATTTCTAATAACTCAAGTTCTAGTTTGAAAACAATGTCTCAGCGCAATGATATCTCTTAACTCATGAAATCCTATTCCTTATCAAGATTGATGCAATTTCAGGACATTTGGCATGAAATTATGTCTCCGATAAATTTGGTCGTTTTTTATCACAACCAAATATGGTAAATTAACAGTTCATACACTAATAATTGTACTACCAATGTTACGATTCAGAAAACAGAACTTCATCGTTTGCTTTTTCTGGTTTGTTTTAGCAATAATTAGTTTTAAATATGAACATTTAAGTTAAACCATTCAGGAAGAATAATTTTCTTCAAATTTTGTAGTAGACTAACTCTAAAGCTTTTCTTTTAAGTCAGTAAAGGCCGGCGTGTAAATAAGTGTATCCATATTGCCACTTCTATAGCAAACATATTTTACAGTTTAATAATGCAATACGTGTTACATTACAGGGAAATAATCTGAATTGAAAATTAGTTAAATTTAATTTATTGAAGTCC
The DNA here is from genome assembly GCA_036971475.1 of Prosapia bicincta. Taxonomy (NCBI): domain Eukaryota; kingdom Metazoa; phylum Arthropoda; class Insecta; order Hemiptera; family Cercopidae; genus Prosapia; species Prosapia bicincta. The sequence continues at coordinate 92,123,881 of JBAIZL010000003.1, read as the reverse complement.
TAATACCGTTAACATAATTTTTTTAAAGCAATAACATCGCTAGCTACATTATAAAAGTTTTAACACCCATTGGAAACAGAGAACATTTATTACACAGCATAACGTCAGTAAATTATAAATACCCCGGACAATATACCGTATATAGGAAACAGATGTGAAGGAACTTTAAGGATTAATGTCTCAAGGGAATAAATCCCTATCACTGCAACACCTGTCAAGGTGTCTCTTTGCACGTAAAGTTTGCTTTTCCCTCCGTGACATCTCTATAAGTAAAAAATGTATCTGTTGTGCGTGACGTCACAAGTCCTCTGGATTATCTTGAATTGCTGTGAAAACAGATTTCGCTCACTTACAAATAAATGAAGTCAAATTTACGTCATTTTACTTCTAACTTTTGAACTAAGATACGGTTAAAACCGTCCCTTAAAAAACCGTCTCGTCTCTCTATCAATGTCTCACAGAACTAAATCGCTATCACTGCAAGCAGGTCAAGAGTGTTCCTCTCCAAATAGAGCGTGTGGATTGCTTTTATCACATTATCTGCTAAAACAGCTAGTTAAAATCACAATATATCTACGCATATATAAATGTATATGATATATATATATATATATATATATATATATATATATATATATATATATATATATATCGTGAGTTTGAGTACGTCTGATTACTATTTAACTATTTATCACTACTCACAACTAAGCCTAAATCTTGTTTATGACCAGCGATCGTTTTAAGAAATATTCCTTTTGTTTAATACACTAAGATAACCACAAAGTTTTAAAATTAGAAAACGCCATTAGTATTTTATGTATATGTTACAATAATACAGTACTATAGATAAATTAGTTTAGTAATGGTTTTAAGTCTTTTTTTAAATCACAAATGCTGGAAGGCAAAAAGGGGTTGCATATTGCTTAATCAGAAGAAACACAAACTGTAATAAAAACAGTATATATACCTGAATATATATATATATATATATATATATATATATATATATATATATATATATATATATATATATAATTACAAAATACGTTTTCTTGTTCAATAATTTAAAACATAATAGGTTATTCAAATACAAGAATATTTATTAATTTATATCCAAAGCTTTTCGCTGGTAAACAGTAGCAACATCATCAGGAATCAAAAGCTTTGGATATAAATTAATCAATATTCTTGTGTTTGAATAAACTATGTTGTTTTAATATATATATATATATATATATATATATATATATATATATATATATATATATATATATATATATATACATATATAAATATATATATATATATATATATATATATATATATATATATATATATATATACTGTATGTGTGTGTGTGTGTGTGTTTACCTGAAAACATTTTCACTACACAGAGTAAAATCTGTTTTAGAATAAATACATTTCACTTAGTTATTGAGCGTCAAACGTAAAAAATGGGGGTTACAGCGATTTATTACCATATCTAAATAGCTACCAAACATACGGTTGCCTTTTTAAAAAATGTTTACAAAACAACTACAAAATAATTATAGCAGAATGATAGAATTTCCTCTACACATTAGATACCTAACTGAACTGAACTCTTTATTAATTCTCAACAATGAAATGTACAATTTAGTTATTTATACTCTTGGTCGATTAATATTACTCTAACCTCAGGATGATGCATAAATGAAAGTTTCACAATTGATTATTGTCAACAAATTATTATACTGAATAATTAAATTTCGTAAAGATGTTTTGTGGACTGGCTAATTTGTAAATTCGTTACTAGAATTATAAATTGATTGGTTTAATGTATATCTGTGGCTCAGTGAAACTACGTAGTTATCCTAGCATGATGATATTCTTGGACTCACCTTCCCGTTCGCAGAACCTCGAAGATTGGTCGGCAGTTACTAGACTCGTTTCTCTTTACTACTTTCTTTACACTAAACGACTCCCTATCTCACTTTCCACATTGACTAAATAATTAATTCCCTTAACCCTCTTTTAACAACTTTACTTTGTTATTAAAAATGTTTTCTCCCAATAACCTTTAGTACACATTTAGACATCTAAGCATATTTATGTAGTGTTTGGTATGCGCTTTAAACTACAAAAATAGTGTATTACCTAACTTGTAGATTTTTAATTCACAATAACCTTTAGTATACGTTTAGAGCCCTAAGCATATTTATGTAGTGTTTGGTTATCCACTTTAAACCAGGATTTATAATTCCCAATACTTTAACATGGTATCATTAGAAGGCTTAAATGTATGAGTGCACCCGTCAATAAATATAGATTATCGAACCACAGATGTCAGGTGGAAGAACGTATAAATAATGCAAGAGCAGTAGCTGTGCGAAGTGCCTACCAATTCCCTGTGAAAATCTCATCTTTTTGCAATAACATAAAAGGGAAACATATTTTTTCCTAACACATAGAAAAGCTTAAGATTTGTTCTAATAAATCGGTTAAATATTAAAAGAAAAATTGTCACTTGAAAATAGAAAATATCTGATTTTTTTTACCGTTTAAAGAATAATTATTCACTATTCAAACATTGTACTTAATGTTTACTCGTTACAGCCTGATTTTCAATATTTCGTCATCATCGTCGTCTTCAATATCAACATCATCTTTATATATACATATTACAATCCTTGGATGAATTTCTTTTTCTTGTTTTTATACATACATAATTAAATGAAATTTTATTTTCTCCATACGTTAAAATTTTTGCTGATTTGCGACAGCTTTTTTAAACATTTTAAAAGTATTGAAAAGAACCCCAATACCACAAAAATAATCAAAAATAACAAATAAGACAAGTTACTTAAGATTAAACCCTAGGGTTTAATCTTAAGTAACTTGTCTTATTTGTTATTTTTGATTATTTTTGTGGTATTGGGGTTCTTTTCAATATTTTTATTGTAATATATTGTACCACTGTGCTCTTGATATTGTGTATTTTAAAAGTACCTTATAGTTCTATGATTACATTTGGACTGTCATTCCATAAAACGTTTTATTTATGAAAGTGCCATTTAATTGTATATATATATATATATATATATATATATATATATATATATATACATTTCTAATTTTAATGAAAGAAGCTACTACAGCTTATCTGTCTATATATGTAGAGTAATAACCTTGTTAGCAACACAATTTGAACTTAGTGTACTTTTAGAATCACTTAGGGCCAAAACAAGCAAGTTCAAACTAGTGTTGGTTATGTACTTAAAACTACTTATTAATAAAATAATTATAGATCCATAAGTGTGTGCATATATATTTCATAAAAATTTGAAATGGTTTCATTAGAAGATGTAAACGTATGATTACGGGTGACAATAAATATAGACCAATATATATATATATATATATATATATATATAGGGAACCACAGAGGTCAGGTGTAAGGACATAAATAATGCATGGAAAGTAGTTGCCCGACGTACCAATTCTCTGTGATAATATGACCGTTATTCAAATCGGTAAAAAGAAAATAAATTAAGTGATTTTTGTCAATTGAGAAAAGCCATTTTCAGATGGTTTTGGTTTTAAAAGTATGAGTATTTGTCAGTTACACGTCCTCCCCCCATTTTATCTCACTACACAGCACGTTATTGTTCAATTGAAGTAAATTATTCTTGCTGTTTTCTTTCATCTAGAGAAGGCATATGGTATGACAAGAAGAAGAGGAATTTCGAACGTTTTGAAATCATGGGGTATTCAAGGTAACATTATAACTTGTATACATAATTTTTTAAATAACAGGGCTTTCCGTATACATCTTAGTTCCCGTATACGTCTTAGAGTCTCATGTTATAATCGCTAGGCTTTCTACTGGTGCTTTTAGATCAAGCACAATCTCCAGCATGCTCGTTGAAGCTGGGAAACTATCTCTCTCAATGCGACGTTAAATGCTTCAAATTTCATATTACACTGGTCTTCAAAGTAAACATCCGGCATTCAAAGCAGCTTTTGTTAACTACCTCGAGGATCATTACGATGAGCGTCAACGTTGGACAGCTCCCTTCGGAATAAGAAGTTTGCGCATTTTTATTAACCTAAATTTAGAAAATCCGCCTATATTCGTACGAACACTGTGCTACATCCCTTCATGAACAATATAAATGCCAAAAATGTGACATATCATTGTCCAGACACCTAAAACAGAATACTCCTGACTTTATTTATCGTCAGGGATTTTTGCAGATACAAATAATTCACCAACATAGTGTGACCACATTCACAGACGGTTCAAGACTGGACAATGGGATAAGATGTGGATTTTATATGGTAGGGCAACCCTAATTCTACTGATTTCCCACAGCCTGTAGCGTTTTTACATCAGAACTCTATGCCATTTTCCAAGCTTTGAGATCAATTCTGTCTGCAACATCTAATTATCTTGTGTGTTCCGATTCCAAAAGTGCTCTCCAGGCTATTCAGGAAATGTACACTAAGAACCCAATAGTTAAAGATATCTTGTGCTCAATATACAGACTCCAATTACGAGGTGTCGAGGTGTCATTTCTTTGGGTCTCTGGTCACTGCGGAATATTCTAAAACACTAAAGTAGATGAAGGTGTAAGTTAGCTACAAGTATGGTACCATCGACACAATGTGAGGTTTTGTAGGTAATGCTAAAGCTACACTGTTCTCTGTTTGGAATGAAGAATGGCAAAATGTAAATGTAAACCAGCTTAAGGACATCAAGATTACCGTCCTACCATGGATGTCATTTGTTTGTTCGAATCGTGGTGGCTGCTCGTATTCGCATCGGTCACTCTTTGTTAACACATGGATGGTTATGCGCCATGAGGATCCACCACTCTATCAGTTATGTGGAGGTACCACCACAGTGAAGCACATTCTGCTTGACTGTAATGAGTTGACAGATTCGTATATTCGGTACGATCTTCGAGGAAGTGTTTTCATGGGACGATGTCACGGCTATAGACCGTGTCATCGTTTTCTTACGCCAGCTGAATCTATTTAATAATATTTAAATTTTGTATAATTTTTGTTTCTTTACTTTTACATAATATTTTAAAAAACAATTCGGGGAAGGAGTTATCGTAACATTTGATTAAAACGGTCTACCGAAAACCCGAAATTAATTTTAAATTCATACTGTAACAAAAGTATGAAGGTTTCCTGTAATATGCCTAATACGTTGAAGAAAATCTGGAGTAAATGTTGCATATAAACTTTTTAAAATGCAAGAAAAGTTTCAGTATTTAAAGAATTGTTATTATTCATTTTATACTCAATTATGGATTTAATTTTTGCAGTTCTGCTGTGCGGATCTGTTCTGAACCGTTTGCTTCTCTGGTGGTTCTTGTTCTTACTTCGATTTTTGTTTACTACAGAATTTTCTATTCTCAAGTTGAATTAAAACAAAACTTGTTTTCCTGATATGATCCGTTCTCTTGGGCGTTGTTTAGTAACTGATGTTTAAATCTTCATTTTTCGTAATGATAAATTAACATAATAAAAGTGTTCCAGTCTTGGTGGAAGTGCGTAGTGATTATGTATGTTTTAAATAATGACCATATATGATCATTTATTAATGTCCATATATTTTTTTTTTAACTTATAAATATTCTATCAAGTATTTGGTTAAAAACTATGACCAGTTTTCACTAGGATATTCAGCAAATCTTAATGTTCCCATCTTGTCATCGTACATCCAGCTCTATTGAACTACACTGTTTTTAGTTTTGACAAAACGTGTGAAATAATGTGAAAATGGCAAATCTAGAAAATGAAGATGACTGAGTGTTTTGATATATTATAATATATTTAACTAGTTCCAGTATTGGATCATAAATCAAATGGTTTATTTTTCAATATTATAGCTTATTTTATACACTATGGACACATATTTACAGTTACTGAGCAATGTTTACACTGAGTGACTCTACATTGGTCATTGAAGACTTTTAAAATTCAAGGATGCAATTGTATCTATTATTTAGTTTTTTTGATAACGCAAGACCTAAAACACAAGAGTATTTTCATTTTATCGTGTGTGTTGGCTATACTGCAATAAAACAATAATGTTTTATACGTCTGTAACTTCACAAATTCAATAACTAAGAAAACAAAATTTCCTATTTAAAATTGAATTAATTACATTTAAAATTAATGACTACATTCTTCTGATGTCATAGTTTTGGGTTATCGCCAATGATACTTCTTAGACAAAGATTCTGCTTCTAGTCACTGTTTACGTAAATCATGGTTATTTTCGTTAGATATATTTTTCTTTATATATTACACCATCTATCCATAATAATCGAATAAAGATTTACTTGTGACTTTATTTAACAACGAAAGGAATACTAGACAAGAAAACACCTTATTGTCAATGCAACGCCCTCATCTTTAGTGAGTACATGGATACTCTAAGAATGTGTTCATACAATATAAAGTGTGCACACAGAGGAGGCCAGCATTTTTATTGAAACAGGATTGTTTAAATAAACGTATCTACATTGAATTTCTATTAGTCTTGGTAATTATGTAACAGATAAAAACATTAAGTTACATGTGAAATGTAACATATTTTAAATCGTAAGAATATAATATGTGTTCGATACTAAAAGTGTGAATTTCCGAGACCAGAAAACAGATATTCCGAGATATGATCTCATCTATAAACATAGGGCAATCTGAGATCTGACAGGTAGCTTTCAGAGAGGGCAATCTGAGATCTGACAGGTAGCTTTCAGAGAGGGCAATCTGAGATGTGACAGGTAGCTTTCAGAGGGGATGTTGAAGAGACTGAGCGGATTAAAACATTTATCAATGTCACAATTTCCAGATTATCAACCTCAAAAACTTCTTATTCTATTGAGAAGATATGTTGTCGCCTCAATGATATCATTATTTATTATAGACCAACTTGTTGATTGCTGTAATACGTATTAGAAAATTCTCTAAAGTTGTTGAAAACTAGCGCCTGCGTTGTAATTGAAAGTATTTGAGCTAAAAACATAGACAATACAACATGTGTCCAGGTAAAAAGTAATGCTTTCCAGAAGAATGTTTTATGAGATAATGATAAATAAGAGGTCCGTCAGATACAGTTAGTTTCTAAGGTAAGACGAGAAATAGAAAGTGGGTATTTCGGTTGAAATATATAAGGGGGTGGTACAAACGGAAAATCCACTGATCTTTGAAAGGGTTGATTATTTCTCAATGTCACTTTTTCTGAGGGAAAAGGTATTTTGTGGAAAAAATATTCCCATCTCGATCCCATAAAATACACATCGGGACGAACTTTTGAACTGAAGCTTTAACATCCTCAAACAATGTACTTAAGACGTCATTTGTTGTTTCATTGTTTACAATATCATACAACAAGGCTAACAATGTTATTTAGCCTAAATTATTTAATAGTTATTCCAAATTTCAAAAAATCGATAATGATAAATACATGTAGAATACAAAACTAACGCTGAACGAATTTCCTTGTGACAGATGATTGCCGTTGTAGTTATAAAACCACTTACAGTTCTATATTTTTGCTATAGTTATACACTTCTTAGAACTGTAATGCTTGGAAATAGATCTAGAAGAACTAAAAGTGGAAGAGTAACGTCACAGTGGCGCGACTGTGTCACTTAAAGTAACCACTGCACTTTGCTTACTGAAACCAAAGCAGTAAATATAGGACAGTCATGGCTTTATAAAGCTAGGTTTTGCTAAGGCTGTGGCTTCACATGCTGGTTGTAGATGTATTGCATTAACATGCGATCTTGAGGAAGCAGATAGATTTCTGGCACTTTCTGAGTTAATGTTCTGTCAATCATTTGTATCTAATTTTTCACGAATACGTTGACACATGTTTTTTAATAATGTGCTCTTGGTTACAAACCACCTAACACGAATGGAAATAGTTTCGTTACTAATTATATGAGAATGGTTTAAGGTATTGATTTCTCTTCTAGTAAAGACAAAGACGTTTCCTATATAATGAAGGGGGAAATGTAAAATGTTCTCTGCATTTTTTGGTCTTGGGAACACATCCAATAAAAATGTGCAATAATAGACACAACAACATATAACAAACACGAATAAACAGGAATATTTGTATTGAAAATTGATATTAATATTCAGTATAAATGTAGCAAGGGACCAGTTTTAACACACCAATGCAGACGAAATTTAAAAAGGTGAGAGGAAATACTAAATTTGTATTGTAAATATAATTGTTTCATGGCAGTTACGTTTTACTCAATGGCTTTTTGATTCAAGAGTTGATTGTTTTGGGTTTTGAGCCTGATATAACAGGTGGGTCAAAGACGTATACCCAGGGGTTACAAAAGTCCTGTATGGAACCCGTAAATCCATAGCTTTAGTGTATTTTTTGTCGTATGACTTGATTGATGATTCATGATATATTAGGAATAACTGTTTAATCATTGTTAATCAATAGATTTGAAGAAAACAGATTTCAGTGTCAACATGATTCAAGTTTATACGATAATTTGTCTCTAATTACTTACAAACACCTTAATATCCCTATGCTTCAAGGTAGAACTATGCTTTTTTATATGGTTAAAGGTAAATTTATTTTATTTACTGTGGTAAAATAATGATAAACAATATAAATACCAAGATAATTTAATGCTAGTGATTGCCAACTATTTTCTTTAAGAAACTATAAAACTATTTTTTTCTTTGTATAACTCTTTATTATTTTATCATTACAGATATAAACAATAAGAGAGCAATTATTAGCAATTTTAACGTGTTTGCAGCTATATATTTCCTGGCAACTTTTAAACACGTTGAAGAGAAAGTATTTTAACACTAATGGTCTATATTCTTATTTTATATGCCTACATTCAATTAGGAAATGAATTTTCCTATTACTTGACTGTCGGATGATGACACGAGTATCATTAGAAAACACTCACTTATTGAAAGTATTATTAAAAACTATATATAAGTTATAGAATTGTATTGCTCATAGTTTATACATGTTATTGTCAAATATATAAATTGTAAATATGTCAAACTCATCACCTCATAAGTAGTTTTAAAGTTTTTGAACTCATAACTGTTTTATCAATTATATAGATCAATCTGTTTTTGTATCTGAAAACTAAAGGAAGTAACAAAATGTTTACCTCGGCGGAAACTTTCCAGTATAGGTTTAGAGAATTTGGAGTTTGCTGCCTTAAGCGATGGGTGGGGTTGTACAACATTCAATCAACGGACCCACTTGTGTAAGGGATGGAGCAGAATAAGAATAAACAACAATCGTGTACCAAATAAAACAATATTTTCGGGAAGGAGTTCCTTTCCTTTCTCTAATCGAAGTAAAATGTCAGTATACACAGCTCCGTCTGCAACGTGCAGTATACATAATTTCAATTCGCCCAATGCGTCCCGCCCAACAATCACAGATGTGTTATAGACATATCACAGGTAGCAGTTCAGTCATATTGATATGTGTTTAATTATTTATGTTTGGTTTTTGTAGTCATAAATATATAGCTTTTAAAATTTCCTCGAACAATGGAAAATATTAAATATAGGGTGCGACAGCATAACTTCCTTTTTTTAAATGCTCGCCATTCAGTTAGTTGATGTCATAGCGGAGCGCTAGTGGTCTTGTTTAAGAGGGGCTATAGCAAAAGTTTTGTCCTGACACGTTTCAGTCGCCATCATGCGTTGGAATAGTGAGGAGCGTGCCTTTGTCTTTGAGGCCAAGCAGATGTTCGGTTATTGCAACACGGCGCGCATTTCGGAATCGCTTTAATTTAGCCTCGTTGGCTCCCGTCCCAGACCGCAAATCAATTGTTACATGGGTCACTACATTCAGACGAACTGCAAGTGCGACAAAATGAAGAACTGGAGTCCCTCGGCCCGTTAGATCACCCGAGAACATTGAAGCAGTGAAAGCGTCAATGTTGCGATCACCACGGCGTTCTGCGCGCAAACACGCATCTGCCCTTGGACTATCCGATCGTTCTGTGAGAAGAATTCTTCGTGATGATCTTCATTTTCATCCCTATAAGATGGCGATAGTGCAGGAACTTTCAGAACGTGACTTCAATTCTCGGATGAACGCGTGTGAGCTTCTTCTTGATGTCGTTCCCGAGGGTGTTATTGTTTTTTTTAGCGAAGAAGCCCATTTTCATTTGTGTGGGTCGGTTAACAAACAAAACATGCGCTACTGGGCTGACAGAAACCCTCGAGAATTGCATCAAAGGCCTTTGCATTCACCCAAAGTCAAAGTGTGGTGTGCAATTTCCTCAGCTGGAATTATTGGTCCCTTGTTTTTTGAGGAAAATGAGGTTACAATGACAGTGAATTCGGATCGGTATGTAAACATGCTACAGATTTTTTTTTCCTCACATCTAGATGAGATGGATTTGGGGGACACTTGGTTCCAACAAGACGGTGGAACAGCACACACTTCAAGAGCTTCGATAACTGTTTTAAGGGAACACTTTCCAGAGAGCCTTATCTCAATTAGAGGCGATTTGGAATGGCCGGCACGCTCTCCCGATCTGTCCCCTTGTGATTTTTTTCTATGGGTTTTTTTTGAAATCCCGTGTTTATGTGAACCGTCCAAGAACCCTACAAGATTTCAAGCCCCAACATCCAAGAAGAAATTGCCAACATAACACCTGCTACGCTAACAAGAATGTATGGAGAATGAGGGACGTCACTTAACAGATTTGATCTTTAAAACAATGTAAATAAAAACTTTAGACATGTACCTACATTATAAAAAATAAATAATTTTTTTCAAATGCAAACAATAGTTTTTATTGAGTTTTCAAAAAAGGAAGTTATGCTGTTGCATCCTGTTAGCAATTGATGGCGTAACATTAAAAGAAAGACATATTTACTTTATAACTTGTAAATATAAATTTATTGAACGATATTAGGCTAGAAGAAAAAAATACAACACTTGAAACATAAATTCATTTAGAGATGTGTAGTATTTAAACATTATTATTAAACTTTTTTTAAAACTTCATGTCATATAATTAGATTAAATGAGGTTGAACCCAACAGGAAAGTAAATGGATAAAGAAACATACTTCACCGCAATAGAAAGTTAGATTTACGAATTGACGAAACCCCGAAACAAAAACATATTTGTTGATCGTTCCTACAGAATCGTTGTCGCCTAGCAAAATTGTTCTAAGCAGGCTACCTAGACAGTGACAATATAGCGATCATTTATCAGTAGGTTTTCCATACAACTAGATAGTAAAAAAGTACACTTTATATATTTGAGTATAAAGAAAATCTTTTCGTGATATTAATTTAAAATCTCAACATCAACATTTAGTTTATTAAATTTTCAATTTTAAAAATAACTATTAGGAATTTAATACATTGAGATAACACTCAATGGAAACCAACGTGGGTACTGCTTATCTACAGAATTGGATTTTTGTGTACTCTATCTTCCGCCAAAGAATATGCTTTCAAAGTTTAATCTTATTTATTTAAATTGAAAATCATACAGAAGATCGCTATCATTTACAAATTACCATTTCTACCAAATAAACATTTAGCCTAATTAACAATTGTAATGGGTTAGTTATAATAAACATTCGATACTACGATAGCTATACATTAGGTACATATATTCTTCAGGACTACTACCAATTTTCGAATCCAATTTTCAGGGAAAGTTTTACGTGAGTGATACCCAGTCTCATGTGTACAGTTTGGCATATTACGCAATATCCGTGCCTTTATTAAATTCCTCCGTGATAAATGGTAGGACCTTGTTCATACTCTAAATACATTCCCCTCAGTTGCTCCAAATTCTCTGTAATTTAAATCCAGAATTATTGAGCAATATGTTCGTCATCGAAAGACATTTCGACACACTTGGTGACCTTAAAAACCCTGCATATATATATATATATATATATATATATATATATATATATATATATATATTGTATGTAATGTTTTTATATAAAAACACAAAGTAATAAATAACAATATTTCAGAATATAATGAAGTAAATAAAAAATGGATGAAAAAAAAAATTATTATTTTTAAATTTTGTTTTATTATAAAGAAATTATTTAAAAAATTCAAAATTATAAAAAAATCAATTATTATTAAAAATATTACATTATATATATATATATATATATATATATATATATATATATATATATATAATAAATTAAAAATATTTCAAAAACAAGAATACTTTTAATGACTATATTTATTGAAAGCTTTTCGCCGATAAAATAGTACCAGCACTTCAGGAAAATAATCTAAAAAAATATATTTTCCTGAAGATGCTGGTACTATTTTATCAGCGAAAAGCTTTGAATAAATATATTCATTAAAAGTGTTCTTGTTTTTGAAATATTTTTAACTTATTAACTATAGTACAAGAAAATATATCACCATATTTAATATATTAATATATATATATATATATATATATATATAACCTAAGCATATCTGTGATAAATATTAAATATCAGGTATTATTAGCATTATTAAGGACTACTTCACCCAGTCAATTTACTTTTTTGAGTGTTTTGTGACGACACGAGAGGTACTTGTTTTTATTACTAATAATAATTATTTGTTGGAATAATATAAATGTTGGAACATTTTATAGTTGTAATTTACTCTCGTATATGCAAACTGTCTTTTATAAAATATTGTAACTGTACATCTAATTGAAAAGTCCACTGAACTCTAACATTTGTATGGACAATAATCAAGGAAATAAGAATATGGTTGGAGTCTGTCATACAGTGAAAACTCGTTTAGGATTAAATTGAATATTATCAATAATACCATTTTTATTCAAACGATCAACCTGGTGTAAATCCCAAAAACTATTTCTGTAAATTCATCTCTAGAGTGGTAACAAGATAAATGTATCAATTTATAATAATATATCTAATTAAGATACACTTCAAAAGGTCAAAAAAAAATATTTGTTTCTACTAGCATTTGTACTTCCCGCTGACTTTCGATGACAGCTTTGACCTCAAGACAATAAAAACCCCCAGAGTGATAATGCCATAGCGATGTTTACGGCATCTAATATTTTACTCCAAAACCTCTCCTTTGGTACTCCCGAAGAATCACACACTTACATCCCAGTTGACTTTCGATGACAGCATTGACTTCAAGACCCTAAAAACCCCCAGAGTGTTAATGCCATAGCAAGGTTTGCGGCATCTAATATTTTACTCCAAAACCTCTCCTTTTGTACTCCCGAAGAACCACACACGTGCCTCCTAGTTGACTTTTGATAGCGGCATTTAACTCAGTAGCTTTAAAACACCCGTGTGATCACATTATAGCATTTTCTTAGCTTCTATCATATTTATTTAAATTCACCTTTTTGCTAGTCTTTAAGCGGCACACCCGTGCGTCCCCGTTTGCTTTCGATCATGTTACTGATATCAGCACCCTAAGAACACAGCTAGTGGTGATTTTCTATCATTTGTATGCTTTTTTTATGTTCACCCCATTCATCCCTTCGCTATTCCTGTAGAGCAACACACGTGTATGTTTTGATGACTGTATTGGACTACACACTTTCAAGAATCCCCGAAATCACTTTATGGCTTTTTCTGACTTTTTACATTATATCCAAATTTGCCTTTTTTTACTCTCAAAGGAACTTACTCGCGAATCTCTGATTGATTTCGATGACGCCATTGGACTCGCCATTCTCAGGAACACGCCAAGTGGTTATTTTCTATCTTTTTATGACTGCTGACCTATTTACCACAACTTCCGTTGCTGCTCACGATTAAATTCACCTTTTCATCCCCATTGTCATGAAGTTTGGACTCAGCACCTTCAAAAATCCCTTCAAAAAGTGATTTAGCTTCTTTGGTTTCTGAATTTTGTATCCTTGTCTTACCTCTTTCCTACACCTGTAGCAGCTGTACCCTACTTATGCACGAACCTAGAGGTATTTATATATATGTCTGTGTATGTGTCCGTGTGTATGTGTGTGTGTGTGTGTGTGTGTGTGTGTGTGTGTGTGTGTGTGTGTGTGTGTGTGTGTGTATGTATGTGTGTATGTGTGTGTGTATGTATGTGTGTATGTGTGTGTGTGTGTGTGTGTGTGTGTGTGTGTGTGTGTGTGTGTGTGTGTGTGTGTGTGTGTGTGTGTGTGTGTGTGTGTGTGTGTGTGTGTGTGTGTGTGTGTGTGTGAACCTATCTAAGATTCTAGTGTAAATAGACTAGAAAACATTGGGTTAATGTAAAAATACATTCAAACTGTAACGATATTCGCTTTGCTGACGTAACTCAATCACGTTGTATCTGTCCATGCATTACCAGAGCTGAATTGTAATTGCTTTCACATGCATGACGTAATTGCGTCAGTCGCAGAAACTCTGTAATTAGGGTTTGCTTTGTGTTCTAGTGGTACATAAAAAGTGATACACATCTGTTTTTTTAAATTACTAAAACAAAGGCAAACCAAAATTAATTAAAATAAGGTACTTTGGTTTCACTTTGATGTCCCGATAAAGACACCCTAAAATAGGGACTGAGCGGTTTAGCAAGGAAGGTAAATTTAATTGTGTTGTGAATTTCCCGTGGATACAGAACCTCAGAAACCGCGAGGTTATTGCTTTCTGTTTGTTGTTTTACTAAGCAAAATGAAAGTATAGACAAGCGTTATTGCTACGGAAGACGTATTAAATGCAATGCAGTTGTGGTTCTACGATTAGGCTATGCTTAGATATTTAATAAAAAAATCTGCTGTTTTTAAGTCATTTGGTTTTAAAGTGTATTTGGTTTATTATTTATAATACTGTATTAGAAAACTACTCAGTATGGTAATAAACTATAATACAAATTACATATAGTAAACCGTCTTTAATCAAATTTATGTTTTTTTTTGTATGGATGCTTTTCCTGATGCTTATACTTTGTTTACCATACTTCTCATATGGACAACATTTGGGCAACTTCCCACAGTTTAATATTTTACAAAATATTCCTAAAGTTAAAACTTACAAGTCTCTTTAATACGTAATAGGTAGACAAATTTCTTACAATAGCTGTAAGGTTTAATATTTAAAATAATAATTCATTGAACGTATTCTACAATTATTGTCTTATCGAAAAGTAAAATAAATTAAATGCATGGTTAGTAAGATATTTAAGTGTTGTTTTTACTATCTGCATCACGACTCGCTTTGCTGTGGCACATTGTGGTTTATTGGATGCGAAACGATAAAGAAAACGAGGCAGGCATTTCGTATAAGTTTAATTTTGGATTAAGTCAGAGGCTAAGGTAATGTGTTTCTCTGCAGTTTCTTCTGGGTCATTCTTTCCCCAAAACTTCGTCATTTATCATTTGACCGATCATAAAGATCGTTATGTTATAGCGTGAATTTGGAAATGATAGATTGAACATGATCGGATATGACTGGAGATCACCGGTATTTTAACTCTGTTTACGACGAAACTCCACACAAAATGCGGGAGTCGCAAGTCGAGTGGATGTTGGCATTCCCAAATAACCTGTACTTACGATTTGGTTTTTTCGCAGCTTCTCACGCCACAGAAACGTATCTCGAATAAAATTAATATTTAGTTCAGATTGTATAATGATAAGAATGGGATGCAAGTTGATACGTTTTTTTTTTTTTTTTTTTTTGTAATAAACCATGTAATTGGGAACAGGTAATGAATTTTCACATTAAATTTCACTGTGGTGTCATTAGCTAGTACGGTGTTCAACACATCGCGGACACTGGCTAGGTTACTGATACACAGCTGATAGGTAAAAATCTCTTTTATCACTATCGTGTGTGTGATAAACATAGGTGCTGTAATATAGGTTTTTCGGACGCGTAAAAATATAAGACCATTTTCTGAAGTGGATTGCATGTCGCGTGAAAATTTGAGCTAAATCGCTCCAAGCCGTATAAGTTTTCGAAGCGTACTAAAAACAAATTTACATTTTTATGTAAAGATGTAATAACAAACTCATTAAATATTTGTCAATGACTTGAGATTGAAGTATTGTGTAAATTTTAATTATTACATATAACAAAACATTATTTCCATATACAAATATAGTTAAATTATTTTTTGAATACAGTTGTGAATATACGAAATATACCATAATTGTATAATACAAAGGTACATATTATATAACTGATTAAATCAATAAACGTTACAATTTCGTTGTAACTACAGTTACATTTATATGTATATTCAATCTACCATTGTAACTTTATTAAGTCTGCATGGTTGGGGACTCTGAAGCGCGTAGTCATTCATACAAGAGTTTATATAAGGCTAGAATAACACTTGTTCTTGCAATTAGTAAAAATTTAACTATTGGAACAAATTAAACAAGAAGAACTTCACCCTTGTAACTCCTAAATCTTGAGCTTCTTTGAAACTGTACAGTAATGTAAAATGTTTGGTGTTTATTATACTATTTATACTGTAACTGCATACATACTATCTGGTCAAAATATAATCATGGTCCACTAATGCTATAGAAAATAATATTTATGTAGAATTAATTTAATTTAAAATAAAATAGAATAACTACAGTAAATATTTTTGTTGCCGATATTCTAAAGAAAAATGAAGATACAGTTTCAGAAGAAGTCAATTCATACTTCGCTTTAAGCATTGCGACAAGCTGTCCAAGTTGCTCTTCATCTGAAGTAATATTTATTTTTCAACTCTAGTTATTACTACTAGTTTAATAATAGTTATTAGACAAGAGTTCCTTTGATCCGATTTGCTTTATAGAACCGAAAATCAGTCAACCTGTCACACTCATTATTAAATAATCATCACTCTTCTGATTAAAAAACCTTAGTTTATCAAACCAAAATAACGAATACATTTGTACCATAAACTCATTTTAAGCTCAGGCCTTGTAACAAAAACATCTGCTCAATTATTTCTACCACCAGCATTAAAGTAGCAAACATACGCTACATAATCTTGGGGACCACTAAACCTGTTAATTTAGTTTTTTTTTATTTTTAACTGCTCGTAGTACATAGTAGTTATAATAGATTGAGGTTATGATAAACATATCGACAAAATTATTACAAGATTTCGAGTCATAAAGCTCAACATAAGCGCTTTATATAAACCATTTAACTTTTAAGATGTTATCTTGATTTGGCTTTTGTTCATTGTCTGTAATGTCGAGCTAACATTTTACTTTTGTTTCCTTAAGGAAAATCGAATTCTTATTCAACTAATAATATTGAATACAAAAATATTAATATCTATTCCATTAAAATGCAATATTTGAATAAAAAACAAAGATTAAAAAGCCCTAAACACATAACATTACTTTTTATTTTTCTAGAAATATATTACCTTGTCTAATATTTGCCATACAGATTTTCAAACGATTTAGAAACCCAGCTATGCATCAGACACGCTCCCCTTCCCATTCAATACCGTCTGTGTGAGGAGCTACCTGATTTACAACCTTGCAATATCTCTCTCCTTGATGCTATAAAATGTGATGAAACATATTTTCCACGACTCTTTCACTTAACTTCTTAGTTACATGGGATTTGGGGTTTTTTGTGTAATAATGACACTACCATTGATACTCATTTATAGCCACTGTTACTTTCAGTGGCTACAAATCTGTTAGTGTTCATAAATCTTTCCCATCTGTTTATACTCAGATGTTAAAAATTTTAAAGCCTCGCCTTTTAGACCGTATAAGACATTGGAAATAGTCTCCCTCCTTTATTAAAACATTTCAATCCTAAAAACCCACCTGTCTAGAAATAGAGAATAAAAGAGAAATGAGTTTCATTTTTGTTCTCAAAAGGATCCTTTAACAAAAAGCACTGAATAATTCTTGCACAAAGTTTTCTTCTCAACATTTATCAGCAAATAGAGGTTATTATATTATATTATAAAGCACTAAATGTTCTGAAATTCAGTCCATTTAACTTTTGTTTATTTATATTTATAAATTACATATCTTTTTATTATTTGATCTAATAAAAACATACTACATGTTATATAGGATGGGCCTAAGTTTGATTGAACTTTGTAAAAAAAACAACAATTAAAGCATAAAAACGACATTTAATAATTTCTGAAAGTTGAAAAAAATTAAAATAGACTATAAGAAAATAGTCCACAAAAATTCATACGTCAAGAATCTGTTTCTACTGATTTGAGATGAAAAAATATCTCTTTCCTTGGGAATGTAATGTTCAATTTCCCTTGCCATTTAATTATCAATTTGGGGAAAGTATATTAATTACGCTTACATACTTGATAAATACAACAACCCAACAAAACTTTCTCAGCAAACAATTTCGACACCTAACAACCCAAAGCAACAATTCCAGTATATCTCTCTCAAGAATGAAAAATGAACAGTCTGGAACGTAAAGCCATTCTGAAAAGACTCGGTTTATAAGTGGTTTTAGTAATTTTATGTTTGAAATTAGGAGTTGTAGAAAATCCTTCAAGGAAAATGACAAGAGATTTACCTAGTTAGTGACTTTCTTGCAAAGGCAGGTCTTTAGTTTTGTTTTGCAGTTAAAACTGAGTATAAAAGCACGGGATGTGGGAATCAACGAGTTTTTAAGACAGGGAGTAAGAAATCGTTCTTTATGTACACATTTACGAAGATATAAATTGCCCTATTTGTGTAATAAGAACACTAAACGATGGTTTTTCGTTGATCGGAGATTTTGTTCATTTCAATTTCCTAACTTTGTACGAAAGTTCAAGTTACGTATATAAATAAAGTAATTTATTTTTAATTAGGATTCATTGTCTTTAGTTGTTAAAGTGGGTTCTATTTTATTCAAGTGTATCTCTATTATTAATAATAATCTGTTTAGGAAACTTGATTCCTTTTTTCTCCCAGTGAAGTTGAGATTATTTTCTCCAATGTTATTACAAATCTACTGATTTAAACTAATTTACTATTTCAGTGGGTTAAAACGGATAAGAACTCCAGTATTTAAATATTTCTCACAAGTAACAAATGTTGCTTTAATGATCAAATAATTATTTTCATTATAGTTATAGTGAAAATATAAAGCATGACGTTTAAGATGGAAATAATAGGATAACGTCTGCATACACGTTTGGTATGTTATTTATTATTTCTCATATCCAAGCTGTGTATGTTTTAGTTTTGAATTAACCATGTAAAATTATACAACTATCCATAAATTTTATCTTCGGAAAAACTTTATAGGTTTCAGCTATTCATCATCGGTTTTTTTCTGTTAATTCGAATTCCTTCCTCTCCTTTACTTAGTGACAAATTTATGATTTAAAATCCTGTTTTCGTTACGACAATCTCCAACTTGACGAAATAACTTAATAGTACAAACTAAGGATACATTTATTTGTAAGAAAAAAGAAATGATTTCGTATTTATGATATGTCTTTTCTTTTAAATTCCCTCTATTGTGTCAAGATATTGTTTTTCATCTTTATTAAAATAAGTTTTTTTCATACCGTTACATTCAAATTCATTTTGGATAACGTGTAGTAGATGACAATTGATGTTTTTACAGGTTTTTCAAATAATTATTAATAATTCAATTATAAAAGTTTGGGGTCTAAATAGGATTCGTGAGTATTTCATGTTCGATATATTACGCTTGTACCAACTTTCTCATACCATAAAATTTACTTCTCAAAGGTACATACGAACATTTTTTTGCCCCCATCTATTGAAACATTCATTGCTCAACCTTAAATTGTTGCTATAGTTACCACGCAATTTAGTAAATGTACGCTAGGTTTAAATATGAAAGACAAAAATATAACAAAGAAACAATCGTAGTCAAAGGTGTCGAACCTTGCTTCACAAACGGATAATTTCAACATTTGTAAAAACTTATATTTTTTACTCTAATTTCCTTTTGAACTGTTTTCCGTTTCGAAGCTCCAAAGAGATATATTTAAATAACACAGATCTCACAACAAGATGTTGTGTGAGCCTTCCTAACATTTATGTGCCCATGAACAAATTTATTTGTTATTACTATGCTTTAAATTATGTAACAAGAGATTACTTCATTTTATTTTTCGCTGGTGTTCTGTTAAGAGCCACTATTCTTTGTAAGAAAACGCTACTACTGATGATAGTTTTTGGTATTTATAGGGGTATTAGAGAGGTATATATATATATATATATATATATATATATATATATATATATATATATATATATATATATATATATATATATATATAGATATATATATATATTTAATTTATTGTAGAAGTATTGGTTCATTAGACACTATTGGTCTAATTTGAGCATCAAGTCTACCGATAGCAGGGATCCACTGACATACTAATTGATTGGTATGGATGTTAAGTTTGCTGTTGCTCAATATGATACGTAACAATTCCTTCTTACTTAATGACCCTGGCATAGCAGCTACTTTTTTAACGAATAATCTGCCTTCCAATATCAACACTGACGCATGTAGTAAAGATCCCCCTACATAATAATGTATTGTTATTTTTGTCGAGTTTAAGGCATGAGATATAGACGTATAAAGTCAGAGATGTGTTACGGTTGGGTTACGGCTTGAGAATATATGGCTAAAGTAACTCTTACCTTAGTTTGAAAAAGAAAAACAAAAGTATGAATTTGAAAATTTATGTTTGATTAGGTATTATAATGGCTAAAAATATTATTTCAAACAGCCCTTTTGTTAAGTTTAACAAACTTAACAATAAACTTTATTGTTAGGTAGAAAAGAAAATAGAATCAGGCATTTAATTGAGGTGCCAATTCAAATAACTACAGAATAGATTAAGCAAGAACTTTATAATGAAAATAATTATTCCAAAAGTAACTAAGAAATTTATGTTAAATTGTACCGACTGCCCTTGTCGCATATAGGTTGTGAAAATATAATGAAATCTTATTTTCATTGACTTTAAAGATCGTCGAAAATAATTTTAACTTTATGTCTATCATAAACATTTTACTCTAGCATAATCCAAATATCTCGTCACGTTCATGAAGTATACACACATCACAGCCATACAACCGCGGATTCTCGGAATATATTGATCGTTTGTTATAAACTAGCAAGTACAAACCATATACGAGTCCTATAGTTCCAAATCCATTCAAGTACAGTTCCAAACCTGGTCGTCTTTAATATTGTTTTAGCAGTATAAACATAATTTGATAATATAGTTTAACTTACAGGAAGTCAATATTTGCACCACCGGTGACACAATTGAGCTATATACCCTTCTAAGTAACATTCGATGTGTGGAATCGAATGTAATCCACATGATCAAATATACGATATTAAGGGATATATAGAGTATAACACGTATATAGAGAATATTTTGACACATATTCAAACAATCTCTAATTAAAACAGCGTTTTGCCTTAAACACCGTAGATTTTGTTACAAACTTTCGCTACAAAATTTCTTCAACACTGAGTTACACACTTTCAAGTTAATTCGTACTTACTTATATCACGTTCTACCGATTAAACACAGTGAGCAGATACACTTCGGAAGATGGAATTACTCCAAAATATGGAAGAACCCACGTTAGGTGTTAAAAAGACTTTAATTTATAATGTTTATAGATATCTAGAGAATAACCACACTGGGTAGAGTTAAGAGAGGTATATGTAAAAGTAGACATGTAAAATATCCGGACATAAAATCCGAATGTAAAAATCTCCAGAGATTTTATAGAGAATCGTTTGTTTTGCAGTGACCTTGCACTCAATCACAGTCATATATATGTGTGGGGCAACGTACAGTATTAACATTGAAAAGCTAGTAAGTTGTGTATCATTAAATAAGATATCAATGTGTAATAAATATTGTTAAACCTGAAATACGTATTCTAATAGTATGTGAGACATTTTATAGTTACCGATAGAATAGTTTAGGGCGAACCTCCAGCCAAGGTAAGTGATCATTGCTTGAATGGAATAATATAGATCCAAAAGTATGTGTAATAGAACATAACTAGGCAGTAAAATGGATATATATATATATATATATATATATATATATATATATATATATATATATTTATATATATAAACACAATATCACATAACCAACTTATAACAAACGAGGGATTCAGGGAGCATTCAGTTAGAAATAGAAGTAAGCATTTGTTATATATACCTGATTCTGGAACAAATATAGACCTTTAAAAGCAATAAATTTATTAATGAGAAGAAAATAACGGTGCGTTAAGATGACGACTGATTTCTTTATAGAGGGACGTTTTCGCCTGATATGGTTAGTTGTAAACATGATAATTTGTGCGCATGATTTACAGTGTCGCAAAATCCTTCATCCAATAATTCAAAACCATGACTCTAAGGAAATATAATAAACATATAAAGTTCTAATAAAAGTATAATAAATAATTAAACTTTAGTTTGAAGCCGAAAATTTAAAATATAGCATGTTTCAGGTGATCCTAATACTTCTGCCATCAAAACATGCTAGATATAAAAGGGAATAATTCTATGTTAGAAAATCTTACATTGTACTAGAGTCCCGATGTGGTTCTGCTAATAATATTTTTTACTTCTTGTCTTTAGTTTGTTACTATTATAATAACAAACTCAACGGCTTCAAAATTTCCATGTGAAAATGTTTTAGAATAATATTCCATGCCTGGAATAACATCTTGTTTATTATAAATAATTACCCAAATTCCATCCCATTTATCATCATAAACAAGTTTTCTACAGTAAATTACACCCTCTAAAATGTATTTCTCCCTGTGGCCCAAGGGCAATGCTAGTTTGACATATATGAGTTTTAATTAATATAAAAATCCCCTATACTCTTTTTTAGTGGTAGAGAAGTTAAATATGAATGGTGTCTGTATACTTCTTTTAGCCAGACATTTTATCCAGGGCATTAAAGACGTACGTGACATTACTGAAGGAATATAGCCCTTATGTGTATAAACATTGTGTAACTATTTCATTTGTATCAAAGGCTTACTGTTTTGGTCGAAATGAAAAGATAGGAAAATTACAATTTTATTACAAACTTGTTGCCTGAGGGTGGTTTAAACTCCCTATATCTTTTTTGCATGAGTTAAAAGGTCTTTACATATTACTTATCCCATGAAAAATTAGCAATGTTAATGAAACGTACGTGATAAAATGAATAAAACATTTGTAAAATTATTAAATTTGAATATGCATTGTATACGCATAAGTGGTACTAAAAAACGTATGAATTTTAAATAAAAAGGAACCAAAAAAATTAACACTTATAATTTTTTTTCAAGAGATTTATATAGTGAACTACAAAACAGATTTTCTATGAGGCAAAATAACGTCTTTAAAAAGCAAAAATAACTAATATAGAATTGTTTTGTATATACTAAAATTTTATATCCTATTTCACTTAGGCGTTATATATGCAAGGGAATCAGTTTTGAAACATAATAAACAAAGTTATCAAAATTTCTATATTATCTAAACCAAATATTAATTTGTATTTACAAAGCGCAATAATGTAAATGATTCCATACACTCAAGTACCGTAATAGATGTGAAGTATGTTGCTTTGAATATATCAAATCGTATTTGTTTACTGTGATATCAAACGAACAAATAAAGTCGGTTGATATTAAATAAAACCTGTTATTTCCACAAAGGCAATGTAGCCGTTGTACGTTGAGTGCTATTTAGATAACCATTTAGCTATAACAGTGACTGTGTCAGTAGTAACAATGATATCGGCTGAATATTCGCATGGCGCTATTACGTCATTTCTTATCAAAAACCAGGTTGTAAATTGAAGTCATAATTGATTTATTTTGCCTATTAAAATACGTTCTTATAATGTATAAAAAATTTAAACGGTGTGATAAAATTCATTTACCTAAACGATTTAATATCTTGGACAATAAACTTAAAAATAATGTAAATATTTTTACTTTTTGAAATTTGGGGTTAGTGGAAAAATTTAGTAGTACGAACAATATGTTTTAGGAAGTTCATTAAAAGATAAAAATATTTTATACATATACTCTTGGTTTTCAGGAATTAATATATTTTTCTCTTTCTTTCATTACCATACGATTATTCATGGAATGAAGGAATTGGTTTAGTACATGGGTAACCTATCCCGATTCCCATACTGGCTGTAGGTATATCAACCGCTAACGCATGTGACACTGAGGCATCCCGCAAGGGGATGTCTGCGACGAGAGTAACAAAACATTATGAATCGAGAAAAAACTGGTTATTATTAAATATTAATTTTCAGTAAATAACTAATTACTATTTGGTGTAAATATGGAACTAATTTACTTGCAATACCTAAGCATTAATTGGCATTCAACTAACATTTAGCTTATTGGGTAACCATACTTGGTAAAAGAAACTTTGAAATTATACTTTATCATTACCTACAATAAAATATAATATATGCAATATACATTCGCAACACTTTTTGCAATATCTTTCAAGAATTTATGTTTCAAAAACCATTTCTTGGCTATAATGTAACTAAACATCTTACTGAAACAATTAAATAAATATTTCTGATGAATTTATATTTGAACCAAAAGTGCACCTTGAGGTGAGATATCGATATATATATATATATATATATATATATATATATATATATATATATATATATATTAAAGATATTAAATAAGGTACTATTGAATACAAATAATTTTAATACAAGTACAGTTTAAATTTATAAAATATTCAAATCTTTTCGCCAATAAAATAGGTTTTAGCATCTTCAGATTAAAATGAAATAATTTTTTTACAAAACGTAAATCATATTTACTATAATTCAATCACACGTTTATTGGTAGATATACTTCTATGCATATTTTGAGACACCAATGATCTTGTAAATAGTTTGGTGCTTTGATTTCACTTGAATTGGTTCAATAATTAATTTGTATGTATAAATTTCTAAAGTTTCATATATATATATATATATATATATATATATATATATATATATATATATATATATATATATACATACATACTCATTTTCTAACACTTTGTTATTTCATATTTCCTATTTCAGGAAATCACTTTTCATTATACGGGCACGTCTTTGATACATTGACACATCTTGTATCATTGCGTCGTTGATGCTATGATTAGTCAAATTTGATTTGTATTTGTTCGCTTTTATGTAAGCATTTATATAATAATTTGTAAATTTGTTTCTTTAAATAATCTTTTAATTTTGATTAGTTTCTACCTGTGAATTTAAAAGTTGTTCAAATCTTATCTCTTGTAGTATTTTAAAGCTATTGTTGATTTTATGTTTTCTTATTTTGTTATTATTTATTACTCTATAGTTTTTCATTTATATCCATTTTCTGATTCAATTCGATGTATTATAGTTTTCTCTATATTTGATCAATTATGTTCATCGCTATTTTGTGCATTCTATATAATAAATTATATACTACTGCCATTTTTTAAATGCAATAATGAGTTGTATAACTTGGTATAGTTTGATTTGACTGAGTTGGTTTTCTATATATGTTATACTAACCTTTTTATTGTTTCTAGTAATTGTGATATCTAATAATTCAGTTTATTGTTTGATTCAAATTTATGAATAAACCGTTTATTAATATGTGTAGTATACATAAAATGTAACATTTCCTAGATATTTAAACAATAATTATTTTATGTATGAAATCCATCATACACATATCGAAACCAGTGTCCATTTCGATCATGTTTTAATAGTTTTATCTATTTCAAAATCTATATGTTTATAAACATATTTTCTATAATATGCGTGTCAATGGTATACAAAGAAAAATCAAAGAATAAATTATAAGAATGATATAAAGAATAATTTATCCTCATATAAAACCGAACATAAGGAAATCAAATTTGGCTACTCATTGTATCAATAATGGATATGGATTTCCTGAATACGAAATATTAAATGAATTAAGGAAATGAATAAAGAGATAAAAATGAATATATGTGACACATGATAAATTGGTAAACATAAAGTTTAAAACAAATTAATTTATGAACAATGTCTAGTGAAAACAAAACGGCAAACTACTTTCAGGCTCATTGATGTCCTAACAAAAATTATACATATGCCCTAAGTATAAATACGAATAAACATATGGTTAAATTGTAGTACATACGATTCAAATTTTGTAAAAAAAATTTTATAATATCATTATATATATATATGTAAATGCAAGACAAGTAGTGTACTGATTGGTATAGTCCACATTGCTAAATAATAAACTGTTGACTTGTAACCAGCCCGCACAACAAATAAACTCGCACCTGTGGAATCCATACAACAGATGGAAAGAGCGCTCCGTCCTTCAGCATTAGATCATATTAAATTTATTTCAAATACTTGCAATTATTTCTGGATTGTTAAATTTTGGAAGCGTAAATTGACCTGTAACTAACCCTATGTTAATGGTGATTTTATTTGTGGAAAATATTTTGCTAATTATACAATAGTATTTGGAAAGGGGAGAAATTAATTGTTTTAGGTGAAATCATATTTTATAAAATTGAATATACATTACTGGTCTTATTTGTAGAAAAAGATCTTTTTTAAAACAGTTACAACTCACGTTATAATGCGACACAATATATATACACATTAAAATCCCGTCTGTAGGCACTCTACAGTTAAAGATCTAAAAGAATAATCATTTTTGTTTTGCATACCAATAGCTTCGAGTAGTCCCAAAAATATCCATGTAAGTCCTAGTCATAAACCCTATTAGGGTACATTTGTATGGATGCATGTTCTAACGGGGTGTTTCAGTAGCAAGGTTTCTTTCTTGCCGAGTTTCTTCATTTCCTTTTTCACGTCACACTTAACCTACTGTTTCTTTTCACTGTCTTCCCAATATGCATTGAAATGAAAGAGCCCATTATCTTTGTATAAATCAAATTATTCTTGATTCCCAAGGTAATTTAATATTATTGGTTAAGTAGGTCTTTGGTTAACATTTCGGAATTATTTAACATAACACCTTGCTTTTAAACTTGCTCCACAAATGTCAGTATTCAGTGAAAGTAAGACTGTGGTACAGCAGCCCCTTTTTAACAGATCATTTGGCTTTCATTGGTTATAATCTACCTTTAGCATGGATCCACTGACATACAATTAATTGTTTTGTTACAGATGGTAACTCTGCGTCTGCTCAGTACTATACTGCAGCAGTTCCGTCTTTACTTCTTGACTGTGTTATAGAAGCTCCTTTTTCTACAGATTATCTGGCTTTCATTTTAAATATTCTACCGTTAGCAGGGATCCACTGACATACAATTGTATTATTACAGCTGATAAGTTTGCTGCTACTCAGTATTATACTGCAGCAGTTCCGTCCTTACTTCACGACTGGGGTAGAGCAACCCTTTTTTTACAGATTATCTAGCTTTCATTGTTAATAATCTATCATTATCAGGGTTTCACTGACATACAATTTTAATGTTACAGCTGATTTAGTTTGATGCTACTCAGTATTATACTGCAGCAGTTCCGTTCTTACTTCATGACTGGGGTAGAGCAACCCTTTTTTTACAGATTATCTAGCTTTCATTGTTAATATTCTATCGTATCAGGGATTCACTGACATACAATTTTAATGTTACAGCTGATTTACTTTGATGCTACTCAGTATTATACTGCAGCAGTTCCGTCCTTACTTCATGACTGGGGTAGAGCAACCCTTTTTTTACAGATTATCTAGCTTTCATTGTTAATAATCTATCGTTATCAGGGTTTCACTGACATACAATTTTAATGTTACAACTGATTTAGTTTGATGCTACTCAGTATTATACTGCAGCAGTTCCGTCCTTACTTCATGACTGGGGTAGAGTAACCCTTTTTTTACAGATTATCTAGCTTTCATTGTTAATAATCTACCGTTATCAGGGATTCACTGACATACAAATGTATTGTTACAGCTGATAAGTTTGCTGCTGCTCAGAATTATACTGCAGCAGTTCCGTCCTTATTTCATGACTGTGCTACTGCAGCTCCTTTTTTAACAGATTGTCTGGCTTTTATTATTAATAATCAACCGTTAACAGGGATTCACTGACATACAATTGTATTGTTACAGCTGATAAGTTTGCTGCTGCCCAATATTGTACCGCAGCAGTTCCGTCCTTACTTCATGACTATAGCAGCCCCCTTTTCAACAGATTATCGAGCTTTCATTGTTAGTAATCCACGGTTAGCTGAGATCCACTGACTTACAATTGTATTGTTACAGCTGATAAGTTTGCTGCTGCCCAATATTGTAACGCAGCAGTTCCGTCCTTACTTCATGACTATAGCAGCCCCTCTTTCAAAAGATTATCGGGCTTTCATTGTTAGTAATCCACGGTTAGCTGAGATCCACTGACATACAATTTTATTGGTATTGATTTTGAGTTTGCTACTACTGTTTATGATAAGAAACAATTCCTTCTTACTTCATGACTTTGGTATAGCAGCCACTTTAATATCAAATAATTTGCCTTCCAATATCAAAAATGACGCATGTAGCAAAGATCTACCTACATAATAATGTATTGTTATATTTGTGGAATTCTTTTGAGTTTAAGACATTTGATATAGACCTATAAGGTCAGAGATGTGTTACGGTTTGAGAATATATAGCTAAAGTAACTCTGACCTTAGTTTGAAAAAAAAACAAAAGCCTGAATTTGAAACTTTATGTTTGATTATGTATTTTAATAGCTAGAAAAATAATTTCAAATAGCCCTTTCAGTAAGTTTGTTAATTGAGATGCCTATTCAAATAACCACAGAATAGATTAAACAAGACCTTTATAATTAAGATAGTTATTGGGAAAGTAAGGGAGAAATATATGTTAAAATGGTATCGATCGCCCTTGTCGCATATAGATTATGGAATTGGCATGAGATCCTATTTTCTTTGACTTTAGACATCGTCGAAAATAATTCTAACTGTATGCCTATCATGAACATTTTTCTCTAGTATAATCCACATATCTCGTCACGTACATTAAGTATACACACATCACAGTCATACAACCGCGGATTCTTGGAAGACATTGACTGTTTGTTGTAAACTATCAAGTACAAACCATATATGTGTCTTGTAGTTCCAAATCCGTTTAATTCCATGTAGAGTTCCAAACCTGGCCATCTGCAATATTGTTTTAGCAATACAAACATAATGTTATAATATAGTATAACTTACAGGAAGTCAGTAATTGCATCTCAATAAAAAAGAATTTAAGCATTTCATTCAACTAAAATAAACAACAAAAACATTTTTTTAAAGAAGAAATAAGCATTTTTTTAAATTTTTAAATTTAGAGATGAAATATTTGAAAGTACAGAACTCATATTTAGTATAAAATTTGTGTATTTTGACTGAAAAATAAAGTTACATTTAAACAGAAAAGCTTTACGAATCATAAGTGACATCACATCACGTGCAACAATCACGTTCAGAGCACGTGACGTGTGCTGGTGCAGGATATGCTCTGTCTGGATTTTAAACGCTGTGTAACAGAAAACTTTGTTGTACTAGTACGGGTTTTTAGGTGTGGATAGAGATTTATTTTATTAAATGTTTGCCCTTTGAAACGTAACACTATAACTTTATTTCATACTTAGGTCAATAAATGATGTATTCCGGGGTAACTAAGTTATATCTGGTTAAACCGCGGACGGAACCAGTTACCTAGAGAGAAACGAATTTCTACAAAATCTCTTCAACATTTTATAATAGTTATTGAAATAATATACTTTCAAAGTTATCCGTTATACTACGTACCTGAATATTTGATATATTCGTATTACATTAATATCTTCTTAACATTTTCACAAAGAGTTATTTATTTCTTCTCAATCGCCGATATTTTTAATATTAAAATTAGAAACAATATATAAGTAGAGAAATCAGATATGAATAAAACGGCTGACTTTATAAGTCCTTCATGGCGGGAATAGGCCGTCCTTATAAGGGAAGAGTGATTAACATAGTCAATTTGGTCTGAGTTCCAAAAGAGTAAAATTCTAAAGTTTTTCTAATAATACTGATTTAAAATATATTGTATGTACGGTCCTACCTACTAAACAAATGTACTGCAAATATATTATTATGTATAAATTTATTATTTTACTTATGTGAGAGGGAACACCGATTACGCAATTAAGTGAAAGACAATTCTCTCCAAGCCTACCCTCATAAGAAACATTCGATATGTGGAATCAAATGTCATTCACATGATCAAATATACGATATTATTCGATATGTTTATATATATATATATATATATATATATATATATATATATATATGTACACGTATAGTATAGTATTTGCATAGATTTTCACCAATTCAAACCATCTCTAGTTGAAATAGCGTTTTGCAATAAACAGTGTGAACGTTCTGGCAAATTTTCTGTATAAAATTTCTTCGTCACCAGTTTACAAAGATTCGATGTAATTCGTTAATGCTTACGTCACGTCCTACAGATTCAATCCAGTGAGCAGATGCACTTCGGAAGATGGAATTGCTCCAAAATGAGGGAAAACCGAAAATCTAGAGGCGGAAAATAAAAAAGTAGAGTTGTAAAATATCCGGAGATAATTTCCGGATGTCATAACCTATAGCGAAACGTGCGTCTTGTAGTCAGTGTTGCTGGTTTTGCAGTAATCTTGCACTCTATTACAGTCATAGATATGTGTCTCCTTGGCAACGGATTAACATTTAAAAGCTATTAAGTTATGTATCATTTAATAAGTTATGGATTTGTAATGAAATACTTTTAAACCTGAAATACATATTATAATAATACGTGACACATTTTATAGTTACAAATAGAATAGTTTAGGATAAACTTCAAGCCAATATAAGTTACCATACCTTGAATAGAATAAGATAGATCCAAACGTACGTGTAATAGAACATAACTAGGCAGTAGAATCGATATATATATATATATATATATATATATATATATCCAACTAATACTAAACGAGGGATGCAGGGAGCGTTCAGTCAGAAATAGAAGTAAGCATTTGTTATATATTCAATGCGTATATATCATGAGTATTATTCTATTTCACTTTACTTTTAAGTAATATTGCCAAATATTTTGAGATTTCATAAGAAGGAGCAGTTGTGCAATTAAATAATGATCTGAATAATAGAAAATGTATGTAACAGAAAACTATCGATAAATTAATTATTAACAAAATAAGAAAACAGAAAAACCACAACTTTATAAATAATACTGGCAAAAAAACTTGGATAACTTACTCGCTCACAGGTAACAAAATAATCAATATTACAAGATTATTTAAAGAACAAATTTTAAAATTACTTGCAAAAAATATGATAAAGTTTGAAATACAATAAACAAAAATAATAACCTAAATAATGTGAATGAAAGAAATGGTGTATATAACATAAAATGTCAGGATTGTAATCAATTATACATAAAACAAACAAAAAATAAATTAAAAGATTGATATAAAGAAGATATAATCCTTATATGAAACTGCACATATGAGAATCAAATTTGGCTACTCATTGTATCAATAATGGACACGGATTTCCTGAATAGGATGTATGAAATAATTAATGAAATGAAAGAGTTAAAATTGAATATATATTAAAAATTCGAAAATTATAATTTTAAAGTTGAAAGCAAATTATATTATGAACGAATTAAAGTGAAATCAAAACACCAAACGAGTACAAGGTCATAGATGTCATGGCAAAAATTATACATAGGCCATAAGTATAAATACGATTAAACATATGGTTAAATTGTTGTACATACATATATTTAAATTATGTAAAAAAAATTGTTTAACAATTGTATTTGCTAAAGGGGTTAATACTTATTTTATTGGTGAAAAACTTTGAATGATATACAAATTATAACTATTCTTGTATTTGGAATATTTTTATTCATTATATATATATATATATATATATATATATATATATATATATATATATATATATATATATAAAATACGTTTTCTTGTTTAATAATTTAAAACAACACAGGATATTCAGATACAAGAATATTTATTATTTTGTATCCAAAGCCATTCGTTGGCAAACAGTACCAACATCATCAGGAATGAAAATTACAATAATGTAAGCTATAGGCTTAAAACATATGTTTATTTAGAGTGGGCAACTATCTATCTGGGTGTTTCAGTAGTGAGGTTTTTTATGTCAACTCAACCTACTGCTTCCTTTCAATGTCTTCCCGTTAGAAATTGAAAGAGCACATTAGCTTTGTACAAGGACAATCAATTATTTTACATAACTTCTTGATTTTAAACTTGCTCCAAAAATGTCAGTATTCAGTGAGGGAAAGACCTTGAAGAAAGGTTACGACCGTAACGTGAGATCGGTAGTCTACTCAAAGATTAACTGATGAGGCTAAGTTTGAAAAGACAATAAACTAGTTTTGTGAAAAACTCTGTGATATCTCCAGACATAATTGCCAAACAAATATAAAAATTAAAAAACAAATATATAT
The DNA here is from genome assembly GCA_036971475.1 of Prosapia bicincta. Classification (NCBI taxonomy): domain Eukaryota; kingdom Metazoa; phylum Arthropoda; class Insecta; order Hemiptera; family Cercopidae; genus Prosapia; species Prosapia bicincta. Next base: position 92,091,315 of record JBAIZL010000003.1, on the reverse strand, counting down.
ATAAAATATATTTATAAAATATAAATGTTTTTCGTCATCTCTACATATTGCTAAGCTATTCCAAATCATAGGACCACATTTTATAAAATTGAGTTGAGACTCAATAGATTTAATATATATTTGTAAAATAATTATCAACATTTAAATTTAAACGTTTGTAAAACATAGAACTAAATACCGTGTATAGGATAAATATCTGACTGATGAAATACCAGAAGCCAACAATTTTATAGTACTGTACAAGATATAAGTATATGGGAGTTTTCTCAACAATTGATAAATCCAATAGTTTCCACGGGTACTAACAGTAGTTCTCTCTGGTACTCCATATTGCTCCCAATGATACTAATAATATATACCACTAAATCTCTCAATAGTCTCCACAGATACTTCTCGTAGTTTCCACGGATACTAACAGTAGTTCCCACTAGTACTAGAAATTGCTCCTAAGGATACCAATAATAGTTATCACTAAATCTCTCAGTAGTCCCCACAGATACTTCTTGTGTTTCCACTGATACTCCTGACAGTTCCCACTGGTACTCCAAATTGCTCCCAAGGATACCAATAATAGTTACCACTAAATCTCTCTATAGTCACCACAGATACTCCTCGTAGTTTCCACGGATACTAACAGTAGTTCCCACTGGTACTCCAAATTGCTCCTAACGTTACCAATAATAGTTACCACTAAATCTCTCAATAGTCCCCACAGATACTTCTCGTAGTTTTTACTGATACTCCTGATAGTTTCCACTGGTACTCCAATAGCTCCCAAGGATACCATTAATAGTTGCCACTAAATCTCTCAATAGTCCTCACAGATACTTCTCGTAGTTTCATTGATACTCCTGATAGTTCTCAATGTTAGTCCTCATACCACCAACAGATACCCCTAATTGTCTATTGTATAATATGTATAATATTTTAACCATAAAAAGTATTATCTATCAGAAAACCACTATCCATGATCAAAACTATGAAACTGTAAACATGACGTTTATGTATATACATACACTGCAGATTCAAGCTAACGCTAGGAAGATAAAGGTAGCGTTAGTTTTAAATGTGAGAGCCATAACCGATGATGCAAATGAGCTAAAGACAGATCCATTTAAAGCCACCCTTTCGATCCATCTAAACCCTAAGAAACATTCGATATGTGGAGTCGAATGTAATCCACATGATCAAATATACGATATTTAGGGGTATATCGAATATAGTATTTGAGAATATTTTGACACATATTCAAACAATCTCTAATTGCAACCGCGTTTTGTATTAAGCACCGTCGATTTTGTGGCAAACTTCCGCTACAAACATTTTTCATCACCGAGTTACACACTTTCGAGTTAATTCGTACTTACCTATGCCACGTTTTACCGATTCAACGCAGTGGGCAGATACACTTGTAACACAATGGGAGGACGAAATTGCTCTAAAATATGGAAAACCCTCCGTTGGGTGTTAAAAGAACTTTAATTTATAATGTTTATTGAAAAAATCTAGATAATAACGGCACTGGTTACAGTTATGGGTGGTATATGTAAAATTAGAGATGTAAAATATCCGGAGATAAAACCCGGATGTAATTCTCTCCAGAGATTTTATAGAGAATCACGTGTCTTGCGTCAATATTGCTTGTTTTGCAGTGACTTTTGCACTCTATTACAGTCATATATATATATGTCTCCTGGGGCAACTAATTACATTGAAAAGCTAGCAACTGTTGTATCATTTAATATTTTATGAATGTGTAATGAAATACTGTTACCTGAAATACATATTCTAATAATACGTAAAAGCATTTTATAATTACAAATAGAATAGTTTAGGACGATCGTCTAGTTAAAGTAAGTTATCATACTTTGAATAGAATAATATAGATATCAAAATGTACGTGTAATAGAACATAACTAGGCAGTAGAATGGATATATATATATATATATATATATATATATATATATATAAAATACGTTTTCTTGATTAATATTTTAAAACAACATTGGTTATTCAAATACATGAATATTTATTATTTTATATCCAAAGCTTATTCGTTGGCAAACAGTACCAAATCATCAGGAATGAAAATTACAATAATGTAAGCTATCTTAAATAGCTTCATTCCAACGAAAACCTTTGGATATAAAATAATAAATATTCTTGTATTTGAATTACCTATGCTGTTTAAATATATATATATATATATATATATATATATATATATATATATATATATATATATATATACATGGGACAATCAAATGATATAGGAGGAATAACTCCTATGAAACAAAAAAAAAACAATATCACATAACCAACTAATAATAAACGATGGATGCAGGGAGCACTCAGTAAGAAATAGAAGTAAGCAATTAATATATATTCATGCTTCTTGAAAAAATATAGACCTTTAAACGCAATCAATTTATATTGAGAAGGAAATAACGAATATGTTGACTTGTGAGATCATTACTTCGTAGTAATGGAGCCGCTGTGGGGTTGCGATGACGACTGATTTCTTAATAGAGGGAGGTTTACGCTTGATTTGGTTAGTTGTAAACCTGATAATTTGTGCCACATGATTACAGTGTCGCATAATCCTTCATCCAATAATTCAAAACGATGACTCTAAGGAAATATAATAAACATATAAAGTTCTAATAAAAGTATAATAAATAATTAAAGTTTAGTATGTAGCCGAAAATGTAAAATTACAGCATGTTTTAGGTGATCTTAAAACATCTGCCATTAAAACATACCGATATAAAAGGGAATCTTTCTATGTTACAAAATTCTTATATTTTAATATTAAGTCCCGATGTTATTCGGCTAAGAATATATTTTACGGCTTGACATTAGTTTGGTATTATTATAATAACTTACTCAATGGTACCCAACAAATTCCATGTGAAAATGTTTCAGTATAATATTTCATGCCTTGAATAACATCTCGTTTGGTGTTGCTGTGCCTAAAAGCATTTTTTTTTTTTTAGAAGTAGTAATTTTTAATATAAAGAATTACCCAAATTCCATCCCACCTTTTCTTCTAGTGTAAATCACAAAGTCTAAAATGTATATCTCGCTGTGGCCCAATGGCAATGCTAGATTGACATATATGAGTTTGATTTAATATAAATTTGCCCTATGCTCTTTTGTAGTGGTAGAGAAGTTAAATACGGATGGTGTCTGTATACTTCTTTTATACACACATTTTATCCAGGGCATTACTGAAGGAATATAGCCGTGATGTGTATAAACATTGTGTAACTATTGCATTTGTAGCAAAGGCTTTACTGTTTTGGTCGAAATGAAAAGATAGGAAGATTATAATTTTATTACAAACTTGTTGCTTGAGGGTGGTTAAAACTCCCTAAATCTTTTGTGCTTAAGATAAAAGGTCTTTACATATTACTTATCTTATGAAAAATTAGCAATGTTAATGAAACGTACGTGATAAAATGAATAAAAAATTTGTAAAATTATTAAATTTGAAGATGCATTGTATACGTATAAGTGATACTACAAAACGTACGAATTTTAAATAAAAAGGAACCAAAAAAATTAACACTTATAATTTTTTTTTCAAGACATTTATATAGGGAAATACTAAACAGATTTACTATGATGCAAAATAACGTCTTTAAAAAGCAAAAATAACTAATATAGAATTGTTTTATATATACTAAAATTTTATATCCTATTTCACTTAGGCATTATATATGCAAGGGAATCAGCTTTGAAACATAATAAACAAAAGTATCGAATTTTTTATATTATCTAAACAAAATATTCATTTCTATTTACAAAGCGCAATAATGTAGATGATTTCAAACACTCAAATAACGTAATAGATGTGAAGTATGTTGCTTTGAATATATCAAATAATATATGTTTACTGTGACATCAAAGAAACAAATAAAGCAAATAAAACCTGTTATTTCCACAAATGCAATGGAGCCATTGTACGTTGAGTGCTATTTAGATAACCCTTTAGCTATAACAGTAACTGTGTGGGTAGTAACAATGATATCGGATGAATACTCGCATTGCGCTAATGAGTCATTTTTTATTAACCACAGGGTGAAAATTAAAGCCATCATTGATTTAATTTGCCTATTAAAATAGGTTCTTTAAATATACAACAAACTCAAACGATTTAAAAAAATTATTTACCTACACGAAATAAAATCTTGGACAATAAGCTCTAATGTAGTGTAAATATTTTTACGTTTTGAAATATCCAGATTAGTGGAAAGAATGTAGCAGTATGAACAATGTGTTTTACAAGGTTCAATAAAAGATACAAACATATTTTAAACATATTGCCTTGGTTTTTAGGAAAATATATTTTTTTCTGAGGTTAGGCATGGGACGCCACATTAATCTATTTATTATTATTTAAATTTTGTACAATTTTAGGTTCTTTAGTTTTAGATAGTTACAATTAGTTTTAAACATTTATTTTATTTTATTTTATTTTATTTTGATTAGTTTTATTTATGTAACATTATTTTCAAATTTAACTTTAGTTAGGCGATGATAACCGTAATAGGGTTTTCACTTGAAAAAAGGAAAAAAGGTTATATTTTATCATAGTAAGCCGTGTCTGCTGCCTTTTTTAATCCCCACAATGCAACGGTTTATGGTTTGCCATTTCGGACGTCGTTATATTCATTTATCTCGTATCTGCCTTGAAGTAATAGAAAGTTGTCCAATATTTGGTTTTTTGTATTTAGTCTTAGGCCCCCAGCGCCGAAGCATGCTGTATAGAGGGTTTTTTTCCTGACCGGGTTTCATTCTAGCCAAGGTTTTTCATCCCGCTCTTGCGCTACACTTGCCATTCTCTTTCTTTCACTATTATTCGATTCTCCATGGGATGAAGGAATTGGCTTAGTACCTATCCCGATTCCCTTACTGGCTGTAGTATACCAACATTTATTCCTTATATAAAACTGAACATAATGTAATTAAATTTGGCTGCTCATTGTGTCAATAATGGACACGAATATCCTGAATAGGAAATATGATATTATTAAAAGAAATGAATTAGGAGTTAAAAATTAATACATATGAAACATTAGAAATTTCTAAACATAAAATTGAAGGTAAATTAATTTATGAACGAATGTAAAATCAAAACACCACACTATTTACAAGGTCATAGATGTAATTGCACAAATTATACATAGGCCCTAAGTGTAAATACGAATAAATAAATGGTTAAATTGTCCTATATACGATTTAAAATTTGTAAAATAAATTGTTTAATTATTGTATTTTCTGAGGGTGTTAATACTTATTTTATTGGCGAAAAACTTTGAATATTATATAAATAACTATTCTTGAATTCGAAATAATTTTATTTATTATATATATATATATATATATATATATATATATATATATATATATTATATATATATATATATATGTAGGTGCATGATGAGTAGTGTATTGATTGGTATTATTTGCATTGTTAAATAATAAACTGTTGTCTGTAACCAGCCCGCACAACCAATAAACTCGCACCTGTGGAATCCATACAACCGAAGGAAAGAGCCCTTCGTCTTCCAGCATCAGTTCATATTAAATAATCCTCACCCGTCTGGGGCCACGCAGGCAACACACGCACACTCAGACTTCAGCTATTCCAGAACAAAGTTTTGAGAATTATCACGAAGTCACCTAGATGTACAAGGTTAGCTATACTACACACAGACTTGAAAGTGCCTTTCTTACAACAACACCTCCGACACTTAGCACTTAGGTTCTACAAACAGACTCACGCACACACTACATCAACACTAATCTCCTTACTGGGTAGATACGACCCCACACACGATAGGCATAGACGGCCGCTGTGCATTCTGTGCGTTCGGAATGCTACTTAAACACTACACAAAGTGCATGAACTAACAGACCTGCTTTGTTTCAGATTGAAGCGGGGGCACATCAAAAGGGACGCAGAAACGCCCCAACGGACGCACTAACTTGAATTGCATGCACATTTCAGTTTCGAGTAGGCTGCAGAAGAAGAAGTGCACGCAAACTCCCACACCATAGCCTCACTAACAAGGTATATGTAAAGGTAATACCTATCCCTAACCTATAGAATAAGGCAACCTAGCCCCCAGGGTTCCTGCATGATCTATCGCGGGATTTTCCCTGTCGGGGTTATTTCTTGGCAGGTTGTTTCATCCCGCCCTTACGCGACACTTAACGTTCATTTCACTATCTCCTGATTTTCCATGGAGAGAGCTCATCAGCTTGGTCCATGGGCAGTCTTCCTGAATCCTTCACGCGCGTTAGGGATACTAACCTCATGCACATGTGAGACGGATGCAGCTCGCTAGAGGTTGGCTGCCACGAGGGCTGAGCGGGATTTGGGTGCTCAGACCCGGGGGGAGGGGAAAAAAAGAATATTAAATATTTTTTTAATAGTTACAATGGTTTTTCCTACTATTTAAATTTTGGAAATGCTTAACTATTAATAGTTAAGCGGAAATTGTTCTGGAACTAAAACCTATGATAATGGTTATTTTATTTGTTTAGAAAATATTGTTTTTTTAGTTAAATCCGTAGTTACATCAAAAAATGTCAGTATTCATTGAGGGAAAGACTGTGAAGAAAGGTTACGACCGGTAGCGTGAGATCTGTAAGCTACTTAACGATTAACAGATGAGGCTAAGTTTGTGAAAACAATAAACTAGTTTTGCGATAAACTCTGTGATATCTCCAGACAACATTACCACACAAAAATAAAAACAAAAGATAGCGATATATTTATATATATTTATTTATTTATAAAAAACAAATGTTTTTCGCCATTTCTAGTTAAGTTATTCCGAATCGTAGAACCAAATATTTATATTATCTGAGTTACGACTCAATAGATTCGATTTATTTGTAAAATAATAATCAACATTTCAATTTAAAGAACAAGTATCTAACTGCTGGAAGACCAGAAGGCAACAATTTTATAGTACTGTACAAAACATATGTAAGTGCAAGACAAGTAGTGTACTGATTGGTATGGTTCACATTGCTAAATAATAAACTGTTGACTTGTAACCAGCCCGCATAACCAATAAACTCGCACCTGTGGAATCCATGCAAACGATGGAAAGAGCGCTCCGTCCTTCTGCATTAGATCATATTAATTTTATTTCAAATACTTGCAATTATTTCTGGTTTGTTAAATTTTGGAAATGCTTAACTAATAATAGTTAAGCGTAAATTGACCTGGAACTAAACTTAATATATTTATTATTTTTTTTTTGTTTTAAAAGCTAATAATTATTACCTAAAAAATAAATAATTCAATTTTGTTGTTAGAGAGGGTCACAGAATACCAAATCACACATTATGGTTATTCTGGCAAATATACATATATTCTACGACATCAAGTTTTGTCTTAAGATAAATTCATTTAAATAAGATAATTTCGAGTTTGTTGTTATTTTACAAATTTAGAGCAAAGTGTCCTTTGGTTACTCGACGTAATCACAAGTACAATAAGGTTGCTGTAACAGGAACCGCGACTGTAATTATGGTGAGTCAGCAGAGCATGGGGTTGCAATGATCTAATTACAAAATGCATATGCAATTACAATTAATCTCGAGGTAGCAGAAGTCAGCAGAGCTTGGGGTTACAATGATCTAATTACAAAATGCATATGCAATTACAATTAAGCTCGAGGTAGCAGAAGTGAGCAAAAGTATAATGGTGCCGTATTGTTACAGGACATTCCCTCTAGTTCATTTAAACCTGTACAGCAAGGCCATTACATAAATGTATGATTCTATGTTCTATAGAATCACTTGATTAGGAATGTAAAAATATATGAGGACGATTGAATAAGCAGTCATAGCTTTAATTAGGCGGTTCCATATTATTATTGTTGTTTTTACCTCGAGGTTTCTACAAGAATAATTATTATTAAGAACTTACAGTTATGTCACAAATATATATATATATGTGTGTGTGTGTGTGTGTGTGTGTGGGTGGGTGTGTGTGTATGTATATAGGTGTGTTTGTTATATAGTTTTTACTATATATTATTATATGTAATATGTAGTATTGTATTAAGACATATATTACAATAAAACCGTTATCTATATATATTTATATATATACGTGCGTTTGTTATATAGTTTCTAATAGTAACTAGTAACAAATTCTACTTATCATAATTAATATGTTCTATAATACATATGGATTTAAATTATTACGCACAATAAATGTAAGAATCTCTTACAGCTAACTAAAACTCTGTGTAATTCAATGTAACGTAACACCTATTACTTGTAAATTTGGATAGCTCTTATTTTTAAATAAGTGGAAACATTGGGTGATATAAAGAACATCAGTAGTTTGTAAATGATCAAGCTACAATGAGCTTATTCATTTACGTCATTTTGCAAGTACTATTGCAAACGCCCTACATAACATCTATCTGAAACAAGTGCCACCATTGATTGTCTGTAGTGTGTTAATCAAACGCGAGGCCATCTCTTTAAACTGATTGCAATTACAAAGTCATATTATATTCAATTCCCTTCCTATGTCAGTACTAACCATGGTGTGGAAAATTACAGTAATTATTCTACTTTGTAATTAAATTTTATTTCAGAAAATAGAACGTATTTTCAGGCTAATTAATAGAGTGTAATTAGAAGATATAATTATATGAAATACAATAAAGGAAATTGAATTTGTAATTATATTTAATGAATGCATTGAATTGGTATGTTTATTTTAGCTGGTTGTTTCATACTAAAATCTAAAGAATTGAATTTCAAAAGGTGTATATATCAATCAAGTCTAAGTAGGTTTTCTTCAGGAGAACAGCACTAAATTTAATATTCAGCTTTAGTCTATAAACAATGTGTGTAACAAATCCTATTATATATATATATATATATATATATATATATATATATATATATATATATATATATATATATATATATATATATTTACTTTGAGAATATATTAATATCGTAATTTTAGCAACACCTATTTTCATTATTAGGAATACCTTTTGCAAGAAGCATTTGGTGAACCGGCTTTCGGAGATATATTAGTGAATTCACTCCTTTTAAACATAGTTTATGCTTTCCGATTGGTTTAAGTGGAAAATAGAGTAACGACAATATATCATCCAAGTTTGTTTCGCCAAAAATCAATTAAATGTAATATGTATTAATAGAAAATGCAATATATATATATATATATATATATATATATATATTTTATTTTGAGAATATATTAATATCGGAATTTTAGCAACACTTACTTTCATTATTAGGAATACTTTTTGCAAGAAGCATTTGGTGAACCGGCTTTCGGAGATATATTAGTGAATTCACTCCTTTTAAACATAGGTTATGCCTTCCGATTGGTTTAAGTGGAAAATAGAGTAACGACAATATATCATCCAAGTTTGTTTCGCCAAAAATCAATTAAATGTAATATTTATTAATAGAAAATGCAATATATATATATATATTTTTTATTTTGAGAATATATTAATATCGTAATTTTAGCAGCACTTATTTTCATTATTAGGAATACTTTTTGCAAGAAGCATTTGGTGAACCGGCTTTCGGAGATATATTAGTGAATTCACTCCTTTTAAACATAGGTTATGCTTTCCGATTGGTTTAAGTGGAAAATGGAGTAACAACAATTTATCATCCAAGTTTGTTTCGTCAAAAATCAAATAAATGTAATATTTATTATTAGAAAATGCAATATATATATATATATATATATATATATATATATATATATATATATATATATATTTGTGTGTGTGTGTGTTTGTGTGAGTGTGTGTGTGTGTGTGTGTGTGTGTTGCAACGGTCTGATATACCGTGGCAAATAGGAAATAAATAATTTCCTGTTTTTAAGTAAAAAAGTTGATTTTTAAATTAATCAAGTTTGGAGTTATACAAATAATAAAGAGTGAAAAATTAAATAAAACCTTAAATAGAATAATTAAGCTAAATTAAAAAATATTAAAGAATAAATTTGTAATAACTAGCTAAATTTGACCATCGGGAGTGAGGCGAAAATTTTCTAAGTGCTTTAAAAGGCTATCTTAAGAACCAAACCACGTAGAACTTTCATCGACATTTTAAAAGAACCAGAATAAGCCAGAATAAACATTAGTGAAAACAAAATTTGAAAAACTTAAAAAACAAAAAAGTTACAGCAGTTTTAATAAAATAGACATTTTTCAGTGTTCCAAAAATGATAATCAAACTCTGCAAGCTAAAACAGATTCGTTGCCCGACTTGCCTCTACAAGGAATAAATCCAAAGATAGCAAGTATTGCAGGCGGGGTGAGGTAGGTTAAATTCACCGCTATATATACTAGGTCTCTAAGATTTTAGGGACAGTATGAAATAAATTATTAATACGAGGTGCCGCGGAACGCTATGCTGGACCGCGAGTAGGACCGTCATCAGGCCAGATGGACCAAACCTCGACGCTTTCGACGTCTAGGACTACCAAGGGATGAAGGCTCCAGACTCACCCTCCAGGACGCGGGAATGGAGAAAAACCACCACCGACGAACCAGGGATGGCGACTTCCGATGTCCAAGGACCAGGGAATCCAGACGAGGGACTCCAGAACCGGCAGGAACATCTTTGGCAAGTAATTTTCTCTATTCGATACCAATTACGTCAAATTTAGTTAGTTAATTTTACTAAATTCAAACAAATATTCAAGCTTAAACAATGACTTCACTCTTTATAAAATTTTAATAAATTGTATGCTAAATAACATGAATTTATGTGATCAGAATATTTCAAATGATAAATATTAAACTTACAAAGGGTTTTTGGCCATAAGCCATTTATTTTAAAGGAAATAAGAATTTTTCGAATATTATAAATTTAAAAATTAAGTGTCATAAATACGAATTTACCAATTCAATATAGAAGATAAATTTTTATTATGTGTAATTTGGAAAATAATTTTATGTTTATGTAAATGTAATTGACATATATGGAAATTATAAGTTTTTAAAGCATGAGAAACAACAAGTTACTTAGTGAATTGTTTTGTTAATATAATTGTGTTGAATTTAAAAGGATAAATTTTCTTTTTTATTTAAATAAATAGAATTACATATTTTATAAAAATCAACAGTATTTGCATTTCATCCTGTGTCGAATAATCAATAAAAACTGTTTAGCTTTTTCCAACTAATATGAAAATGATTATTAAATCAGTAAACAAGTTTAATTAAATTTCATTAATTGATAATAGTTAAAGCCTAATGTTTTTAAAGAGTTTCTCTCAACTAACTTCATTGAGCTAGTCTAAAGATTAGTTGGTTTTTTGTATAAAAGTCCAGAGATTTATCTACTTGCAGATTGTGTTTAAAAGGACACAGGAGCCTTTTAAAATAGGTAATTTAAACACGATCATATTTTGCACGTTCCCTTGCTGTCTCTGCAGATCATCATCAGGAGGTAAGACTCTGTGATTATTTTGTGTATTATTTCAAATGTGTTTCTTTCCAGCTGAATACATAGCTGGCTACATAGTAGTCAGCGGGAATAGGCTTGTTTTGGGCCTGGCCCTACGAGCGGGAAATATACACGTAACTCAGGGAGTTTAGCACGGTTTAACAAGCGGGGTGATTGGCAGATGTTTGGTTTGTTTATAAATAAGTTTTTTAAACAACAAAATTTTGGTATTCTGCAAGAAGGGATATCAAATAAAAGTAGGGTGGGACGTTGCAGTGTGTGTGTGTGTGTGTGTGTGTGTGTGTGTGTGTGTGTGTGTGTGTGTGTGTGTGTGTGTGTGTGTGTGTTGTGGAGGCCCTCAGTTCGAGCTACATAAAGCCTTTAGTCTCAGATGATGCTGAAAATGAGGATTTTAAATCTTTACGTGTTTCATAAAATCCTCATCGATAAGAAATGTATAAGTACTCCATAGAAATTTGGAATAAATAGAAATTTCAATAGTGCTTAATCTTCACACTCATTAGATCGACAGTGAATATTTTGTAATCATGAATTTAATTAATACAAAAGGAATATTTTCTCAACTAGCTGAGTTGCAAATAATAAACAGATACATAGTACAACGTCTATTGATTAGCCTTTAAATAAAACGAACGGGTAACAACTTGAAGCAACTATGGCGTTAATGTTTATATTAATTAAAACAACCTCTCACCACAAATTCAAAAAATTTTATTTGACCTTGTGTACATTTCGATTACAAAGTAATCATCTTCAGCGGTATTTTTACAAATAACTGAATTAATTGTAAAAATACCTCTGAAGATGATTACTTTGTAATCGAAATGTACATAAGGTCAAATAAAATTTGTTGAATTTGTGGTGAGAGGTTGTTCTAATTAATATGAACGGCTAACAGTTAAATCCATTACTCAACGGCGTCGTATAACAATTACTTTTTATCCAGATATCCATATGCGCGATACTATATAGGAATGTTTATAGTTGAATTCTATTAGAAAGGAAACACACTAAAAGAACCAAAAAGATATTTTTAAACTCTTCACACCTGTAAATGGATAGAAGATAATTATTAGAACGATATAGCAGTGACGAATATCAGAAATGGGTGATGTGAAAACCCTATTAAGATGAAGAACCCGACACTGTAAACCATGTATAATTGTACTATGGGTAATTCATTTACAGAGACATTTGTTTTGGATATCAATGACATTAATAATATAAACTTTACTTAATAATTTCTCGCGAATGGAAATATATGTTTGCATCGTATGTGAATTTATTATTTACTATCAGTGATAGTGCCTGGTCTTTTACATACATAACAGGATTAACCCTTTAAAAAACATTACTATTCTACTAAACAATACTAAATATATATACATGAGAGCGCGCGTAAATGTAAGATAAGATGTAAGGGTTGCTGAGTTATTGATTCAATCCCGATAGTAAACAGCAATTGCATATTGAAATTGGAATTCAATCATACAAACAAAACAATAACATTTTACTACTTATTTGTATTGTAATAGAGTATGAGGGAAACCTGTATAAAATAGTGAAGCGATACTACTGCATGTAAGACAAAGTTTAAGTTTAGGGTTTGAAAATATGATTACTATATAGTAAAAAGACGTACTCAATATGACTATGCAACATTCTTACGTCACTTTCTCCTACGCGTTACTAAGAATTCATTCTGAAGTTAAAAGTTCTACAAACCTTTATTTCATACAACCACCTAAGAATAATACATTTCTTACCACTATTTTTAAGATTCAAGCTTTAAATAGAAATTTAATAAATGTTTAACGTGCGGTAGACTATCATTTGTTCTATAACATCTCTAAACTACCTAATCAATCGAATTTGGACGTTGTACATGCATGTAACAATTCAGATTTTAGCTATATATACTGTCAACCACACGATATATACCGTAATACATTGTATATATATATATATATATATATATATATATATATATATATATATATATATTCTTTACATATAGTTTCTATATATTTATAATAACATCTTTGGAATTTTTTGTTAGAGATTTCCTTTTAACCTAAAGGGTAAATAGTTTGGTTTATTACAAATAATTATCCAAAGAGAAAATATGAATGCTTAAGGTTCACTACAAATTGGCAATATCTTGTTTGAAAATGCTATATAACTTATATGTAAAATATTGTAATTTTAAAGAACACTTGTTTGAGAAGAAAGCAAACTGTATTAAATATCCCTGGTTATTTTCCGGTTAAATATTCATAGGCTTCTAAATTATTCATCAGTTGAAAACGTCAAAGATTTTACTTTGCTAAATTTCACTTCTTCTTGTATAATATTAAAAGAAGACAACCTTAGATAGGTTTAATATTTTAAATTCAGTTTTAAAAACAATTTTTGTTTTAGTTGGAAAAATATCTACGGTAAATTGATAATTTAATATTCAATTTTAGTTTTTACAATATTTTTTTTTTAATTTTTAACTTTTAAATTTTACAAGCACTGTGTAATAAAATTTGTTTCTTTTTCGAAAGCAATTAGAAATGTAGACTCGGTCTAGTATTTTCTCATTGGTTTTAGCTAATATTATTTCTTATAATGTTATAATAACCTATTAAATTTTCTATTAATCTGTTAAGTATCGCGGTTTATATAGCATTTCCCGTTTATGGGGCTTTTACGAGTGGTTTCCAATATATGTTTTTCATATGCAGTTGTGATGGAAATATAGTAAGTTTCCATGTGCAACTACTCTTTTTAGACGTTCAACTTTAATTTTAAAAGTGCTCTGGGGAACGTTTTTGTTTGACATGTTATTTCACCTCGTAATACTAATGTATCGCTTTAATTTGTGAATCTCTAAAGTTTTACTGGTTTCTAAATAGTGTTCGTAGCCACAGGAGACTTACTTGTGCAACGAACGACTTTTTTACTTTTCGCATTAAGTAGGTTTATTTTTTAATGTGGGATTCAGTTGTTACAGCTTATCTGACTACATATTGAGTATTTACCTACTCGATACCGTTGCCTATTATACAACTAGGCGGGCATGTTTTTATCAGGGAGAATTGATTTCTTAGGTTATTATATATTTGCAGAAGAAAGTGTGATCTTTTATATATCTATGAATCAAAGTAATTTTCGATTCTTTCAAAATCCTGATACATTATTGAACACTTCGGAACAGTATTCAGACAAGTATATTGTGTCTAATTTTTATTTTAACTTTTGTCCAAAGCTATAACTGGTGCCAATGCGCAAAGCTTTGCAAGGACCTGATAACAAACTGCTAAATGTAATTAGTGAGTGTGTGTGTATGTTTGTTTGTGTATGTGTGTGTGAGTGTGTGTGTGTGTGTGTTTGTGTGTGTGTGTGTGTGTGTGTGTGTGTGTGTGTGTGTGTGTGTGTGTGTGTGTATGTGTGTGTGTGAGTGTGTGTTTGTGTGTGTTGTGAGTGTGTTGTGTATGTGTGTTTGTCCTTTGTGTGTTGTGTGTGTGTGTGTTTCTGTGTGTGTATGTGTGTGGTGTGTGTGTGTGTGTGTGTGTGTGTGTGTGTGTGTGTATGTGTGTGTGTGTGTGTGTGTGTGTGTGTGTGTGTGTGTGTGTGTGTGTGTGTGTGTGTGTGTGTGTGTGTGTGTGGTGTGTGTGTGTCTGAGAGAGAGAGAATGTGAGTGTTATGGTTGTGTGTATGTGTTGTCTGCGTATGTGTTGTGTGTATGTGTGTGTGAGAGAGAGAGAGAAGAGAGAGAGAGAGAGAGAGGAAAGAAATAAGAGAAGAGACCGGGATAATGTATTTGAGTCTTGGAGTTTTAGGTCTGAAGTATTTTATTAGATCAAAACCTTAATTTATTCTACACGAAACCTTTCGAACCTTAATTGTGAGCACAGCTAAAACTTAAAAAGTAACAAACACTAAAGTGAAATTAATAACTTATTTCTCACGTTTGTCATAATAACAAAGTCATCATCATCAGTGAAGATTTATAATGCATTTAAACTATAATTCTATTATAAATCGAGCATAAATTCCCGCACCAATGAAATTTTCCTGCTTTTGCTGTTTCTCCCACTTTTAAGGTTCGTAAATTACTTTTGAACTATATTTGACAATTTTTAATCACTTTAAATAGGAAAAATTTAATTTGTGAGATATGTGATCGGTTATTCTACATGTTGCAAAGTATAGAGGTTATAATAAAATGCAAATAATATATATATTTGCATAATTGTTTATTCACTTATTTATTTATGTATTTATGTTATTGTGTAAAAGAAAGAAGGAGAGAGAGAGAGAGATGGTGGAGGAGATCGATTATAATCTATTTATGGTTTTTTATTCTCTCTTTATATGTTTACGTAAACTTTGAGTCTTTCAGAAATTTACATCTGGTATCGCCTAGTATATCTATGTTAGTACCTCCTAAAAATTCGCTGGTATTAAATAGTAAGTGAGGCTTAACTACTATCGCAAACAACGTTTCCAAAATTTGTTTAAGAGATGTTTGAAAGTCAAGTTTTTCTGAGACGAGGCTGATGTTTCTTGCAGGATTAATATTTAATTTAAATTATTATAAATTTATGAATTCACATATAACAGTATTTAATTGTAATTCATAAAACCATTTAACTGAAGTTAAAATGTGTTGTTGAAGAAATATCAAATTCTGTAGATTCTTGAGCTATGTGTGTGTCCGAGTATGATGGATGTACTCGAGTAAGCAGCCTAATGTGACGAAAGTGAAAATAAAATGCAGCTTCATGAGATAGGAATACTGCTGTTATATATTGTCATGAAGTATTTATTTCTCTAGCGTTGGTAATCTGATTATAAATTTGAAAATTTTTTTTTAAAATCAAATCTAATATTATATCTCAAAAAAATAATCTTTCCTGTTTTCTGCAAACTCTTAAAAACAGATTAATATATTTCGTTATAGTTTTCCTGAAAATAAATGAATACGGAAAATTGATTTTAACTTGCCTTTTATAACATAATTTTTTTTCAAAATCCAAGCAAATTTTATCCACTCTTAAAAATGCAATATCTAGCTCACATCCTAGGTAATATGATACAACATGACGTCCACCTTTGGATAGCTTTGACAGAGTAAAGGGCCAGTTTACGGTAAAAGCACTCCCGTTTTGACACGTCGTTATACAACCGACCTACCTTTCGCTGACAGGTTACATCCGATGACATGCTAAAGGCAACTTCAATCACTTTGTAAAACAAGTTCTGAATAACCGAGCCCTATTTACATTAAGAGATTGTTATTTGTATTAGATAACGCTGTCACATCCAGAACACTTGTCTTCAAATTTGTCCTGAAATCAAATTGCTATTACTAACGTGTACCCTCCCCTTTGTATATTTTTCACCCCTATTGTAAATTTTATAAGTATGACCCCTTAAAAAACCCTAATTTGAGACTGGATTTTCTAAAGTGTTTTACACAAACGAAAGGCGGAACACATTCACTTGAGGGAAATTCCTTCCATACCGTTATCAGTGTTTGGATTAATTGTTACATCAACTGCTTCAACCCTGTTTTAAGCCGTGTTGTGCGGCTGATTCTGAGGAGCGCTTACAAAGTGTCAAGGTATGTAGTTATACCCATCTAGGATCAAGTCTTGAGTCCGAGGATCCAATGTCCGATTGAACTACCTGGGCCTAATTTAACAGACGCGGTATTGATATATGGGAATCTGTCCGTTCTGGAGGTTCTACTGTCCCCGAGTAGTACTGGTCAACCCGTAGTGTCTGGTTGAAACTCATCTAATTCCAAACTGCACTTTGAAAAGGGACTTCGGTCACCAGTCCTGGTCTTATAGTGAGGTCGAATTGCTCTTTCAGACTGTCAAAAAGCACCCCCCCCCCGGATTTGCCCTGACGCTAGTGACCTAGGTGGGAGTCACGAGTTGGATGTTGCAGTAGGTCCTTGGATAAAATATACCTGATAATAGATTTCTAAATGCGTATCTATCTATGTGTTGCTTTAGGGCTTGGAGATGAAAGCTGAAAGACCAGGTACTCCAATTCCCAATTCTTATTTTTTCCATATTTTGTTCTTTTAACATTTACGTCTTTTACATTTTTTACATTAAACACACGATTCATGTTTATGACTTTAAAACTTCGAGTTCATGGATCAGGCTTGACCATGCTACGACTGATAAAAAGCTTAAGCTTATCCACATTTATTTAGCTTATCATTACAGACTGTCAGTTTCAGTCTACTGTCGATTATTGACCTTAACATTGCAAGGTCAGAGTTGCAAGTTATTCATGGTTGCTTACACATTTACTGTAAGTGAAATTTAATATCATTTTCACAAAATGTCCATATATGTAAACAAAACTTCTTTTAAATAAAACATAAATTTTGTAATTTTATTATTATTTATAAAATTCTCAACACTTTGCCAAATCAATAGTTCATGTACAGTGCTGATTCTAACCAAGAAAAATGTATTTCCTTGATAATGTAAAGATTTTATACTAAAAGTTAATTTCAAAATATTCTGATTTCATTGTGTCTTAAAATTAATTAATTAGACTAAAAAATTGAAAAAAATAATTTTCTAATATCTTTTTCCTAATAATAGAAGGATTGTTAATAATTGGTTTGTGGCGTTTACAGTTTTACGGGGCTGGAATTACCAGTTTTTTGTTCGTTCCCACTGTCAAAGATTTTTCAAAATAGGTGAATTCGCCTTAAATATAATTAGGAATTATTTGTAGTAAGTTATTACCTAAAACAATATTTCCTTTTGTAGTATATACCTCTGGAAAAAAAGTTGTTTTTTCTGTGCTTGTTTTATGTTAATAGCTCTAGTATTGTTTTGAACATTTGATAAATTTTAGGGAAGAAACAGTTACAAATATTCAATTGGTATAATTTTATAAATTGTAATAATTTAGATTAAAATAAACTGGAACTTTGTGTTTCATTATTTACAAATAAAAATACAATTATATTTAATTAAGTAAATATATGTTCAATGAAAATAAACTTTAATTTAAACATTTTTTTTTTTGTTGTAAAACATCCACAAATCCAATTCGATAAAAAGCTACTGTTAGTCAGAACGAGGTTAATAGATATTTAATCAACCATTCTGTATTCAGGACGTGTTTTTCCACATTAAAGTCGAGTCCAAAACATGCAAATCAGTTGAGCCGCAAACACTTGACTGTACTCGTCAATCAGTATTGTAGCCTGTTGTTCTATTTCTCTGTGACGGATATGGCTTGAAATTAAATTTTCCTTCCAACATTCACTCAGTAATTGTTTATTAGCAAGAATTAAGTTTCTATAAATATAAAACGAATTTTTTTGCAAGTAATCTTTACACAATTACTCAAAAAACTAATTACAGTAATATTACTTTCGTACAAAAGTCACCAAATCTATAAAATATGTGCAGCGCAATAAGGTGGGCGGTATAAAAGGTTGCAATTTCTTTGATGAATGAGAACTAAAATAAAAAACCGTACTTAAATAATTAATAGTAGTTTTTCTAAATTTTATAATACATCCTACTTGAGAGACGGAGTTTCATTACATTGGTTTATAAATGATATAATTTGATAAAAATTTTACTTTGCAATTTTTCATTCACAATGTACTATTTCTTGAACTTACTGTTCTGTTATAAATGTAGAAACCAATGTATTTTTAAATAGTTCTAGTCATTTAAAATACGGCGAACAACAATAAAATCTATCTTCAAACACAAAATCCTACAATATTTTATGAAAAATAATTGTTTTTATAAAACATCAAGTCATTTTCGAAGAAATTGCTGAGATTCTCTCCGTTGTCTCTCACTCCTCCCTCCCTCTCCCTCTCTCTCTCTCTCCCTCCCTCTCCTTCTTTCACTCTCTCTCTCTCTCTCTCTCTCTCTCTCTCTTTCTCTCTACAACTCCAGTATATATATATATAACTTGCCCTAAGCAAGATTAGTACTCAGATCCCATAAACAATAGTAGAATGAAACCATAGGGACATTAATTGGTAACGACTACCCTATTTGTAGAGTCAACACGGAATTAGATATAGAATGATATAAATTACGGTTGTGCGAAATTCTCAAACAATTCAAATAATGCTTGTTTTGTTATTTTTTACACTTTTACTGTGACTTAAAATACCATTAAAGTTTAGTTGAATAGTGGTTCCTTTCAGTTTTGAACAGACAACGGACGATGAAAATGACAAGAATAAATCGAGTATTTTAGTAAAATATCTAGTACAGAATCATAAATTTGAGTATCGCCGCAAAAAAAAACAACAAAAGTAAGTTGTAATAACAATGTAGTTAATCGTCAGCCTAGATTTACTATGCTCAAGGTTTTATTGCAAATGCAAATATAGAGCAATACTAGTTCAACTCCGTTTATTTTCTGAACAACAATGACTAAACATTATAATGACTAAGAAAACGACAAAAGGTTTAAAAACCCTTTCACCAGTTATGGTTAATAACTAAAAGATATTTTTAAACATACTTGGTTGGATGTACTTGATTTTTAAAAATAAACTGGAATAATTATGCGGATCGTATTTTATTGTAGTTGTATATTTATTAAGGTTTTTTAAACTAAATTATTAAATAACACAAACAAAAAGGAAATTGAATAAAGTATAAACGGATGTGAATACCTCCCTAAATATGCCAATTATTTAAACACATTTTTGTTTCATGATTGTAAAATTATTGCAAATATTTGAAAACACACTTCGTGTAATACACAGCTTGAGGAATAACATGCGACAATGTCATCACCGTTGAGAAACCAAGGCATTTGCGACTCTATAAGTTGAGCACAGAGAAGATTTGTTCGCTAGTTCTATCTAATCCAACACGATTTTACGAAGTTCCCATTAACTCTGACACCAAGACACTAATTACATTTACCCCTAGTGAAGCTAGATTACGTCACGTTACCTGAAAGTGTTAACTGTATGATAAAGTGGTAACGAACTGTTTACTCTACTTTTATTTACAGCTCAATCTTTATCAAACGTGCTTTAACACTGTAGCAAAATGTTAATAACATTAACATCAGAATATCTTCAGTATACCATATATAAATCTCAACAAAAAGGGATTCTTAAATGCTGTAAATACCAGTTCATTATAAAACGGAATAAGAAATTTTTTTAAACTTTCATTCTATCATAAACAAAACCCCCTACAGTCCCATTTTGTGTATACTAAATTTCCAACAATTATTGTTTTAATTTATCTATAACCTACAACTAGCTCTCTTCCCAATATAATTGTAAAACCCCTGAATTCTTATTATTGAAATTTATTAAGCTATCTATTTTCGAAATATTTAACGAAAATATTCCTTCTATTTAGCATACAGGTTGTTGAACGTATGTAGTCCGGTAGTATTAATAAGTTATACTATTTGTATATATAGTAACATTTTATATATTTGGCTTTTTAAATACAAATTTAGCATGGTGCATACAAATTTGTTTGTTTTAGGTAAAGTAAAGTTTGTCGAAATTTTTTAAAAAAATTTTGTACATCAAAAATTTTGTTGTAAAGCGATTGGGAGGAATTTATACTAAAATACTCGTAACCATTTATTATGCATTTGTAAGGGGGGGGGGGGGGTTTGTAAAGCAAGCGTGACAAGCTTGAGTGTCAATCTGTTCTGATCTAGCTTTCATAAAAGAAAGCCGTTGTTTGCGATCTTGGCCTTAATTGGCTTATTTAGAACTTTATAACTAATAATAATCAAAATTTTTATAATAACAAGTAAAACGATGTTTTGTCAAAATATTATGTAGCTTGTGTTTAAGTTTTCTAAATTTAATTGTGTTTAAAGTGCAAAACCGTTTAAAGTTTTGATTTTGTAGTCAAGTTGAAGTTCAAAATATTTATGAAATACGTTCACTTAGATGAAAAAGTAAAGGAGTTTTATAAAAAGATTTTAGAGTTCCCTGCTAAAGTTTTGACTTTTATTTTTTATAACTTTTTATTTTACTTGTAATTGTTTTCACTTATTATTTTAATAACATTTTCTTCTTCTTTATTTGAAAATTATTTTTAGTTTGGAACACCTATACATACATATATATATATATATATATATATATATATATATATATATATATATATATATATATATATATTGTAAATTGTATAGATGTTTATTTAGGAATATTTTTGAAAAATAAAGGATTTCGAAGTTTTTTAAGAGGACATATCTTATTCTATGACATTTTTGTAATAGAATAGCTTAGAATTTAAAGCCACTATTTGCATAGTCTGTTTCCATGGAAATCTAAAACAAACAATAATCACCTGGTAACAATTGATAGAATCAAAATTAAAACATAGTGTAAATGAAAAAGAAAAACGTCGAGGCTGTGAACAAGTAAATAGTTTCTTTTATTTACCGAAAATGTCGTCGAGTGTATTTAGTCTCTTTAAGTTTTAAGCTATTCTTTAAATAAAGTTCACACACACACACACACACACATATGGCCTTACACCCCCTTGTTTGAGCTTTTGCAAAAAGCTTCATTTTGGCGTTATTAAGTGCCCGCTAACATGTTGAATGTAAAAACAGCAATAACACTAAAATAATAATAACATTATGTCCACAAGATTTTCAATGTTAACAGATTAAGCAAAGCTTTACCTATTACCGTTATCCAATACAAAATAGCAAAATTCAAAGCAAATTTTACTAAAAGAATATATTTTATTGTAGATATTGTTTTCTTTTGCTCCTTTAGAGATGTAATGTATCCAAACGTTAAATGTCCATGACCTTGAAAATATGAAAGCCTTGTGACTTAACAAGGAACTATTGACTGTTCATAAATGAGTCTTTTTGTTGACCTTTGGCTATACATATAATTATTACTCCAGTATGCGTTCGTTTATAGATATGTTTTTTTTTTATATCAAAGGAAGAACTAGAATGTGAATCTATCTTTGCTTACAACTAAACAAACTCTTTACTGTATCATAGCTTTGAGGATTTACCTCAACTCTGGAAATGAAAATAACTTTTTCTTCAGGGAACATTTATGTTAACTCTGGCATACATGTGTTGACACGTTGAGTGCGGCAATGTGTTATAGTTTCGCATCAAAATGGCTGAAAAAATATGATTGATTACTTACATTGATAAGATTGTTTATGGACCCAAGTTATCATCTGAAGTTTTCTAGGCATTCGTTTTCGTCAGTTTTGGTGATGTCATTTATGGTACGTTCATGTACGTACACCGCCGTTGGTCTCGATTCTCGTATCTCAGGCGATGGTTGTGGACTATCTAACTGTTGGATTTCCATGTCCCAATTGTATCTAACTGTATTTTCCAATTGTTGCTGGATACCCATAAACCTATTTTCCAGGTACAACACTTAGTTGTAGTTATAGAAAAAGTATCCCCAAAACCTTTAAGTACCTACAACCCTTCTTTCCACCATTTACAATGTTTTTCAACAATAAAAAAATTTACACACAATGTTAATAATTAATTCATATCTAATTAGATCTAACACAATGTTTATAATAATTTCTAAAAAATAATAAAATAAATACTATATACAACCCAACCCCCGCCATTTTAATACTCAGTTTTAGTCAACCATGTCCTCGTGAAACATGTCGAAACATGGAAGTACACACAGTCCCGCTTAATCCGGACACACAACACAAATATAGGTGGTCAAGTTTCTTTTGCCTTTTTTGCACAAACTCGGCATTTTTTGTTAACTCGGTGTCCATTTGCTTGTCTTTTGTTATTCTTTGAGAGCATGTTTAAGCTGATTTGAGTAGGAGTTACCATAATGAGAGCCTGTTTGGGGGGTAGAAGTCCTTCAATGACTTTGATACGGAAATCATAAAGGCTCAGTTTATTTTGGTGTGAAGCAATGGTCCCAAAACTATTCTAATTTCGGACAAAGTCATGTCTTTCCTATTTGGGAATACTGGTTTGGCAGTGTGTTGTGGACCACAAAAAAATTCCATGGCATATTTGTTTGTCTCAGCATCAATTGTCTCTAAGTAAATAACGTCTACCAATAAATTAAACCAATCAGATGGGGTATTGTTATTGGGAATTGACACTCTACCTCCAGAATCTCCTGTCCGTCTATCATGCCAAGTGTCGGCCGCCATGTTGGAGACAACTCCACTAGCAGTCAGAACTATCCTCGGAGCTATATGTGTTTTCAGAGTAGACATTCTCCAATAATTCAACCTCATTATACATATTCATTGTACAAAACATATTAAACACAACTATAACACACTTCAAGTAACACTAATACGATAACACAGTCTTTAATCGGACAGCAACGGTGGAACAAAAAAGGAAACTCATCGAAATGTTCCAGAAAACTGGCGCAAGAACCGGTAGGTGATACGATGTTTTCCCGTAAAGGCTAACATCACACTGAACCTATTAACTGAGAGTACACGTGGGACGTACGTAGACGCATATCGGCACACGCGCAAGGAAAGCAGGGGCGTTCATGCACGCCCACCACTCTTAATGCTTGTTAATGCACTAAGAATTTGTATGTTTTATCTTAGTACTAATTCTGATATGTTTATAACATTCTAACTTTGCGAAATAATAACTAATCGCAACATGAATCAGACTTCTCAATATTCCAATCAACGTTCTCATTCAATATTTGTTGTAAACTCTTTGATATGACAAGAGTCATTAGTATTCTTCATAGATATTTCTATGCTTCAAAACTTTTAATAACAAACATTTAACGTACAACTTTAACGGTAAGTTGGCAACCCTGTCTCCATCAAATTGTTCAGCTTTGATTACAGAAACAATATTGAGAGTATTTCCCGATTTCTTTGACTACCTTAGTCAGAGGTAGAATTCTCTTTTACTTCTAATTCTAATATAGTGTTCCGTCTTTTTGTCTTATAAGAAAAATCACTTCGGCTTAGCTCAAAGAATCGAAATTAGCTGTTATGCAAGGTACTTTTTTTCGGATCGTTACATAAATCACGATCCATCACCATCACCAAGACTGACGGAAGTGGTCAGATATTTAAATTTTTATAAATATAAGATAAACACGTCTATATAAAATCTTTTTATAAACATTATTTTAAATTTATTTCATTTTTAAAAATAACTCATACTTAATTAATGCCCAGTTCACCTTAACTTTACATTAATTTTGAAATATAAATAATTTATAAAGAATTGAAAACTTAGGTCATGTAAAGTTTTTATCGCAATATTGGAAAATAGCTTTCTGTCCACATGGCACAGTGACACATGGCAGGTTAGACAAAGATGAAACGCCAATATTCCCATCTTTCTAAATAATTTATTATAGCACAATCTGTTTGTTGCTCACAAGGTAAATCCGATTTCATGATGACACTACATCAATTAAATCACTTACATGCGATTAGTTTCATCACCTAATCGTGTCATATCCAGAGTGTCGCTCTACAAATTTGTCATGAAAGCGTCACGCAATAATTTACAAACTCACTCCTTAACTATCTCGGTGGGGAAATTCTCTACAAGTTAGTGTCACTTGTACACGCATTGCACATTCTCCTGTATAACAGGAATAACAGGATGTAGCTGACATTCTGTCTTGCAAATGTAAATTGTGATTATAAATATTTGGGTTCAGATTTGGTACCTTGGGAGACTCTTAATCGTTTGTGACAGGTGTTTAAATCTTTTGCAGAGAAAGAGTACTTTACATGTCGTATGTAAGCAATTCTACTTGATTATTTGATAACATTATATTATACATAATATTATTATGTAAGAATTGTTGATTGAATGATTACTCACAGAGAATAAACCTAAAGACGAAATTATAAGGAATAACAACTTTAAGTTTGAAATATTCCTGAGATATGTTGTAAAAGCTCGAATAAAGCGAGGAACTTACAAAAGGTTTTTTTGTTCTATAATAGTTTGTAATTAATAACCCATGCAACCGATCAGTTCTCTCAAATTAGGTGTATATTAAAGTGTCTCTAGCTTTCGGATAACGTAAACGATGAGCTGTTTCTTTGTTATATTAAGTAAATGTGTCGTTGAAAATGAAAACTGATCAATTAAATGTTATTATTTGGGATTAATAAATAAAACTATTTCAAACAGAAGAATTGTTTTAATTTATGTATTTCTCAAAGCTTTTCGAAAATTAAATAAGTAATAACTTCTTTAGAAAACACTATGATATAACATATTACATATGATATAACATATGACAACTTATATCATTGATTTTTCATAAGATGCTAATTTTGAAAAATATATAGCTTAAACCAGTTCTTCTATTGGGAGAAAGATTTATTCGTCAACTATATTACAATCAAACGAATTCCATGTTTAATATATTGTATTGCCTTACTACGCTATTGGTGTTGTAAATATGTGTTTTACAGAGGTTAGTTCTATTACCATTTCATCTTTAACAAAATATTTAAATTTATATAAAAAACGTAAAATTAAATTATTTAACACAAATCGTAATAGCCTATTTTTTTTAGCAAACAGTATATTATTAATAATATTATTCGTGAAAAAAGTGATGTCATTGTTTTTCCTGAAGATGCTAATAATTGTTTTATTGGCATTAAGCTATGAAAAAGGTATAATTTAAAACAATTTTCGTGTTTGAAATATTTTTGTTCAATAACTTTTTATAAGAAATATATATATATATATATATATATATATATATATATATATATATATATATATATATATATAATTATATACAAATGTATATATTAAATTATTTAATATGTATAACATATGAAAGTGACAAACAATGTTTCATGAAACTTGTACTAACTTCAATTGTTTATCAGTAGATCGACTTCAACATTTCTACGGCAAACATGCCGTCCAAAAACTAAATAGACCACGTTATTTATTTAAAATCTCTTGTTTTATGAATGACAATTTAAAAACCCATGATCTGTTGCGTCATCCCCTCGATTCTCTGCTCTAACGGTTACGCTATTAATTATGTCTATAATCATTGGCATCATTTCTACAATTAACGGGTAGTCATTGCCAGAGAGAGAAGGGGGGGAGAGAGGGAGAGAGATTTTTTTCTTTAATAAGAGCAGTTTTTGTTACAATAGTATTATCAGCTATTAATTATCTTTTAGGCTTTATTTGTATCATTTATGTTTTTAATTAGTAAATATGTGTTTCTCTTATATTGGAAGTTACTATTTCCTAATATTCTTATAATTTCTAAAGTTAATTCTTAATGATATCATTCCTAATCCTATGTCACCTGTCCTTCCTTTCAGAAAAGTGGGAGTAACGGATAAATATTTCCTTGAATCCTTATATTTAGCAGGTCAAATCTAACTACATATCTAATGCGATTCTATCTGTCCTTATGTTCTATGCTAGTTGACTCTAAGCTGCTTCTATTATTCCTAATATATAACTATATTAGGGCATGTATATCTCCAATAAAGAAATACTAATGAACGTTCTTGATTGACCTATACCTTAGAAACCCTATTTATTTCACTTACATGATTTAAAATCCCATTAAATTATTTTTTTCGTGGAAGTAAATTATTAATATGCAATCATCTTAACAAAACATAGGGAAAAAAGAGATCATAAATTTTAAATTCTATCATTAAACTTTATACAGACGTTTTTCCCTTCGATCGTTCTAAGTTTACTCTTGATGGAACTCGTTTACGTTGAAAAAAAAGTAAATGTAAGAAACAAAAGAGGGAAACGTGGCAGTTGTTACATCGTTTTAACTGATCCAGAAAAGTAAATATACTACCTCCTTTTTAATTTTATTTACTTTGTAACTCCGTTAAAATTAATGACAGTGAATCTAAAACTTTCAACGCAAATTTATAACGTTCTGTAAGGTAATTACCATTTTATTAATATTAGACACTCAATTTATTTCTAATCACTTGTTTTAGGTTTTACTCAAATTATTGACTTTATTGTGTTTTGTTAGGAATGACATTGACTAATATATTAACTATGTAGTTTATTTTATATAATTCATATATATTTTAATTCTTTTAATGGTTCACCGAATATTAGCAGCAAAAACCTCTTGAGTTTTATATTCTTCACTATTTTTCCTAATTTTTTCCACTCCATTTTGACTAATATAAACTATTATATAGGTAAATCTTTTCGGAATATATAATCCCTATTCAATCGATGGCTTCTGCTAGAAAGTGGAAAAATATATCTAGGCCAGAAAAGTACAACTATCGTACACGAGTTTAGGTGCACTACAATGTACCTAAAACTTCATTCAAATTGAATTCTGTTAATGGAGATATTTAGTCATATTACAGTAATGCTACATTTACAAGCAAAACAACTAATGAGTATTAAGAGTTACATTCTCTGGAATAAATTGAAAGTCAATTATGAACACAGCTAGATAAAAATATTTAAAATGTATTTAGAATTCCTTTAGGTTTGTTGTTGGACAAATATGAAAGAATTGAGATCAACAAGATTGTATTGGATTTCTTTATTCGTAGAGTGAAGTAGAACAGTTGTTGGGATTGTGTTTCTCAGAAATTAGGAGTATTTGGGAAAAAGAACGGAAATTAATATCTGGGCGGAAGTGAGGTGGAAAGCGCAGAGAGGAATAAAAATATTCTGACGTCAGACAGGAAGATGAAAATATACAGGATGGTAAAAAGATTTTTCACAAACATATATTGAAATTTTGGCTACTGATTAAGTCAATAATACTGCCATGAATATAGTTCTCTTGTATAATCAACGCATAAAATAACAACAATTGTTTGCCTTATTAAACAAAAAAAAAAAAATATGAATCATGATTCTAAAAGCTCGCAAATCAAGATTTTTGCTCAAATAGAATGTATTAACACATTACATAGAGCGATAATATTACTGCCAACCATTCTAGTCTTTAATAACGTCAACCCACAATATTTAGGCAAGTACGATTTTATTTTGGATGTGTGATACAACTGTTTTAGAAATAACACGAATAAAGGTAAACCTCTGATTTACCAATAATCTAATTCTATCCCCTTTCAATAATTATTCAATAAGCATTAAATCAGAATTTCAAGTATTAACTTTAATTTACGCCAATTTTTTTAATATACCTATTACAATAATTACAATAATATATTACCTCAATTACTTACAATACTAATACAAAATAAATGTATCTGATACACCTAACTTTAGCACATATAATTTATTTTTGTTATTTTTATCAAGAAAATATACTGGCATTATATCTGCATGACCTCCTTCAATATTGTATAAAATTTTAAAAAAAACATTTTAAAAAATGTTCGTGTTTGTATGTGTCCGTGCGAATAGGTATAGGTGAAATATATATATATATATATATATATATATATATATATATATATATATATATATAACAAAAACAATTTATTGAATTATACAATTCAAAGGTTTTCGTTGGAAAGAAGTACCAAAACTTTCAATATTATAAATTTATAGATATAGCCTCTATTACAAGTACACGCACGAGGACAGCTATTGGAGAAAATATTTTTTGTGGTGTGGGACTCTCTAAATTTTATTTATTTAAATGTTATTTACCCTTCCTTAGGGCGGTGTGACAACAATAATTACTTTTTTTCTATTTAATTTTTTGGTGTAAAAATAGAAACAATATTAGCTTCATTGATTCTCAAAAAAGACTCAGTCTCCTATGTTTATGACACTTGAGTCCGTATTTTACAATTTACGAGATAACACATAAATAAAATGTTGTTAGATCTGATAACCCAAATTTTCCTTAAAGCACGTTGCTAAATTTGCGGAAAGTGCAAACCCGAATATCTTGTATAATATGATTCTACATAATAATAGGTAATTTTCAGTGATAAAATTGCAAATATTTATAAAATTGATTAAGAATTATTGAATAATTCAATTGAACTGTTGTAAATACTTTTGATTGTTTATTTTTTAAGATTTTAAAAGTAGCCACACAAGTAAAACTTTCATTACAAAAAAAATAATTTTATATTGAGTAAAAGTATGAAATTTAGTGATATGATCACTGAAAATAATTAAGTGTGAATTAGGAATGGAAGTGGTTGTAATGAATTCAGTAAGAAACAAGCCGTTGCCATTTTGTGTAATAAAAAAGGCTTAGTAAACGTGTTGGAGACAAAAGAATGAATGTAATCGTCAGAAGTAGGTACTCTTTGTAGCTCAAAAACCCTTGAGTAAAAGTCGGAGTAGACTAGTGAAAGAAACTGCATCTAATTATAAATAGTAGAATAAGTGGAAGAAATATCCGTGTCTAACCCGAACCTGTCTTGTATATAAAAGTAAAATAAAGATAATAAAAAATAAAGATAATTTATCACCGTACTCGGGTTTGACCCTAATCTCAAAATAAGATCATTAGCCTTACGTTAGGAGCAGAAAGATTATATAACTTTACCTTCTACGGCACCATTAGGTCTTAAAGTTTGTAGGAATACTACTAAAGCACTGGTCAAATTAAATTTGTGTAAAACTAGTTTGAATAGCTTTACGTACCAACGTTATATTTCATAAATAATTTATTCAGTAAATATACCCAATGGAATATTTACTTAAACTTGATGTCCTGTTAAAGTTGTAACTACAAGTGTACCTATTTATAGTCGCGAGCATTTGCAATACAGCGAATAACAATCGATTCGTGTGGAATTCAAAAACTAATTCCTGCATTACAGCCAAATTATCACTTATAATAAGCAAATATCAGGATACCGATGTATTACGGAAATATTATGTTTCACGTATATCATGAATTATTTGAAAAATTTAAGCTATCCCTTCTTTTAATCCTAGCGAATGATGCATATAGCGACACGTGCATAAACACGGTGGTTATTAGGTCGATAACAACACAATCAAAAGTTTGCTTCGGTGACTCATGGATTGTCATGGCAAATGCTGGTCTAACTGAGAATTGATGTATTTTCATATTACATCCTAAAGAAAATTTTCACTTAGCTCATTGAATTGCAGAGATTGACAACTTCCTATAGCCTATTACCTATTGTTGTGAAAATCCTTTAAGTACTTTTTAATATTAAACAATCTTCTAAAATTTGATGACGATTTTTCAGAAAATTTTCAATTAGCTCATTAGTATGGTGAGATTAAAAACTCCCGATATACGAATCTGAATAAAATCTGTAGAGTAGTGTCCGATGTTTAACAATTTTCGAAAGCTTGAGGATGAATTTTCATTTAATTTTCACTTAGCTAATTGGATTTTTTACGTTACAAATTCCATATATACCAATTTTTGTGAAAATTCCTATATTAGTTTCTGACAAATAGTTTCTGACAAATATATATATATAAATATGTGTGTGTGTGTGTGTGTGTGTGTGTGTGTGTGTGTGTGTGTGTGTGTGATTTTTCATTGTAAAACTGATTATGCAAATTTTTCATTGACATATTACATTGGATTCCTGAGGTCAAAATACCTGTCTATCCCGATTTAGGTGCAAATTCCTAGAATCGTTTCCGAGAAATAATTTACAAGTACATATATATATATATATATATATATATATATATATATATATATATATATATATATACATATTTTTGAAAACTGATGATGACGATTTGTCAGATAATTTTGATTTAGCCCGTTTTATTACTGACGTGCACACACATAATGCCTCTTCTGCGGTACCTAACAATAACCAACATAGCTTTAAACCACCAGCACTTTTGCTTCATGTACTGTAATACAATCGCCTCACAAATGACCCTCAGCCTGCAACATGGACTCCGAAGGCCATAGTGATTCTACCGTGCTGATGGGTAGAAACCTACTCAAATTAAAAGCCTCTCGCGGTACTATATTTCTAGCACTATTGAACTCCAGAAGTAGCTTTATAAGCGTAAGGGAACCGTACCTCTTGGGAGGCCCATACTCTTAAGCCCAAGTTAGGGTTTCCGGAATTTCAACAGTTACCACGATAACACGAGGGTCAATGCAAGTTGATATCAAAACGCTAATGTTCACACGGTCCCCATTAACGAATCTTGGTTTGTCGTTGACCAAACAGCTACAGAGATGCCCAAGAATAAGCATCCATTAAGTGGCACTCTCCGTTCGAACAACTCGTTTTGGCCGACCAAGCATTCGAGAGGGATGGACCTGACCAACGATCGTTAGGTCCGAATCTTCCGGTGAACATGTGTACTCACAATTTTTGCTCAAGGGACCGATCAAAGTTTATTAATTAATCATTGGTAAAAAAACATATAATTTAAAGTGTAATTCAATTATTATACTTTCTTCGACAATAAGTAACAACAATATAACATTTACAAAAATCCATAGAAACGCCTAATTCTATTGTTGAATTCAATTTAATATCTGTTGTGAATAGCCCTCTGCGGAGCCAACATCGTTTAGTTTTATTTGATCGATGCGGGCCGACCTAAGTAAGTCGTGAGTAATCCTCCCTTGAGGAGCCGACACGGGTAGGCGCGGTTACTCCTACTGTAACCAGATTGAAATTGTCTGGGGGTCCTTCAGTTATATGATGAAGATCCAAGTTATTCAATCTGCATTATGATTGTACTATAGAATACTTTTGTCTCGGGTACAATCATTTTACCTGATGAATCCTTGACCCTTCCTCGTTTCACTGCTGCACTCCTGCTTATTATTGCCATTCAGTTTAGAATTGGAGTCTCCCAAATAAGCATATACACGTGATGTAATAAAAGTAAATTATAAAACATTGCCTAATGTATTTCGGTATGTAAATTAATTACAGATAATAAAATGTATATTCAAGGCAAACATAGAATAGCCATAAATGGTAGAAACCAGCCTAGTATAAGTTTTATATATACTGATGTTTTATATTAGGAAACCTATCTACGATCGGATCATACTCCGATTGAGACCGAAATTGTAAACATAGCGTTTCACGTATGACGTGTATTATTATTTCACAAAAGAGTTTTAAAACGACTTTTTTAAATCCTAGTGAATGGCACATGTAGCACGCTGTGCATTAAAATGGAGTTTCTTTGTCGATACCAACTTAATAGAAGGCTTTCCTCTGTGACTTATGGATTGTCATGGAAAATGCAGGTCTAACTGGGAATTGATGTATTTGCATAGTACATCCAAGTTGACTCTTGCTTGAGTCTATTGTAATTCTGGAAATATGAACTTCCCAGGAAATACTTCTTAATAATTCTCGAAAACTTTATATAAATTTTTCAGAAAAACGTCCCTTAGTCCATTATATTACTGGCGTTAACCCACTATATATCAATTTTAGTGAACATTCTCAGAGTAGTTTCCGAGAAAAGCTTTACAAATATGTATATATATACCTTTTCGAAATCTGATGATGACAATTTTTCACCAGATATATACAAAATTTTATGATAATATTTAAAATGATTTCAGAGAAAAACAATATATATATATATATATATATATTTTTTTTTTTTTTTTTTTTTTTTTTTTAAAGACTGATTATGACGAGCTTTCAGCGATTTTTGAAAGCTCATTCGACTTCTAAGTTTAAAAACCACCTACATATACAATTATTTGTCGTTTAATAATATTAGACAATTAATTTAAATAGGTAGATTTAACTATTATTAAAAACATTTCCTATTTTAATAATTTCAATTAAATGTGCACCAATGAGCTGTGTGTTTTCACCACTAATAACTTTTACAAAACTGTAGTAACTTTGACAGAGTCGTGTATTTTCATATTTGTTTTAAGGGAACGAAATAAACGTTTCGTTGTCTTTTAATATCTAGTGTTTGCCAGAGGGTTATTACATCATCGCTATCTGGGATTCCCCTTTATAACGTCATCTTCATCTCCATGAACATTTTTCTTGTTCTGGACGAACTATAAAAAGGCGAAGCCTTTTAATCGACAAAGAATTAATCCAAACATATTTTAGTTCTTCTGATACCACATAAAAAAATTAATAATTTTTGGAAATAATAAAATGTTGTTCCAACAGTTTACTTATATACAAATCTGAATTATTTGTTTAGATTTAAGAATGTTTCATGTAAAACATTCTAACAACAATTCTTTACTACATCTCAACAAATGAATCTGTTTATATTAAATTTATTTTAACTTTTTTAAATATTTGTTGGTTACACATGAATAACTGAGATATTGAAAATTGAAAATGTTTCAGTTTCAAAGTACTAATAAAGTACTTGCCTTCATTTACAGTATGAACTAGTTCCGTATGTATATTTTGTAATCTGACCGGCAACATTATTTAACTCAACTTGTGTTGAAGAAATTAATAACGAACGTTGTCAGAATTACAAATGTTTTATCAGGGTAATTGTAACAGTATCACAACGTCAAACACGGAAGCGCTTTCTTGCTACCTTGGTCGAAACTGCATGAAAAATGGATCTCAGGACGGTTTATGATAATTAACCCACGTCACAATGGTTTTCAAACAAGTTCACAACCTCTAATCGTACAACCTGCTTACCTGTGCTTTCAAACTGTGCTTGTATATCATTGTTATACTTTTTTTCTACATTATTATTATGTTGTATTTTCGTTTATTTTAATTTATAATAAGTACCATATAGTTTTCATATAGATATACTTACTTGCTTAATTTTGTAATTTTTAAACAACGATATCTATAAACCTGGGGCAATTTTATTAATATAGCTGAAATAATATAGGTTCTTAAAAGGTTCTGACTGATGGAGGTCCTCTGAAACGCGTCAACAAGTAGTGTAGAAATGCTGGGAATGTACAGCATTAGTAAGGTAATTTGATACCTCTAAATTAGAAAAAAAAAATTCTACCGGAAAAGTAGATAATTATCAAAAGAATATAGCTGATGTTCAATGCAGTATATATATAATATAATAATGTATTTTTTTCCATGCGATCATTAAAAAGTAAAACACGATCACCATTAGGGATTCTCAAACTTAGGGGACTAGAAGGTTTTAAGAGGGGCGTGGATAATTTCACTGAAATTCCCCTTAGACCATACGTGTGCATCCTCGATTATCTATACCAGCGAGCGGGTAGACTGAAAAGACACGTGCAAACTGAACTACGTCATTGTTTTTTGTAAAATCCTAAGTATTAGTAGATCCTTGTTTTTGCATTGTATTCTCTACACTTAAGGATAACATCTATGGAGGTAGGAGTCCTAGACCTATACATATTTGTATATATATATATATATATATATATATATATATATATATATATATATATATATATATACCAATTGAATAGATGCTACACATCTTTAAGATGGCGATAGTCATTTTGAAACATCCTGTACTAGACATTTTACTAACAGACTCAATAAAGTCGTGCCATTTTCTTCGGCTCTTCCTTTTTCATACAAATAGGACGGAACCACAACTCAACTAAACTCTAATGGTATTTTAATTCACATTAATAAGTGTGAGAACTTTCTAAGGCAAGCATTATTTGAATTGGTTGAAAGTCTTACACGAACGTATTCTATTTTCTCCTATAAATATTTCACTTTAGATTATGCAAATACGGTAGTCGTTAGTAATATATGTCTCCATGGTTTGAATTTATTATTGTTTATGAGATCGTCTGGCCTGAATACTAATCTTGAAATTAAGACAATTCAGATATATGTACTCACCGTTTATTAAAATATTATATATATATATATATATATATATATATATATATATAACTAAAAGTTATTTTAAAAACATGTTTGATTCTATCTTGCAATACTTTAAACTCTAAGCTATTTTTTTTTTTTTTGTCTATTGAGAATACTTTGCTTATTTAAGGGCTAATTGAATAAAATTATATTATTACATATGACTAAAACCTAATTTACTGTTAAAAAAATTAACTTTTCCAACACCTTTAGTCTGGAAAAACACCTATACACGTCTTTTAAATTGGAAAATATCTTCGCAAACCGCAGGATATTACGGGAGCTACATTCAATATGCATTCCTTCCTATGTCATCACGAAAGCGCACATTCTAATAAACTCCCGTAAATCAAGTCCCAAGTGTTTTTTCACCTTTCTCGCTAAATCTCTCTTGAATAAGGACACATAATGTGGTATTAGATATTAAACTATAAATCCCAACTATGATATGTTCCTACAAAGTCTAATAAACGTTCTTTTTATAAACTGTAAACAGCAGAAAAACTCAAAATATACCAATGATTTTATCTTAAAAATACTTCGATCTCATACATGTTTCTACAGCCCAGCTGTCCTCATTAGTGGTTACCGTCATGAGCGTTAACACGTCACTGAATAGGTCGAAACATGTAGACATTAAAGTCATTTTTTGAGACTATATTGTGAAAGTTGTGTAGCATGTTCTTTGCTTGTGTTATTCTTGAAAGTTTCGCTCAAATCTGAGATATTTTGGTTATATATATGTGTAACGGTCGGATACGATGCCCCAGTACTGAAAACACGGGAATAACAATAACATTGAGTTAATACATCGCTTACCATAAGCACAACAGCTCTCAAACGAGTGTCTGCTACTTATCATCTATTTCATTTTTTTAATAGCTAACATTATGACCACTAAATTGTTTTTGAAGTATTATATGCATAAATAGCATACAAATTGTTTCTATACTTAGAAATAAAAGACTTATAGATAGTGAAATTTCTTACTTATATGATTTTTGGCTAATTTTACGTAATCCATTTATGTTTAATTTTTAGTTCCATGATAAGGACGTTTTATTTATTTATTTGTTTTTTATTTATAACTAATATAAAACCCGTGACTGTTGTTTTCACTTAGACTGAAAATAGAAGTCATAACTTGCTTAAGAAATCATAACTTGCCTATTCTGTTTATGGGTTTCTATGATGTCACAAACCTGTCTAAGGTTTAATATTAAAATTATTTGAATGAATCTGTACTTTTTTCCATTTTACAAGTATATTCCACTACTTGTATATTTATTTTACCTTGACTTACGGGAAAATTTCATGAGATCAAAGCAATTAGTCAATATATTTTGAACGAACGATCAATTGCAATATTTATTTGAATATGATTGCATTGTTTCATGTAAGCCAATGATATCACAACATTAGCATTGCTTTCGTAATGTGATTGGGTAGTTATACATCTCTTTTATTTGTATTAAACCAACGCTAATTAGCCTATGATCTACTTGATTTCTGCGCAGACTAGTCAGGCACTTACAAAAGGTACTAGAACTTACTTCTAGTGCATCTCAAATAAAATCTATTCTGGTGAAATTTAACTAAAAATAAAAAATATTACAGGGGAATAAATTTTGGTATCTAATAGAATTGTAAAGAAATTTATTTTACAAGGCAAGCTTTATTGCAATATATATGTATATAGAAATAGATAATTAAGATATGTAATATATTCCCATGTAACAATAACGATCACAGATACATTTTTTCGTTTTTAAATTACGTAGGCTATATGACGTAAAATAAACGTTGTAGGATATCTCATAAATGCAACGTCAGACACATAGGTACAGTAGTCGTTTAGTTACAAGCATTTCGGAAACATTACACTACAGTTTTAACCCTTTATAACCGTATTATACGACAGTAATACATTGTAATTAAAGCATACTTTAGGTCTAATGGTTTTCAAAATGAAAGTACAACATAATTTATATATATATATATATATATATATATATATATATATATATATATATATATATATATATATATATATATAATATATAGCCTATACGCGGTTTTTTTTAAATTTTGAAATGAGAACTAAATGGAATTTCTTAATGACGTAAAATAAACGTTGTAGGATATCTCATAAATGCAACGTCAGACACATAGGTACAGTAGTCGTTTAGTTACAAGCATTTCGGAAACATTACACTACAGTTTTAACCCTTTATAACCGTATTATACGACAGTAATACATTGTAATTAAAGCATACTTTAGGTCTAATGGTTTTCAAAATGAAAGTACAACATAATTTATATATATATATATATATATATATATATATATATATATATATATATATATATATATATATATATATATAATATATAGCCTATACGCGGTTTTTTTTAAATTTTGAAATGAGAACTAAATGGAATTTCTTAATGTAAACTCTATATTTAAAGACAAAAGAACTGGAAATGCCTTTTTGTGATATAAATTCAAAGACGATCTGTTAATAAACGGTGTTTTAACAAACGCCTAACAAACACAAAGAAAATATTCCTTCAATTTTAAACCTTAAGAATAGAAAATGTGTCTGAAATTAATTTTTACAATTAAAAGAAACATTTTTTAGCAGTTACCCAAAACAAATCAGGGCTTGTTTCAACATTGTAATAAAGAATATTTTTAATTTTCAAACCCTTACTAAAGTCGGTAATTTCTCTTGCGAGGAAAGTGTAATGCGGGTAGCCTGCCGCAAGTAATTTCTCCTCTTCCAGCTAAATCCATTTCGTCCTGGAAACAATAAACTACAAAATGAGGAGGGGGACAGAAAGAATGCCTTGATAAATTAGGGTGTTGTAAAAGTATGTCAAAATATTTGTTCCAATATTTAAAACATGATCCAATAATAAAGTCATTTCACCGATAAGTTGTTACACATCTTTCAAAAATATTATCCGTTTGAAAACCCTACTGGTTCTGATTATATTTTACGTTAATTTTTATACAACTAATAAGAATGTTTAAGTTGTCTCTTTTGTTGAATTTGATTAAAACTTTATATTTTTTTACTAACCGTATATCTATCAGGCCCTTTAAAGGCCCAACTATCTAGCATAGTGTTTTTCAGTCTTTAATAGCTACTGCGAATGTTCAAAAACGTATTCAGCTTGTATGTAAACATGAGTAAATTCAGCTTGTGAAGTCTGAACCTAAATAAGGAAATCATATCCAAGCGATGAAAATTAAGGTCGGCCCTTTCCTACAGTATTTCCTCTGTTCCATTCACTAAATACTTCAGTAACATAACTTTGATTTATAAGAAACTATGTCATATGGAACACAATTGAGTTG
Organism: Prosapia bicincta; assembly: GCA_036971475.1. Taxonomy (NCBI): domain Eukaryota; kingdom Metazoa; phylum Arthropoda; class Insecta; order Hemiptera; family Cercopidae; genus Prosapia; species Prosapia bicincta. The sequence goes on along the minus strand of JBAIZL010000003.1, from coordinate 92,052,680 downwards.
AATACCAGATGGTGAACGGAAACTAAGGCCAACGAGTCGCTCGTCAGATATATGGGTTAGTTGGGTTAGTTAATTATAACATTTTTATTCTGATTTATAACAGCAGTAATGGTTCATACATTTATGAACAATGAACTGTTTTAAATAAAATTGTTACATAAGATAACACACATGAGTTTTAAATAACTATTTTATCACAAAGCACATCTTGAACATTAAAAATCCCCCCATTCAATATATTTGTAACATTGTAGCTTATAAACACTTCTTTATACATTGTACTACTAGAAAGTTGTGATTTGACATGTTTCAATAGAAACATAAAATGTATATGTAACTCGCATTTCATGATGACTAAGGGTTTTATTTTAACTAATATTTAAACTACATGTGCCAATTTTAGTTCCATACTCTTACTTAATAAAAGTAAGTGTCAAAGGGTAATCACACACAATTTACTTTAAACCTAATTAATTCAGGTGCATTAAAAGCCTCTAGTTGCTAGGCCTACTTTAGGCTCTTTCCACTTTATCACATTTAATATTTACACAAAATATTTCATTAACAATATTCAAAGAACTAAACAGATTTTCAAGAATCTATATATATTTTAGTAAATAGTGTGATTGTACCACACTATACTAGGAAGAGCCAAATATTTTTGCCTGTCCTTTTCATTCTGCAGCTTGACTTAACCTTAAGAATTAGTGCCTAACCGAAGGCAGTTGAAGCAAAGTGCTGACCAAGATATCTTCCATATTATAGCCCAAGTAATGCATCTGTAGACTGCCTCTTCTTAGCCAACATCATGGCATAGATAAATCACTGTAAATATATATTACAGAAAATGTCTAAGTAGTTAGTATTTCAGAATATTATTTTGAAAATAAATGGGTGTATAAGTCGAGAATTATTATAAAATGGTAAATTTATTCGTAGAGGAACCTATCTAGTATTCATTTGTTTTAATTTACAGGAGTTAAAATAAACTAAAAGTAATAATAACTCTTGTATGAAACCATAACATGTTCGCTACCAAGCGGCACATATACGCGCCGTCTGGTTTCTCTTGACAAATTGGCGGCAAGAACTCCATCTTTCCACACAGACCGCATTATGTGGGTCCGACTCTCGTTACAAACCAGAAGTGTAATTTTGTTGTAATAAGTTATTATACTACATAAAACCCTAGGACTGTGTTTTTTGAATGTATATTTTTGTGTTTGTTGTTTTCAGTGTTTTGGGAGAAGGCGCAAAAATGAGTTGGTCGGTCTATAGTAGGAAAATCCTATCGTAGATCGAGCATCCCCAGCAAGACCCACTACAAAAGCTTATATCAACAAACGCCCAACTAACTCGTCTGCTGGGATAGTCACGCTAGACAGATTGGCTATATACGCCACATTGCATATCGAAAAATATAGACAATATAAATATTATTGTAACAGAGACAAAATATGTTTGCATTTTAGTGCCATATACAGCACAGCTACAATGAAGTTGAGCGACGAGCGGAAGGTTAAAACTTCTAATTGGTAACAAGGTTCACCCACGCAGTAAGATGTGGATATGCAATTCGCCGAGATGGCGGTAACCCCTACTCTGGCTGATTTCACTAGCGTAGAATCATATTCTGTTTTAAAACAAACTATAGCCGTCAGTCCATTTAAAGTAACCAGGCGCATATGTAGGACGATGGTCCAGGAATAGAGACTGTACAACTCATTTCTGCGTCGGCTGGTACATACTAATAGTTATTTTGTTACCATTACGATAGCAAACGTGATTAATTACTTCTGAGTGTAAATTTGTGTTAAAAAAAACCTACATCTATAAGACTGCAAACAAATGTCTTGATATAGCTGTCTCATATCACATATTTACTCATGAAAAGCTTTTAGTGTGACCAAAGAGAATTATAAGCCAAAATATATCATTGTTGCACAAAGTTCACATATGTTTGCATTTGTTAACGTGGTTTTTCGACGGATACCACCTCTTATATTCCCAGTGTGTATAACTATTCATTTTATATTATAATTTGTTATATTTATTTTCCTTGAATGGGTGTCATGGGCAAATTATACTTAAATATCTTGAATCTCAAGGCAATCAATGTTATATTCAAGCCAGCATTGTTTTTAAACTGAATATTATCTCCCCTTCATTGTTCATATTTTCACGAACATATATCCACATTTTCTTAATATTCACTTATATTTCTTTTTTTAACATACTTCGGGTCGTTACTAAATCATGCTCACTTATGTTCTATATTTTATACGGAAATATATCAACAGAGCAAGCAAAATTTAACTTTAATCGTCGTGTCTTTCCCATAATTTAAATTAGAACAAATGATAGTTGAATATACTAGTGTATTCATCCATCTATACACACACACACACACACACACAATATATATATATATATATATATATATATATATATATATATATATAACTGTGTGTTCGTGTGTGTTTGTGTGTGTGTGTGTGTGTGTGTGTGTATTACATTTGCGCTTCAGTTAACTGAAATACATTCCATTTCAAGTAACAAGAAATAAACGCATTTTTATAGATTTGCCCCCTGTGGAGTCTAAGGAAGGCTAATGGATGCACCCCCGCAGAGAAGTGGATTATTTCCTACACAAAATGGCTGATTATGAAAGCTGTAAACAGCATGTGGGACCGCGAACTGGGTCTTAATAATGAATAATAATTCTTCTGCTTTGTGTACCTAGACCTTATGTTATATTCAGAAAATAATATTAAAATTGTTGTAGTTGCATCATTTGCATAGATTTGTTACGCAATTACCAGCAATAATTCACAACACATAAAGGTTTCTCGCCCGTATCTTGCTATAATTTAAATATATAATTTATATAAACTGCTACGACATTTTTAAATATTTAGCGATAAATCTTTCACTACGTGGTGAATATATCGTATAAATGAGGAGAGTGAATCAGCAAGTTTCATCGCATACATTTGAAATGTTTTATCGTATATGTAAATAATATTTACCTTCTTATTTTAAAGGTTTTCAATAGCTGTTTGCATTAAAAAAGTAATAAAATTAAACATATTAAAAATATTAGTAAAGTTCCAGTCAGTGTCAACCTCGTTTCTGCTGTACAATCAATTAAACTAATTCTCTCCAATCTCTTCAGCATTGTCTAAGCCAAAACGTTTTCCTTCTAACTCTCCCGGTTTTACTAAACCTCTAAACTATCTGTAAATTCTACCTTTACATTGCCATAGAAACATTTATATATCACAGTAAGATAAATAAAGCAAATTGTAAGAAATAAACACTACATGATATATTGCGTGTTGTAAAAGATACATCATGCACAATGTTTCAACTCTACCTGGTTGACTTTGTCAAGAGAGACGAGTGATGAGAAAACGATAGCAGAAATGTTAACAAAGGAATAGATCTTGGTACCCAGGCCGAGAACAGAATAAAAGCAAGATAACTTATAATTTATGGCTGTTGTATATTTCATAACACAATTGATATCTAAATTCTAACGAAATTTTAAATACATTTATTTACTGATAGGCAATTAGCACAAATCTAGGCTATCTGCCTCGTTTGTATTTTATATACATTTTTCAATCCATACGCAAATAGAACAATTGAAACATTGGCAGAAGATATGCAACAGTCACTAATATTAGCTGCATAATTGATGCAACCAAGTGCTTACATAGTTGTTTATTTGTCTGAAACCAAGGATATGATGTTAAGACTGACTTTTACGACTGATGTAATTTATTTACAGATTTTATGTATTCACGTCCTATTTTTAGGTTTATTTCAAGAACAGGTAGATTATTCAAAAAAGAGAAAAACTTTGTTCTTTTTCGCCATTTTAAGAAAAAACAACCAACTTTTAAATTTCTTGAACTAAAAATTCTATATTGTATTAAGTAAATTCTTTAACCGATTCTAAAACACAAAAAAACGAGGCCTGTGACATTATAAGAACCGCATAAATATGAGTCTTTACATTTTCTAAATGAATTAAGTCTAACATTTCTAAGTAATCAAAATAGTACTTGTACTTGTGACCTGATTAAACAAAAAACAGATCAAAGTTTAAAAATAGAATTCCTAAATCGCGAGTGGGTCACTCAACATGCATTTATTTTTTATTTCTATAAAGTCTAATCATATATTATAATGTAATGTAGCACAATGTACGTCCGAAATATTTTTAGTAATACAAAAAATATCTAGTTTGTAAAAATATAATCAGAAAAATGTATAATATAAATATACAATCGCGTTGATTTACAAAGTAAAATAAACTTCCTAAGAAAGCGACAAAAAACATTTATCAAAATTAATTTCTAAAAGGAAGTTTCGTATTCGTGTTTAAATAAGATAGCAACATAACGAACCAGTGACATTTTGAGTTCGGCAGCAAGACGATCGATTTCTATATAGACTAATTATATATTATATTGTAATGTATTACAATGTTCTTTCAAAGTATTTTTACGATCACAAAAATTATCTATTTTGTAAAAATATAAATAGAAAAATATATAATGTACAAATATACAATCGCGTTGATTTACAACCCGTGATGCTGATTTGCCTTTCATATCTAGTTTCTTTGACGTCATTGCAGTAAGATAATTTCGTTCAATTCACTTCTTAGCTTTATCTACACGCGCTATCAATATAAAGAGATATACACTTATTTAACTTCGTCAAGTCGGCTTCCTTATTGGTTTACCCTAGAACTGCTCTCGACCCTCGCGAATTAATGTATTCAATTACTTAACGTATTTAAAAGTAAGGTCGAGTTGGAGCAATAATATATGTTAATATGGAAACATGAAATAACATGATATAAAATTGATTAAATAAAATTTGTTCATCAAACTAAATATTAGGTTTTAACAATATTCTATAAGATTTTTTAGATAAGTTACATTGTTACACTCCATACTAAAAGATGTCTTGTTTATTTAATGATTTCCTGTCTTAATTATACAATTTAATTATTTTTGTACTGTTAAAATTAATAATTTAATTAAAACATTTTGTTTCTTAGACTAAATTGAATTGTTTCCTTTCAATTAATTTCCCTTCTAAACGGAGTAACACTGTTATATGAGTTATTTTCTTCAATAGCAAACGTTTATTTAAAAGTCTTGTTGACAACTCTTTTTAATTTCAATGAAATATGATGTTTTGATGTAAAATAAAAATGATGATTCTATTTAAAATGTTCGTCACTTATTTCTACTTAAAATGTTTTTCCTTTATATTTTCATAACCTAAATTTGTTATTAAGTCTTTGGAATCAAAACGAACAGTTTGTAAAAGCTAATTGAAAATACATGTTCTTGTTAAGATTATTACAAAATTATGATTATATTACTACTACTACTAATAATAATAATAAATATGTTTGCAATATTTTTTGTAAGAGCTAGACGTTTTTACAAGCTATGAGTAAAATCCCTCTAGCCTTATCTAATAGGTATAAAGTTCCAGATTTAAGGAAGGATTGGAACGTACCTCTTATTAACTTAATTTAACTCCTCGATGTGTTTTAGGATTTGAGCTTTGTTTTCAAATGTCAATACTCTTGCCAATCAATCCCTCATTTCTAGAGTGTATTGTATTGGGAACAGAGCATGGCTTTCTATATAATTACCGATTCATTAAATCAAATCATTTTGTCATTCAAAAAGACTAAAGGAAAGAGGAGGGATATTTAGAAACGCTGTTCATTTAATTTAGGTGGCATTGATAAATGAAAAATTTTATTATGAATATAAAATAATTAATTAAAGTAGTAAAAATGTGTGTGCAACCCTTATTACCAGGAATAGTCTATGCTTAGACGAATTAGATAGAGAGAGAGGTTTCGAGTCAAACAACACTTAAAATATATATCTTTTAATATTTAATCTCAGATTAACTTATTTTCGTCTAAAAACTAAAAATACGAGTTATTTAAATTCACCTTAAACCATGATATTATCTTATAAATTTAATTTTAACTGCTTTTAATGTATAAGAAACAAGAATTATTGATAAGGAAAAAAAATCGCCTAATAATTGTGTAGGCCTAATGTTATACATTTGTTATTAAAACGTTTTTGTTCTATTTCCGATAAAAACAAGAATTCAATAACAATCAGTTTAGAGTTGGTGGGCTATCTCTTGATATTCGTGCTGAATTGTTAGAAGAAGACAAGGAGATTGGCGAAGGTAACCAGAAAAAGGAGTCATGTCCTATAATTGAGAGTGAAGTAGAAGGGCACGCTAGAGAGGTAGAGATTGACACGTGTGCGGGTGTGTCAGTCATTCAAGAAAAGGCTTACAACAACATCAAGTTGCATGGGTTCAAGTTATTAGAGCTACCCATTAACAATGTGGGAGTTGTAACAGCCATTAAGGCTACACAAATAAAGGTTACCCGGAAACGCTTGATTCCATTAACAATTCAGGGCATAAAAGTGGACTGCATTTTCATAGTGGTCTCCAAACGTCGGTCGGAGTTGATTATGGGGTGCAACACACAGTATAACCTAAAGGCACAAATAAACATGGATAGACGCTTTGTGACCTTCGAGATAGAAAGGAGAATGGTGTAAAAAGACTTCATAAATAAAACAAATATAAATATCGAAAAAAATAAATAAGTCAATAACATAAAACAGATATCCCAAGTCAAAGACGATGCATCAACATTAGGGCACCAAAGCAAAAAGGAGGGGTTATTGCGACAGTTCGAGAAGCAGAGGCACTGCCGAATGAGTGAAGGAGGTAATGGACCAGAAACAAGTAAAGGGGAAATATTAAATATAAAAAAGGAACATCAAGGAAAAATAAAAAATGAAACAGAGGAAAATTTAAGTAAGAACAAAAAATTAAAAAACAAAAAAGAAAATATAATAAATAAAGAAACCAATTTAAGACCTGAGGGAGTCAATACAGGAGATAACAAACGAAGGACATGGAAAGAAGAGCTGCAGCTGAGATTAAAAGCAAAACAAAATATGGACAAAGTAATGCCGAAATAGAGCAAAATAGGGGAATTAATGTAAATGAAAAAATAATAAATAAGAAAATAAATACAAATAAAAGTATAAAAATCGCGTCGAAACAAATAAAAGGGGGGAACAATGAGGTTAATATAAATAACCTACAGGTAGCTCGGACGCCCATGACCAAGACTTTAGATTCTGCAGAGATAACCGAAAGGAAAGAAATAGAAATTACAGAGAGGAAAAAGAAAAACCCATTTACTGGTTCAGTAGTTCAAAAGGTATTTAAAGTGAGAACCAAGCTATATATCAGAAGAACCTTCGTTTTAAAACATTTAAAAGAAGAAACATAAAATGTAAATTAAAGAAAAATAAGGGAAAGATAAGAAATTGGAAAAGGAGAAAGAAAAAAGGGAAAGATAAAGCTAGAAGGATGATCAGAAAATATTTTAAAATCAACCGTTTAGGAATTGAAGAAAAGGAAACAGAAAATAAATGTATATTAGACACGAAGAACAGAAAATTCAATTAAACCAGCTAATATCGGAATATGACGATATATCTAGCGATATACTGGGAAGATCAAATAAATATAAGCATCAATTGAAACTAATAGAGAACAAAACTTTTGTACGGAGGAATTATCCAATTCCAATCAATTACCGTAAACAGGTCCAAGAAAAGATTGATAGAATGCTCAGATATGACATCATCGAACGCTCAAGAACTTCTTACATCAACCAAATGGCGACAGTAATAAAACCAGACAAGACCATCTGTCTGTGCCATGACGCTAGGAAGTTGAATGAGATAACTGTACCAGGTTATGAAAGTGTACCTATTATTGACGACATACTAAGGAAAGGCCGCAGCAGGCTATATATTTCAAAAATAGATTTAACGTTAAGTTTCTGGCAAATGCCGTTAACCAATGAGTCCAAATTATATACAGGATTTTTATTTAATAATAGGGTATATAATTTCAAAATGGTGCCTTTCGGACTCCAAAAGTCCCTAGCGGTTCTAGTGAGAACTGTAGATATCACTTTGGGTAAGGAGTTAGAGGAAAATATTTTAGTGTATGTCGATGATCTGTTGTGTCTATCTGAGACATTCGATGAGCACCTCAGTCACCTGAGGATAATTTTCACCAGATTCAGAGAGGGTAATTTAACCATCAACCCTAAGAAGACCTTGTTCTGCCAACAAGAGGTTATTTTCTCAGGATATATCTTCAAACAAGAAGGAGTCTCTACCGACCCAGAGAAGCTACAGGAGATACAGGATTTCCCAGAACCTAGAAACAAAAAACAACTACAATCGTTTCTAGGTTTTGTAAATTACGGTTTACAAGAAAACATGCTTAAGAGACTTCACCCTTGTTGATATTACTAAGAAAAGAACAGCCCTGGATCTGGGATGAATACATGAGTAAAGCCTTCAAAAGGGTAAAAGACTTGTTTACGGAATCAGTCACTCTGATGCATCCGATAGAAAGGCAACGCACGTTCCTACAGACAGATTCATGCGATAATGCAATCGCCAGTCAGCTTTTTAAAAGAGACGAACAATGCAGTAATAATAGGGTAAGAGACGAAATGCAAGTAATAGGGTTCGTCAGCCGAATGCACAAGGGTTGTAAGAAGTCATACACTATATGCGAGAAAGAGTTATTATCTATAGTGCATGGTTTGAAAAGAAATCGGCCATTAAGTGGGAGCGCCACTAACTATTATAACGGATAACAAGGCTTTGAAATTTATGAACACGTGCAATTTCACTAATTCACGAATAAGTAGGTGGATATTGGTGATTCAAGAGTATCAACCTACAGTGATACATTGCCCAGGAAAAGAAAACATCCTGTGTGTCGTCGTGAGTCGGATGTATCCGAATGATGTGGATAATAAGGGAAACAGTCAGAACCGTCAGGTTATAAAAGTAGGATACAAATAGGATGTGAAGAAACACTATAAGAAAAGTTTCAAAATATAAAGATGTTACAAAGACAACAACTGGAATTAGAAACAGTTTTTGAAATCGTTACAAAATTTAAAAAAATATTCAATACAAGAAGGGATATTGTGTAAAGAGGTAAAGAATAAAATAAAGGTTGTAGTCCCGGAATCAATAATAAACGATGTAATTGTGATAGTGCATGAGAGGATGCTCACATAGGTAGAAATAAAATAATGAACATAATGAGCCAGAGCATGTATGTAAAGCAAATGAAGAAACGAATATTACAAGTGATAGAAAGATGTCAGTTTATTTAAAGGTTTTGTTGAAAACTTTTTTAAATTTCAATGAAATATGATGCTTCGATGTAAAATAAAAATGATGTTTCTAGATAAAATGTTCGTCACTTATTTCTACTTAAAATATTTTTCCTTTATATTTTCAAAACCTTAAATTGTTATTACGTCTTGGGATTCAAAAAAACAGTTTGTAAAAAGTAATTGAAAATACATGTTTTTGTTAAGATTATTACCAAATTATGATTATATTACTACCACTAATAAGAATAATAATAAATATGTTTGCAATATTTTTTGTAAGAGCTAGACGTTTTTACAAGCTACGAGTAAAATCCCTCTAGCCTTATTAAATAGGTATAAAGTTCCAGATTTTAAGAAGGATTGGAACGTACCTCTTATTAACTTAATTTAACTCCTCGATGTGTTTTAGGATTTGAGCTATGCTTTCAAATGTCATTACTCTTGCCAATCAATCCCTCATTTCTAGAGTGTATTGTATTGGGAACAGAGCATGGCTTTTTATATAATTACCGATTCATTAAATCAAATAAATTTGACATTCAAAAAAACTAAAGGAAAGAGGAGGGATATTTAGAAACGCTGATCATTACATTTTGGTGGCATTGATGATAGAAACATTTCATTATGACTATAAAATAATTATGTAAAGTAGTAAATATGTGTGTGCAACCCTTATTACCAGGAATAGTCTATGCTTAGACGAATTAGATAGAGAGAGAGAGTGAGGTTTCGAGTCAAACAAAACTTAAAATATATATCTTTTAACATTTAATCTCGAATTAACTTATTTTCGTCTGAAAATTGAAAATACGAGTTATTTAAATTCACCTTAAACCATGATATTATCTTATAAATTTAATTTTAATTACGTTTAATGTATAAGAAACAAAAGTTATTGATAAGAAATAAAAATTAATCTAATGTGTAGGCCTAATGTAATACATTTGTTATTAAAACGTGTTTGTTCTATTTCCGATAAAAACAAGAATTCAATAACAATCAGTGCAATTCAATAGGAAAGGAAATTATTAATTATGTTATTCTTTAATGTTCTTATATGATTACTGTAAAAACGTTTTTCAAAGATATATGGAAAGAATAAAATGATTTACTCTTTAACATTTTAAAAGTGGAACGTTCACTTTGGACCCTTTACGGAAAGGTTACTTTAAATTTACTAAAGGCTAGGATCTGAGAGATGATTTATTCTGTAAGGTAGATTGCTCCGAGAGCAAACAAGCTTATGCAGACACTGGAAACTAAAGGCGTAACTTTGAAAGAAGGGAAGGACTTGAAACTTTATGATGTTACTGGAATGTGTCTACATATAGATTACATTGTTACATATAGATTAGATTGTTACATATAATAAACAGAAGAATGTATTGTTTCCAGAAACATCATAAACATTGTTGTCATGGTTGACAGTTTCAATGTAGAAGCATTGGATGTGAAAAACCATCCTTTTGTCGCATTTGCTCTAAACAGATCCACAACATTTGTACTAAGAAAATAACATTTTGTAGCGTTCACATATACTCCGATACGATTAAACATCAAAAAATGATGAAGGAAAATTATGGTGGACGAATAAGGACATAGTAACATAAAACAATACTTAGGCCTTCTGAAAGCAGAACTATTTATGAAAAGTACAACTGCGATTTATCAGAAAACAACAAAAACTTGCCGCATTGGAAGATAATGCTGCATTTAACCTGAAGAAGTATTTACTTTGGCTTTAAGATATTTTGGTAGACGACCATGATTAATAACCATGAATAATACCTGTTACTCTCCGTCATTAATTTTATTGCTGTCGTGTAAGGTTGTAATGCGCAAACAGCTGATACAGCTTTATTTATGTGTTAAACACGGGTAGCCTCTAATGATCATAATTCAACTAACCAAAATGTACACAACATTACTACCCCAGAGCAATTAAACGGGCGATGAACTGTGGTTATTCAGTTATAGGCTATATATTGACCTAGAGAGAGGTTATGCTATACATCCATATAATAAGTTGGATCTACAGCATTATAAGTCATTCCATTTGCAAAATCATGTATATTTTCAGAGTGTTTTAGCATTCAAAACAAATATATGAGACAATTATAAAATTATTGAAGAGTTTAAATAAATGGTTGTAAAATATTTTATGACACTTGAAATTTTAAAAATATTAACCATAATTTTGGCAACGTTCTTTTGTTATACATACATATTGTTTTCCAGAATACATTCCGGAAATTTATAATCAGTGTATTAATACAGTAATATTAAAGAAATGAATGTGACTTATGACTGACAACTACAAAAAATATGTTTGGCATCGTGTCCTTAGATTTAGACGTGAGTAACGTATCTTTAAAGAATGTAGAAAATAATGTAACAAATGGAAAGACCAGAAAAATACATATGTATTGGGATAGGTGAGTGTATGTGTGTCTGTGTGTGAGAGTGTAAATGTGGGTGTGTGTACGAGAAACATTACAAATATAATAATGGTTAATTCGAGAAACATTACAAATATATTAATAATCATTAACCTTATTTCAGTGTATTCTGGACAGACATACAATATTTCGAGGCGATGGAAGCATAGTCTATAGACGAAGAAAATCGTTAAATGCAAGTATGTCAAGAGCGCATTCAGGCAAGCACCGCTAAGAACATCTCTACACTATCAGTTGCATATTTCTTTATTAAACAGAATTTTTTCATAATTATTTAAACTTTTATATTTTTAAAACATCCCATATTAGTTATAATTATTTATAAAATTTATAACAATAGTTTTAGTACCTGCTACGAGATAATAAATTCCATATTTTCTTTAGCAATATAATCTTTCCAGATTAACTTTTTGTATAGTTAATTTGATTCACTTAAAGAAAATATGCATTTTAGTAAAGTAGAATTTTATATTAGAAATGCAACTAATTTATCTTACACCATATGTGAGTGTATGTGTGATGTCTGTGTCGTGTGTGTGTGTGTGTGTGTGTGTGTGTGTGTGTGTGTGGGTGGGTGGGTGGTTGTGTGTGTGTGTGTGTGTGTGTGGGTGGTTGTGTGTGTGTGTGTGTGTGTGTGTGTGTGTATGAGAATATTTTGCTTTTAAACCTTTCACACTCAAAAACTAAAAATATCCTTTTTTAAATTATTTTTTATCGAAATTCCAATGTTATAACCCCACAGAATTACACAAATCTAACGAAATTGTTATCAACTAAAATACAGTTTGAATATTTACTTGTCAAAAACCTTTTAATAAATAAAAAAGTAAAATAATTTCGAATTAGATAATAGTTAAATTTAAAATTTAATGATCTTATAAAAAGCCCTTTAAAATATAAATGGTGAAAATTATTCACAGAACATTCTGTAGATGATGTTTGTTTGGTTAATAACGTAAGCAACATTTTACAAACAATCGCTTTTTAATTGAAACTATATTTGAAGAGCTATTGTAAGAAGAGGAAATATTATGATTGAATATAGTGTCCGATTTTTAATTAGGGACCAATGGATTTTTCTAAAGAAATAATTAGCCATCTTAAATTATTTTTAAAAAAGGTAGGGTTAATTTAACTATCACTTACCGGAAGTAGGTGAATATTAACCTTAATAAAATCTTTCATTGCCTTTTATTAGTCTATCAAAAAGTTGTATTGCAAACGATTTTACAACAATTCAGTGACAGTTTTATTTTTATGTAAAATACGGATGTTTAATTAAATTACAATTCGGATCAATTGTATCCAGATGTTTCTATTTACTTAGCTTCACCCACCACACGCTTGTGTAAACCCACGGCAGGCTGCACAAAATGTTTGATGGGAATTATTTTGTATTTCTGTATTTTGTATATAAATTTTAAAATAATGTATTGAAGATTTCAATTCTATGACAATTTATTCATAGGAACACACACACACACACATACAAAACCCACTCAGAGAGAAGTTCAGAGAGATGTGGACAAAGAGGAAGCAAAGCAATTGAGAAAAGTGAAAAGGAGGGAAATTGGAGGGAAAAGAAGGAGTAAGAGAAAGAATGTTAATATATTTGTATTTTATTAAAGTTTTCCAGCGTTAAACCTAATTTATAAAAATATGTTTTGCAAAAATAATAACAAATAATAAAACTAAAACCAAAAGACAAAAATTGAATTATGAAGAATTAAAAACATGTAGCCTAATGAGTTCCAGTAATTTCTAATCCTTTTCGTGTTCAAGGAGTGTTTCTGGAATCTATCTGGAAGATGTAAAGTCATCCACGAGAGAATCTTCATGCAGGTTTAATGATCACTGGAACAAGCCTTTAGATCAGTTATAATAATGACTTTTCCCTCTTGCTACAACCCCCGAGGTATAATTTTAATTACAGTATAAACTAGATAAAATACTTAAAATATACGCTTGGAATAATGCCTGAGTAGTTATATTTTTCATGAGGCATCAAAAGGTAATTATATAGGTTCACAAACGTAGCTAAAGGTACGTCTTTGAACATGATGGTTGGTTCTTCAAACAGTATATTATTGAAATTCTAATATACTCATTATATATAATATACTCATTTCTATTTGAAATATTTGTAAATATTTAAGTACATATTTCTCCCTTAACTAAAACTATGATATTTTCCGTTGTTTATTTTAAAAACTTAAATAGAACTCTCTAAAGAAATATTGCGTAGATAGTAAATTTTGAAAATGGAGTCATTCCTAAACACTGAAAAATATTGTAACGTTAGGAAAAATAGAAGAATGTACTAAAATATAGGTTATACTAAATGGTTGTTTAGAATAGGTATGTATTTTAATAATAACAAAATACGTTTGTAATAGCTTTTATGGATCCTAACGATTTGTGAAGCTTGAACATGATGTTTAAACCTGATGAATTAATGATTTCACGAACCAAAATCTTGGTATATATATAAAAAACGTACTGAGGCGTAGGTAATGGTACCTAAGCCGCTGGGAAGAGAGGGGTGACTCGCAAAAAGATGAAAAGCATACGCAAAAGTTTGTAGAGCACAACTTATTGATCAGCAGATAAAAGCATTGGAACATCACAGGAGGCATAAAAAAATTAGAAAGTTGAATCCCTGTGTTTCTATAATGCATCTGCTACTCTGATGAGTAGTTTTAAATAATAATTTTTAAAATAAATTTACACGCAGTAATTAGATTAGAGGTCGAATAAATAATGCAATAAAGTGTAGCGGATGTTTAAAACCATTACATTTATTCACCCTTAGGTTTTAACCTTCAGCAGATATAAAATCTGTATTTACCCTTTGGAATATTGAACTTTTGGTTATTGTAAAGTATTCATGTTTCCTAATCATAAACTAATAATCTAAAAGCCCAACATTCGATCCCACGTAAAGGTGTTTCAGCATCTTAATTTAAAGCAAATCTTGTAAAATTCATACTCTATTATGAGTTAAACTTATTTTCATTTATAGTTCAGTTGGCAATGATAGTACGTCAGCATACTAGCCTTTCTACTTACATTGTCTGCATGTCCAACGACTTAATCTTTAAATAAATATCACTTGATTTATATCGTCAAAGAGTGATAAAACACAACTTTATTAACAAAAGTATATTTTTAATTACAGAAAATATCAATTGTTTATCAAGATAATTGTTTTAAAAGTCAATCAATTATATTTGTAAGAGTTTTCAGCCCCTTTAATATTTAAAACCAAGTAAAACTAAACCTGAGTTTTTTTTATTACACTAAGTTTTCCATTAAAATTTACTCCTAACTATGACCTAATCATTAAAACAATTCATAGTATTTCCTCAAAGAGAATGTTTTCAAATTGATTCATTTTTTTTTATTCTTGTGTATCTTTTCATTACATTTTATCTTTGTAATTTAAAAATTACTTATATTATAACAATATCTGGATAGCTAAGTTTTCTCTTAAAAACCTGATATTTTCTGTTCTTATAGTAGTGAAAGAACCTCTAAACTTCTCGCTGCCAATTAAAATTTAACTAAACTCTAGTAGGCCTTAAATAATTAGCGGGTGAAACGAAGTGTTAACCGCATTACCTTCACTGAATGCCATATGTTACGAGTAAGGCCTGCTCATCATATTATGCTTCCTTGTATTTTATTAACCCTTAAAAATGCAATAAACCCTGCAGTGAAGAAGTAATTACTGTGTAAAGTAAACATATCTGACACATGTGTACGTATCCAATCATTTGAGTCACGCAGATTAACGCTGCTGTATGTAAATATATATTTTGTATTACTTCAAGGATTATTTCAAGGTTGCCACGTAATCAAAAAATATTTCAAACATCTCTAAAGTCCGTGTTAATAGTGATACTCACTCTTGTTAAATTATCCACATATTGTTTTCCTAGTGTTTGAAAAAACGTTTTGCTAACATGAAATAAATGTTCAAAGACTTTTTCCTTCTGTATAAAGGTGTGAAAATAAATATATCTAAAATATCCGATATTATTGAATCGTGTATGTGAAGCTTGTTTAATCATACTTTTAAGGGTTATTAATGAAGCTACCTTTTCGACAGTTTCCTGACGTACTCCAATCGCTGCAATCGAAAGCGCCAGAGTTAAACAAACATTCAATAAAGTTCTTTAAAACTGTACGAAAAGATAATATTCATATGGAAATATATTCTAAATTCAATTCAGAAACTAATATCTTCATTATTATTATTATTCCACAACATTCAAATTTAAAAATCAAAACTTTTATTTCTCTTTCTAATTCTGTATATTTACGGCGCCTAGTAAGTTCAAATTTAATTAAAGAAAACTCAACTATATATCTATTTAAAATTTATACCAGTATAAACAGCACATAATAATAATTATTTATCGAAAATAATGTTCTAAAACAGGGAAACCTGCTCAGTCGTATAATTTTTGGGAGCAGATTTTTGAATGAACAAAGATTTAACACTGAAAATTATTAGGTACATTCATATAGTCAATACGTACACTGGTCTAAAAACTTTCAATAGCACAATCAATATGTACACTAGCATAATCAATTATTACTACACTTTATTAATCAATAAGTACAATGACATAAACAATACGTACAAAGGCATATTCAACATTTACACTGGAATTATCAATAAGTACAGCTTTATAATCAATAATTACACTGGCATAACACAATAGGTTCAAGGGCACAATCAATATGTACATTGGCATAATCAATTATTACTACACTTTATTAATCAATACGTACAATGACATAAACAATACGTACAAAGGCATATTCAACATGTACACTGGAATTATCAATAAGTACAGCTTTATAATCAATAATCAAACTGGCATAACACAATAGGTTCAATGGCACAATCAATATGTACACTGGCATAATCAATTATTACTACACTTTATTAATCAATAAGTACAATGACATAAACAATACGTACAAAGGCATATTCAACATGTACACTGGAATTATCAATAAGTACACCTTTATAATCAATAAGTACAATGACATACACAATAGGTACGATGGCATAACCAACATATACACTGGAATGATCAATAAGTACTCCTTTATAATCAATATGTACACTGGCATAACACAATAAGTTCAATACCACAATCAACATGTAGACTGTCATAATCAATTATAACTGTATTTTAATAATCAATAAGTTCAGTGGCATAATAAATATATTCATTGGAATGGTTAATAAGAACACTTTAATAATTAGTTTTTACACTAATTACTTAATTTATATGTGCACTAGCTTAATCAATACGTACACTGGCATAATCAATTAGTACACAGCCATTATGATTAGGAACAAGGCAACATCTATATCCAAAGTGAAGTAAACTATAAGTAAACTGGTTTAATCTAAAGGTACCCTCGAGTAATCTATTAGTACACAGACAAAATCAATAAGTCTGCTTTCATAAATAATTAGTTCACTAACATAATAAATAAGTAAACTGACATAATCAAATATCTCCCAACTATAATCAATATGTATACTGGCAAAATCAATAAGTACAGCGACATAACGAAACTAAAGCTCACATAGGCTTGTAATAAAGTAAATCGCTAGTTATGATCCTTTCTTTAATTAAAACTTTCGATACAGCAAGGTAAATTAGTAATGATTTTTTTAAATGACTTATGTTTTTATTCTGTGTTATGAGCTAATATAGCGAAGACTTTTAATTGGTCGTATATGTCTTCAGACACTCCAGATTCTAATAGACGTTTTCAAGCATACTGTACCATTGTATATATAGTTTATTTTATTATTATATATAGGTTTTCTATCTTTTTTTAAATAATTTAAAATGTTTATTTTAAGATTAAAGAATATATATATATATATATATATATATATATATATATATATATATATATATATATATATATATATATATAAAACTTCTATTATAATTCTTGTATTTGTATTTTGACTTACTTCTTTATTAATACACAAGAATACATATTGCAATATATATATATACGAATATTTTCTGCATATGTTTTTAACATCCACTGTGCCATATTTTGAACCATTTTTATTTTCACATTTTTAAAGACGCCACTACGTAAGACATGAAGTAGAGAGAAATGGAAAGAAGCTGTTACAGCTATAAAAAATAGAAATGGGTCCTTTTAAAGCGTAGAAAACCACTAATGTTCCGTGGTCAACTTTAAAGGAGTGTTAAAAAGCCTTTGACAGAAGTTATAACCTAGTTGATGTTCTGTTAGGTCGAAATTCAATATTGCCCTCAAAACTGGAAGATGGAGTATTGTAAAACTGTTTTATGATGGACAAATCGTATTACGGTATAATTTCCAGAATGTTAAAGAGGATGACCACTCGGCTGCCACAAAATAACCACTGAAAGCACGTATGTGAATATTTATTATTAACGTCAGCATATGGAGAGTTGGTTATGTATCAAATGATATCAAACCATACTCATATAGAGATATAACATAATATTTGTATGTGTGACCTCTATCTAAACCTTCAAACACTTGAATGTCATTACTATAAATTCATTGAGACAAAGCTAATAATACCTTTCCATGGAGAATCAAGGAATAGCGAAATGAAAAAGAATGGAAAATATAGCACAAGAACGCGAAGAAATATCCTGGCGAGAAAGATACCCTGCCAGGAAAAAACCTGCCATAGATGGCATTGAAACCAAAGCATAGGAAACTTGGCGGCTATGATATCCTTATGCTAAGTAATAAGGATGGGTATTACCATCTAGTTAGTACAGCTATAGTAAGAGTGAGATGCTCTTCTTCTGAAACCTATTTGAAACCGATATAGGATTGCAAAACAAAGTTAGTAGCCTACCTAATTCTGATGCGACCCTCGGGATGTGGGTCTGCGCCACCTGTTACAGAATTGTGAGGCAGTTGTTTAGTCAGTGCTATTTACATATTAAAATTACTAAATTTTAAAAATTGAGGTGATCAGTCAGTCGGTATGCGACAGTCTGTGCATATCGTGTGCATTGTTCTATCTATCGAATAAGTTAATGAGTGATAAAAGTGTATACGTGTTAGTTTGTTTGTAGTCAGTCGTTGATTGTTTGTAAAGACTGTTGGGTAGTCATACTCAATTTATTTATAATTTATCTATTTTGAAATTATTGGGTCAACTGGAGACATAAATTTTTTTCATGTATGACTAATTATTTTATTAAAATAAATCCCTAGAAAAGAGTATGAAACCGTATTGATATAACAAAGTTTTCTGCTACACAAGGCCTTTGTTTCAGCGTTTAAAACTCCAGACAGAGCATATCCTGTCACCAGCACACGCCACGTTCTCTGAACGTAATTTTTGCACGTGATATGATGTGAAATATATAATTCATTGGTCTTTTCCCCTTACAATGCTGTTTTATCTCTGGCCAAAATACACAAATTTTGTACTAACTACAGCTTTTATTATTGCATTATTTTTTATCAAAATGTTCGATGTAATAAATGTTTAATGTTGAATAATCAGTGGATATGTAGTAGTATGTTTTCTTGTATAGTAATCAAAACATCTGAAGATATTTAGGTACAAGAACTATTAATTAGTTTTCATTTTTCAAAGCTGTTCGTTGGCAAATAGTACAACATCGTCAGTAATGAGTAATGTATCTATGCAAGTTATACAACATACGTTAGATTAAAATCAGCAACATTGTTGCCACATTTATTATAATAGTGCCAAGTTTATCTAGTTATCATGGCATTATAGACTCAGATTATAATATAAAATTTGTATCGAATTTGTATTTGTTCATTCAATTATTTGTTATGAATACTATATATATTTGTATGTTGCAAAAACGTGTTTCGTTCTTAATTCCTTATTATATTTCCTTTAGACGTTTCATATGTTCTATATTTAGAAATTTCTAGTTGTTTTTTGTGAATATAAATAGCTATAAATGGAAGTAGACAACATGGTGTATATAGCTTTTAATACGCAAGCTTCAGACAATAAGTTAGATTAGTGAATCTTGCTTGATGAAGCATGCGGGTGCTTAGTGTTCAGGGAGGATATATTATTTTAAACGCAAAATAAATTTTTGTTACATGAATTTCTTTATAAAAGTTGCATCTTCAACTGGCTTTATAAAATCGGCAAACCAGTGTTCCACTTTGCAAAAATGTCAAAAATGTGTCGCAGACAAAGTGAACGTTATAAAATAAGTTGATAAATGTGCGAATAAGATCGATGTTTAAAAAAACATTGATATACCTGTGATTCGCTATTGACTATACTACGATTTGGGATCAGATATTAAAACAAAGTTGTGCTTGTGTACAAAGAGAGAGATTTAAACTGTGAGTTTATGACAATATCAATAACGTGATGATAAAATGTATTACAGTGATACACGAAAATAACCTTCCACTGTCGGGCACAATAATTAAAGAAAAGGTTTGGAATTTGCTGCATCAACGGTTGGATAGGTAAATTTACAAAAAACAGCATACCATCGTTCAAAATGTCATTTCAGGAGAAAGTGCAAGTAGTAATACGGTTATTTGTAAATTTTAGAAGGAAAATGTGTGTAAAAAATTTGAAATGATTGTGCACAATAGGACATACCAATGCTGATAAAAAAGGTCTGATTTTGAAATGTTTACCTAATGAAACACGGACTTGTAAAACCGACCCTGTTTTGGGGGAGATCCAAGCAAACAGAATCGCCGTATTTGTGCCAGCTAACATGATAGGAACAGAAATAAGCAACTTGCTTGTGATTAGCGAAAGCAAATCCACTCGATGTTTCCGAGCCATTAAGCCTTTAGAATTTGAGTACGCATTAATTAAATAAAAAGAAGAGCGAAACTTTTATGGGATGGGTGCTAAAACTGGACAGATTTCCCAAGAGAAAAAAAAATACACTTTTCATAAGCAACTGCCCTGCACATCCCTACGATATTAATTCTAAACTAAAACATGTGAATGTGGTTCTCTTTTTACAAGACGTGATTTCAATACAATAACCACGGGATCACGGAGTTATAAAATATTTGAGGTTACGCTATAAAAGAGATTTTTTAGAAATATTGTGACTAAAATATAGAACAATGTAACCGTATCCGACAACATTTTGTATCTAAGCAACTGTATAAAATATCGTTTTATGATATCATTGTATACAATTTGAAATAACTTTGTAAACAAAGTATTATTTAGAGCTGTCTAAGTACTAGAACTTAAACGGGTAAAATGTTTTATATTTTTATGGTAACTCAGAATTTGCATTAATTTCAAAAAATATATACGGTTTAGAATTTACATTATTCATAGCATTAAACACATTTAAGTTTATTGTAATAAAAATGTATTAATAGCAAATATATCTTTCGTTAGAATATGAGTACAACGCTGTTGTTAGAATGTCTTTAAACAGCATCGAAATTATAAAACATACAAATTACTTTTTCTGAAACATTATTCATTTCCTTTGGAACAATATAGTTTAATCTCATTTTCCATTGAAACTCACGCAAAGTTTATAGACAAATCTCAGGTTCTTACTTACTTTGCCGAGAAATTTAATCATTGCTTCACAAATAACACTGACTCTCTTAATTATATTTCACACGCAAGAGTAGGTATTGTATTACCCATTGCAGAGTTTCCTCTACTTTATATATAGACATTGTGTTTTGGCGAGCTAAAAGTGTTTAATACCTATAAATTAATTTATAATTTTACATATGATTTTGTTGGATAACTATGTTTATTTATTTATACTCTTTTCGATACTACGTAAGAAACTAAATGATGTAGATGAAACGGACTGGTTTCTTAATTGTGAGTGAACATGTTCAATTGTGATTCTTGCAAAGTTGATCACCTCATTCTAGAGTTTGAAAGATGCGAGAGCTTTTCTCAGAGCTTCTTGCGTTTTTTTTTACTCTTCCTAAAACTAAAAATTAGCTGTTCATTTCACCATTGAAATGAAGATTGAATTGGTTCTAGGGATAGAAGGATTAACAATTTTTTAGCTGCTTTTGTGAAACATTTTAGGTATAATATTTTTATATTGTATTGTTTTAAATGTGAACAGTATATTTTTATTCATATCCGCTAGTTTCTCTTTTCACGTTAAACGACAAAAAAATTATAATGTATTTCCCAACTATTTAAATAGTTTTTAACGATTTAGAATTTACGTTATTACTAACTCTAAACAGTGTTTTTATTTTGATAATGTATACATTGCAAATACATCTTTAGTTAAGATATATGTACATAACATTCGTTCAAATTGCTCAAACAGCGATAAAATTATAAAAGTTAACTTGATTGTTGCTAAAATATAATTCATCTCCTCTGAAACAATAAAACTTAATCTCATTTTCCATTCCTACCGTTGAAATGATCACGCAGAGCTTATCGACCGGTCTCAGGTACTTTGAATTAGTTTTATGAGATATTTAATCATTGTTTCTCAAATAAAACCAGCTTTTCAAATTAGCATTTAACGGTGAAACAGGTCCCTTCCTTTTTACCTTTTTTCACTTTTTAACCACCGAAATGTTTAAAATAGTTAAGGTATCATACACAAAAGGGGGGATTGTATCACGGATTGTAGAGTAATCTCTACTCTATAAAAATACATTGTATTTCTGAAAATTTAAAATATGTTAAATAACTTTACCTAGAATTATTATCATATTTTCATATAATATATGCATATATTAAAACTCCTTGAAAACCAGTTAGAACGTATGGAATATCTATTTTTAGTTACAATAAAAATATTGCATACAATCAATACCCCATACACAATCAGAAATAACTAGTAATACAAGTCACCTAAATCAGTCTAGTTTCCATTCTAGATTGGGATTTTGTAATAAGATCATCTGATGATGATGAGACATGGTGATCGAATTGTTCATAAGGGTTTTTTCTTAGGTAGCTTTTAATATTAGTTATTCTTATTTTTTAAAATATATTGTACCACTGTGCTCATAATATTGTATATGTTTTTAAGATTTTATTACATCATAATAAAATCTACAGTTTTGTGTTCTATTTGCATAGTGTTGCCCTACACAACATCAGAAAGCGGATTAACAGTCCATAGGGTTTTCTCTTTACAATCAAGGTTTGAATAATATAGTCCTATATTCACTAAACGTCTGTTGGATTCACAGCAAACGTACATTATGTAAGTAAACCTCCTGATGATGCTAACTGTGTTGGCGAAATGTACATCAGGGGTGTTTAAATATTTGTAGGAAGGGTTATTGTTATTTATTTATCATTATGTAAGTAATATATGTTTACGGTTCATCGGAAATAATAATATTCACTTAGTTTATATAATATACTTTTTATGTTTGGTTCTGAATGAATTGCCAATATTTTTTTGGTATAATTGTAGCTCGTTATTTTGGTTTGATAAAGTGGGAATTTTTTACTTCACCTCTGGGAGGTGAGAGTAGCATTGTGAGGACTTAATTCCCAACTACCCCAGTCTCCCCAGTCAGAGCAGTTATTTCTACCGCTCCCAAGCGGTTGACTGACGAGGAGGGATAATTCCTCACCTTTGAACCATAGCCTTGGTCCAGGTATGCATATTCAGAAACCTTCCGGAATCCTTATTCACAGGTTACTTACATTTCTGTAGGCCGTCCCACTATCCGCCACCTGTGGACCCACCCGGTTGCTCAGGCCAGCTTGCCTGGTGCTCCACCCCTTACACACTTGTCTAGGTTAATCGAATGTTGTACAACCCCTCCCATCCCTGAAGGCAGCAAACTCCAAGCTTCCTAAACCAATACGGCAAAATTTCCGCAGAAGTGGAGATTCAATTACTTTCTTTTGTTTTCAGGTACAAAAACTGGTAAACCTATCCAACTATTAAAACATTTAATGAGATGATAATGTTGACACATTTACAATTTATATATGCTTATTTGACACTTTCATATATAAATTGTAAGCAATGAAATTATGTTACTTGATTATAGTATTTGTTTAAAACTTCTAATTATTTGACACTTTTCTAATGATGCCTGTATTATCAACCGACGAACAAGTTCAAAGCGTTAGTAATTAATTTTCTAATGAAGTATAAGATAAGAGTAGAATAATATAGACAGTGAGTATTATAATATTCACTTGTTTTCATGTTTGCCAGTTGGTATAATTAGGTAAATGTTGAAATAAATATCACTTAAAGCTATATATATATATATATATATATATATATATCCCAATACTCAGGTCAAGATTACATCTTAAAGCCTATATAATGTTGTCTATTTTATACGTTGTAAATATGACAATGTTAATCCCAGATTTTTCTTTTAAAATTTAAATTATCACGTTTTACTTCTGACAAAACTTGAAATAGCTACCATAGAAAATAAATACTTCTTTATCGTTTATAATTATATATTATTAAATAGAAGTAATAGTTACATAGTTTCCTGAAGAAAATATTTAGCATTGAACAATATTATATTTTCCTGGTATCCATAAACCTTATCACTACTCTGTAACGACATTATTTTACCTCAGTAAGTAAATAATATAACTTTATAATTTTGCTTAGTTAATGTAAAAAGGCATAAGAATGTCAAGGTTTACAAACAATTACTCACATTCCTTTGCCTTAGATCTCCTTTCTGCCCATAAAATCTATCGATGACACACTTCCACACTGCGGGCAAATTCAAAATATCATCGCGTTTGTTAAGAATATCTCGCTTCTCTATTTCGATAGCCTCACGAATGTTGTTGGGTTCACCTCGTCAATGCTGGATGAGATTCTAGCGAAACGTCGGAACTGAGAATGAACGGATGTACTCCAGATAGTAACTATTCATCATATTTTTCCACCCGTGAAGGAATACGTATCAGCATATATATATATATATATATATATATATATATATATATATATATATATATATATATATATCATGTTTAATGTAACACCCTGCCACCCCCACCCTTTCTAGATTTGCCATTTTTACATTTTGTCAGTACTAACAACAATACAGCACAGAAGAGGGAGATGTACGATGACAAAATAGGAAATCTAGGATTTGCTGATTAGAACAAGTTGTGAAATATTATTATCGTTTCAGTATTAGTTTAAAGCAGGACTCTAATGTATTAGGACTAACAAAAATAATTTAGTTACTATATATTATTGTATTCCTTTTATTGACTTTGTTTTGTATATTATAATTTAATTTCATTTTGACACAATTGTTAAAAATTAAAAAAAACTGCCCAGTAAACGATTCGAAAGTCATACGTAAAAATACTAACTCACCACGCACTTTCCAGCGGGACTGCAACACGAACGTTTTCTATGGCGGAAGTTTACCTTTCAAGTTTAAAAAAAGAAAATCTTGAAATACTAGACACTATTAAAAACTTTAAATATTTAAAAGAAGAAAACATAAAATAAAGAAAATTTTAGTTACATTTCAACTTGTTAGTAGAGAAAATACAAATTGTGTTTGAAGTGACAAATTTATTTTATTTACTGACGTAGCAAAACGAAAACGAAATAAATGTTTTAGTCTTCTCTTTGAAAAAACTTTTCCATTGTTTCATGGACCAAATTATTTACAAAAGATCAAATTAAAATATAAAAAACTAATGTTTTGATTTTACATAAACCCCTACAACAATTAGGTTGAAAAATTCTAACCAGGTAAACTCACCTTAATTCCATCTATATATTATTGAAAATATACAGATGGTATTTTCACAGGGAATCGTTGAGGCACATCGGGCAGTTATTGGCCATGCATTATTAATAAGCTCTACCCCCTGACACCTGTGGTTCACGTATCCAGTGACTATCTGTGTGACAGGCGTAGTCACACATTACCGTCTTCTAATGAAATCATTTTAAATTATTGTGAAGTTTGAAACCACAGTTATCTAATAGTTTAGAGTGCAAAACCCAAACTATTTGAATATGCTTATTTAAGTCCTAACGGGTTTTAAAACTTTGGTAATCACATACACTGTTCCCAACAAGATCAACACATGTCCAAACATCCGGTAAGATTAACTTAAAAATCATTGCTTTATTTTATTAGAGTACAGATACATTCAATATATTTAAACATAGTTATTGAAAAGAATAACTTTTAATGTATATTTATAAAACGCAAATTTCTCATTGGCTGCCTATATGGTCAAATAACAGAATAAGGTAATAAAAGCCATTCCCTTGAAAGACTGAATGAGAAAAGATTTAGTGTAATTATTCGCTTTAAGTATAGTAGCTTTATTATCTAGTATGTTTATTACAGGTTGTTTTTTGCGGCTATGCAAAATATGTATCTGTCTATGTATATATATATATATATATATATATATATATATATATATATATATATATATATATAATTTATGTATGTGGGAGGGGCGTGTAAGTGTGTGTGTGTTTGTGTGTTCACTTGAAAGAATGGAGTATATAATTTTACCGTTGTGCAATTTCATAAAAATTGTTAAATCTTTGCATTGTTTTTACACAGACCCTCACATTAAAAAAGGTCCTTAGTTGTAAAAAAAGTTTTTAAAATATAAATGAAGATTTATAAAATCCTATTAAAATACTCAATGTGGCAACAAAGAAATCTTGAGATATTCTGTTGAATAGCTTACAATACAGAATTTATTAAAATTATGGAGAGCTTGAAGTAATTAAATATTGGCATGGGGTGGTGAGAGATATACGCAATTTTGTTGGTATCGCATCTAGTAGGCAACTCAAATATTAACAATCCTTAGCATGTTCACTCCTCCTCCCATTCATTATTTAGATGTTCATCTAAGTTAAAAACTTCATGGACCTTTAGTACTGTATAAAAGGTTGATATGAATACAATGTCTAATGTCAGCGTTACTTGTCTTATATATTGAAAAAAGTAAAGCAAAAGACGTTTTCTTCAATGTAACGTGATACGTTATTAGAGATTGCTATTTATAGGTTTTTATCTGAGTTTAATATTTTGCGTCTCTCAGAACTATCTGTGGATTAAATTTACAACCACACATATCCTATTAAGGGTGATGAAGGCAAGACCTTTTACAGAAAGTCCCACGGTTTTATTTTGTACAAATCAGTCCTTTGTTCATGCAGAAACTACAAAAATAAGTTCATTTCCTGATTGCTTCGTGTTTTTTTTTGTATAATCTGGTTATACCATCGACGATATACACCACACATGTAGAGTTTATTTGTACGCAATGAAGTGAAGGGAAAAGTAATAAAAAACTATCTATCTACACAAAAAATATTTAAAATTAGCAAAACGTATTTCTTTGCATATAATCAGGTTAAATTTGCAATATGCTTTCCCTTTAAGATTTTTTCAAATTTTTCTTATAGTTGAAACTATTACTAGAGAAATTTATGTAGAGTACTTTAGTACAAAGATAATTAAAGTTAAATTCCTACAGGCTATTTTTATGTAAACATATAATATTTATCGTAGTTTATTACCCAAAATAAAGATCTCATGAAACGATTGCTAACCATTAAAAAAAATTAAAATTTGTTGTAAATAGTGTCAATAACTAAATAATAACCGGATATACTCAAACTCACGATATATATATATATATATATATATATATATATATATAGATCATATACATTTAGATATACATAGATATATTGTGATTTTAACGAGGAGCTATAGCAGAAGAGGTGCCAAAAGCAATCCATATGCTCTACGTGCAAAGGAAAAATCTTGACCTGTTTGCAGTGGTTGCGAAATAGTTCTGTGAAACACTTGTAGAGAGTAAAACCAGCTTTTTTAAGGGACTGTACCGGGGCTAGGACGGTTCACTTTTAGAAAAGGGATCTCGTAATTATGACTTTAATTATGTTGCAAGAGTGCGAAGTTGGTCTTCCCTTCAAGCAAAAGTCATCCTAAGGACTTGTGACGTCACACTCAGCCGACAGATTTTTATCCTACCGAGCTGTCACAGAGGGAAAAGCAATCACTACGTTCAAATACACACTTGTGACAGGAGTTCCAATGATATGGATTTAGATCCTTTAGACAATAATCCTAAACGTATCTTCATATATATTTTCTATATTCCCCAAAGGTATTTATGTTTTTATGATGTTACACCATATATTAATTGTTCCGCTGCCTCCAAAGGGCGTAAAACCTTCTTCTATTTAGTAACTAATGATTGATTGGAAAAATTATTGTTAAAAGAGTTAGTGCTTTTTTAAATTGTATTTAATTACATTTCATATGAGATTATTTGTCTATCCTAAAATGTATCAGCAAATGCAATAGTATATTGCTAACAATATTGTCTTTCAAACGGAAATATGGAAACACAAATATAAACAAGCGATTTTTTTCTAGTTTACTGGAAAAGGTTTCGTGCAGATTAATTACTAAATTCATACAAAAACTGTCTTTCATGAATTATTGTACTCTAATGTTTATATTTAAAACTAATTTATACTAAAACAAATGAGATAAGTTATTGTTTTAAACGCAATATTGGTAGTATTCCTAATAGTATTATGAACTGTTAGTGAAGCTTTATTGATAACAATAAAAAACGACTCAAGTGCTTAGGCATAATTTGACATAAATTGATGCACTATGTTACCGATTTTGAGCAGCAATACGACATCTTGACTTGAGAGAAATCATTCAACTGAGACAGTTTACAATTTAGATCTTGAATTATTACAAAAAGATTACAAAGTCTCCTTAAAAGAAATATATGTAAGCATAACAAAATGTATCTAATATTTCACCCCAGAATATCATGTTTATAAAGCTAAAATATATTAAACTATATGGCTACTAAAACAAAAACTGAAAACAAAATTTTCCAATGCAAACCTTACATTATGCAGTAGAAAATTGGCATTAGTGGTCTATTATATTATTAGTCATTTAACACATCCCACTGTTTGAGTCTCCACTGTACAGTACTTTCTCAATGTTGATAAAATGAAAGTTTTCTATATACGTATTTACAACTTGAGTTGATAACCACGCACGTGAAAACGCTTTAGTAATTTTAAACCGCGAGGAAAAACATCAGGGTGCTTTATACCTGAAATAAAAATATTGAATAGACAACACAATGCACCTTCATTAGCTTTGTGTTTTTCACCCTCCATTCTTACTACATAGCACTTATCGAAGATGGTTTTAAGGACTCCAAGTTTACCCACTAAACTCTAATATCATACCACTTCATTCCATAAATACGTTTTTTGCTTGTTTACTTCAGAAAATGTTCTGTTACATTACTATTATGTCTTTATTCATATTTATTTCTATAACTTTTTTTTTAATTTTAAAGACATTTTTTAATATTTACAATCAAATTATTTTGAAATTTGTTTCTAATGCATTGTCTTTTGAAAAATGTGTATTGGGTTACACCTCAATATTACAATGTATTAGGAGGACATAAGTTTGAAAGCATAAATAAAATATATATTTGAACAATATAAATTTGTTTTACACCTAAAATATTGCAAACAATGTGCAAAAAAAAACAATTACAAACATATGCACAGTTATTCTGCTATTTAATTTGCTTTAATCTATTTATAAAGTATTTAATGATTTTGTTGTATTTTAATTTTTTTTTGTAATTCACATTTAGCTATTGTAAACGTGTTCCTATTGGGCAAACTATTATCTTCATGCTACAGCACATATACAAGTATTATATTCCTACAATCACATATAAACAAGTTTTGCCCATTAGACTCTACATTTTTTCTTCACAAACGTAACACCATACTATGCTTTTCTTTGGTTTAATTATTTACAAGATTTTTTTCGACTTGAGTAGTTGATAAAACCTCAGTGTTAGTATATAGATGAAGTGTCTCTTCATGTGTTTTTTCTATCTTTATTCTCTCTGATATCTCTGAAATATGCAGATCTCCAAATTTATTTCTTTTTGATAATCATGAAGATAACGCCAAGTGCTGTACAGATACTTACGACAAACGATTGTAACTGATTTTTTTCTTACAAATTATTGTTTTGTAAATATGGTACCATATATCATTTAATGTGTTTTCGTTGTAATTAAACGCAATTCTTCATTCTGAATCATAGTGATCAATTTTTCCACGATACATAGATATGTGGGAGCCGGTGCCATATGTATAATATGTAATGCTAATATGTATGTTGGTAGTGTTCTTCTATAAATAATAATAGAATTTATTCCTCGAAATCGGCTTTGTAAGATTTGTATATAAATTCATGGAGGACAATTGTAGTAAGCGAATACTAAATTCATAAATTTATTGTAATATATATACAATTTCAATAAAATTATTTTGACGTTTATTTCTAATGCAATTTTTTCGAAAAATATGTATTGGTTTATACTTTAATATTACAATGTATTAGGAGGAAGTTTAAAAACACAATTAAAATATATCTTTGAACAATAACAATTTGTCTTACACCTAAAATATTGCTATCAATATGTAAAACTAACATTTCCAACATAAGCACTGTTATTCTACTATTTTATTCACTTAGATCTATTTATAAAGTATTTAATAATTTTGTTGTATTTTTTTTAACACTTAGCTATTATAAACTTGATCCTATAGGACCAACTATTATCTTTTCATGCTACAGCACATATACAAGTATTATACTCCTACAAGCACATATAAACCTGCTTTGCCCATTAGACTTTAGGTTTTGTCTTCACAAACGTAAAACCACTCTATGTTTATGTTTCTTGTAATAGTTTACAGTTTTTCATTGTCTTGAGTAGTTGATAAAATCTCTGTGTTAGTAAATAGATGAAGTGTCTCTTCATGTTTTTGGCTGTCACCTTTATTTTATCTGATATCCCTGAAATATGCAGATCTCTAAATTTGTTACTCAAGAAGATAACGGCAAATGGTGTACAGATACTTTTGCCAAACGAATGTAACATTTTTTTCTTTCAAATTTTTGTTTATAAATATAGTATCCTGCACCATTTAGTATGTTTTCGTTGTAATTAACCCAATTCTTAATTCCGATCATAGTTTTGAATTTTTCGCCCATACATAGATATGTTGAAGCTGTAACAATATCTATAATATGTATTGTTATTTGGTATTGTTCTTCTATAAACACTAATATAATTTATTCATCAGAAATGGCTTTGTAAGATTATTATGTGAATTCATGGAGGAAATTTGTAGTAAGCTAAAATTAAATTCATAAATTTATTATTAAAAAAAAACAATTAAAACAATACATTTTCGTCATTATTATTGAAATGAAAAATATAAGTCACTATAAAAAGGTAGTGAAAAGTTTAAAAATTAGTAGAAGTAATATCTAGATCTTATCTGAGGAATGTGAAATGCCCTAATGGCATAAAACTAATAGTTATTTGGCTTTCTAATGAAGTTAAGTCGTACGGACTAACAGATGGTGTCACAGGACCCAGCATGTAATAAGGATCATCTGACTGCAGCATCGGCGAGCATGGCAGAACCAGTCCTAGTTAAATATTTCTCCTAATACATTGTCAACACTTAAGGATTTCTTTCGATAAAGGTCAATACTGATGTACGATTTTCATTTTTGAAACCCAAGAAAATAAATTTACTATAAACTCACAAAATGTTACATGTGCAGATTAATAATTTTTGTTAGGTAAATGTATATCTTTATGTTTTATATCTTTATGTATTTATGTATTACACCCTTGAATTACAGTTGGTGGAGAATATAAACATATAATTTGAGTTAGACGGAAACCTATACAGAAGTTCTCTTCAAACAACAGGCGCAAAAGCTTAGAAAATAATTAATAACAACCGGTTTGTAATTTTACCCGGGGATAATTAACAGACTGAACGCCCAAGACTTTGCTTTTATAGCACACGAAAACCAGGCTATACCACAATGAAACTAGAAGCAAAATTATGCAATCATGAAAGTTTGCGTAACAAAGAAACCTCTTGATTAGCAATGTAACTCAATGCAAGAAAACCTTAGTTTTGTTCATATATTGGAGTTTTATTAAAATTATTATTAAAGTTTGACCTAATTATAGATCTAAGTGATTAGGGAAATGGGTTTTATAAAATTAAATGAAACATTACCTTAATGTTTATAGTGCAAATGTGCATTAAGGGTGTTTTTTTATTACAATGGTCTCTACAACTAAGGGTATTTAAAGCATTTTACAAATGATCTTTGGAAGTAACAAACTTTCAAAATTACTAGAAAAAAACATAAAAACTCTAAGCTAATCATACAAGGATATATTAAATTTCAAATAGTGCTACCGGATATAGTTAAGATGCTATTTTTAATTATATTAATATTATTATTTTTTTAAATATAACTTTAAAAACCGATATTTCTAAAGGAAGTATAATTTTTAAACAAAAACAATATAACTTTTCTAGACCTATCGTTATTTATTTCTAAATTTTGAGAGGAAACTGTTCTACCTATTATACGCTGATATAATATTATAATTTATTGGAAGTAATGAAATCACTTTCAATAATACATCACTTAGATAAACTATCTTCCTACTGTACGGGATTTGCTAGCAAAGCTACTTATTTGTACTAACTTCGATAAATAAACTGATAGAAGTGTACATAAGCTTAAACTTCGTATATGCAACAAACATACTTTCAGTCTGGGATGACCGCTTTTGCAAATCATATTCCTCCCCTTCTCGTCAGATAAACCACACAAAAAATGTGTTTATAAATTTTAAATAAATTTGAATACTCATGGAAACAATTGAATGCATTGTTATATGTGAAATAAACGCTGTTTCCTCTTTAGCAGTACTGATACTAACCGGATGCAGTGAGGCTAAAGTGTCTGCTAGAAGCTGACTGCCATGAAGGTGTGTCTTTAGGGCATGAGACTAGAGTGAAGAAAAGCAGATACCAATTATTGTGTTTAAAAAATACATTATAATATCCAACTATTAAATTTTATTATGTTTGAACTACAAGTGTTTAAGGTAAACAGTAATATATAGGTTGATTCAGAAGATTTTTCTATTAACGAAATTTGTGAACTACTCAATGGTTAAAAATACTACTCTATCAGTAATAATACTACTCAACGGTTAATAATACTACTCAAGGGTTAATAATACTACTCAATGTTTATTAATAGTACTTAATGGTTAAAAATACTACTCAATGGTTAATAATACTACTCAAGGGTTAATAATACTACTCAATGTTTATTAATACTACTTAATGGTTAAAAATACTACTGAATGGTTAATAATACTACTCATGGGTTAATAATACTACTAAATGTTTATTAATACTACTTAATGGTTAAAAATACTACTCAATGGTTAATAATACTCTTCAAGGGTTATTAATACTACTCAATGTTTATTATTGCTACTCAATAATACTCCTTCGTTACTACGAACGAGGGAGGACGAAGATCGATCTCAAGTGCTCATCCAAGAGAGGCTATTAGAAAAACAAATCAATGTCTTTTTTTCGTTTTTTGCATATGTTTTGGAATATTTTCATATAATATTCTTTTGGATATAATTTTACAACTAATAATTTGAAATATTTTCCTTGGGCAGGTAATTTATAGATCCCATGTAATCTGTAAAAAGCGTTTTGAGCTTTAAAATCAGGCACTAACAAATTGGCTTCGTAGTTCTATTACAGGTAACGCAGGTGCACATTCCTAAGGCTACAGCTATCCCCAAGGAGAATATTATTTTCATTTGCATGCCCATTAAAGCTTCTAGTAGGCAGCAGAAGAAGAAACACAAGTCTTCATAATAGCTTCACCGACAAATTATTTGTACCTATTCCTACCCCTATTTACCTATTAGAGGTAGAATACCATAGCCTCCAGAGTTCGAACATGATCATAATGACAAGTTTTTAATCCCGGTCTTCACGCGGGGAAGCGTAAAGTACATTCCTTTCACTGTCTTCCTATTGCCGTGGAAAAGCTTATTAGTTTGATACATGTGCAGTTAATCCTGATTACCTCGGGCAGAGCAGCGTTACTAACAGAATGTCCATGCAAGACGGACGGGGCAATAGAACATTGAATCTCCCCTACACCCTGCTAAACCTTAAAATCTTATTAGTTTGGTAAATGGGCAGTTAATCCTGATTACCTCACGCAGAGTAGGGTTACTAACAGAATGTCCATGCAAGACGGACGAGGCAATAGTACATTGAATCTCCCCTACATCCCTGCTAAACCTTAAAAGCTTATTAGTTTGGTACATAGACAGTTAATCCTGATTACCTCACGCATGTTAGGGTTACTAACAGAATGTCCATGCAAGACGGACGAGGCAATAGAACATTGAATCTTCCCTACATCCCTGCTAAACCTTAAAAGCTTATTAGTTTGGTACATAGACAGTTAATCCTGATTACCTCACGCATGTTAGGGTTACTAACAGAATGTCCATGCAAGACGGACGAGGCAATAGAACATTGAATCTTCCCTACATCCCTGCTAAACCTTAAAAGCTTATTAGTTTGGTAAATGGGCAGTTAATCCTGATTACCTCACGCAGAGTAGGGTTACTAACAGAATGTCCATGCAAGACGTACGAGGCAATAGAAAATTGAATCTCCCCTACATCCCTGCGAAACCTTAAAAGCTTATTAGTTTGGTACATATGCAGTTAATCCTGATTACCTCATGCAGAGTAGCGTTACTAACAGAATGTCTATGCAAGACGGACGAGACAATAGTACATTGAATCAACCCTACATCCCTGCTAAACTTTAAAAGCTTATTAGTTTGGTACATGGGCAGTTAATCCTGATTACCTCCCGCAGAGTAGCGTTACTAACAGAATGTCTATGTAAGACGGACGAGGCAATAGAACATTGAATCTCCCCTACTAGCAGTTGTACTGCTATATATCTTGCATACATATACTCTAGCGTATATATTCATGCATGAGACATGCATATACTCTATACTTTTAAACCGTAAAAGAAATTTTAATTCCCGCATCAGCCTTCTAATAGGTACATTTTTATCTCTTACATCTCTACTAGACTGACTGGCTAAACACAAATATATTCTCTCTTCTTCCAAAATATTTTGAAAGTTTTATTTTTGCAGACAATTTAAAAAAAAACAAGTAATAATAAATAAACAATAAATAGAACGCCAATCCAGTAATATTTATCTTTACTTTATAAGGAATTATTGTAAATAAATCCATTAAAAAAAAACTTTAGAAATTTGTTTAAAGTGGCATTGTGAACTATTTTTCAAATAATGATTACGTAGAAATATAATCCCCAGGTATCCGAAGTATC